>CM064565.1:21848927-22026427 GCA_032716605.1 Paralithodes platypus | reverse complement strand
TTTGTATCGTCAGCAAATTTTGAGATTGTACAGGTGAGGCCCTCATCTATGTCGTTGATGTAAATTAGAAAGAGAATTGGTCCTAGTACCGATCCCTGGGGTACCCCGCTACTTACATTGGTCCATTTAGATGCCTTACCGTTTATGACTACTCTTTGCTTTCTGTCGCTGAGCCAGTTTTCTATCCATTTCAACACACCGTCTTGTATTCCATGCCCTTTTAGTTTTAGCAGTAAACGTTTGTGGGGAACTTTGTCAAAGGCCTTTTGAAAATCAAGGTATATAATATCTACAGCTTTACTCTCATCGTAGAGGTTGAGGATATCGTGGAAGAAGTCTAAGAGGTTTGTTAAACAGGAACGTTTTTTACGAAAGCCGTGTTGAGTATCTTTAAGTATGTTATTTTCCTCTATGTGATTTACGAGTCTGTCTCGTATGACCGCTTCTAGCATTTTACATACAACTGAGGTTAAGCTAATTGGACGATAGTTACTGGGTAGGGATTTGCTGCCTTTTTTGAATATCGGTGTTACGTTGGCTAGCTTCCACTGATCAGGCATAGTTCCAGACTGCAAGGATTTATTGAATAGTAATGTCAGTGGTTTGGAGAGCTCATCCTTAGCTTCCTTTAGAACTCTAGGCGAGATTGTATCAGGTCCAGGCGTTTTATTTACCTTGAGTTTATCTAAACAATTCAATACTTCTCTCTCTGTAACGGTGATATTGCTTAGAACATCTGAATTATCAATCTGAATCGGCGATGGTGTAGGGATATCACGGAGGTCTTCTGTTGTAAAAACTGATGCAAAGAAGGTATTGAGGGCATTACTCATTTGTACTTCGTCTTTGGTGTATTCTCCATTTTCATCGACTAACGGTCCAACAGTTGAAGTAACTACTTTTTTCTTTCTGATATAACTATAGAATTCTTTCGGGTTTGTTTTACTTTGATTCGCAATATGTAACTCTAAGGTCTTTTTACTTTGCTTAATTAACTTTTTGGCTTTGCGTCGTAGCTCTACAAATTTCACCCGTTCTTCGCCATTTTGTGAGGATTTTAATCTATCATTAGCAAATTTTTTAGCAAGCAGGCAGTTTGAAATATCTTTATTCCACCATTTGGGCTTATTATTATGGCCTGGACGCCGTATTTTCGATGGTATGCAGTCTTGCACTGCTTTTAGGTAAGTGGTTTCGAATAACTTCCAAGATGTATTTATGTCATTATTGTTAATTAAAAAGCTCCAGTCAGTTTCTTTAAACATAGCTCTAAGTTTATGGAAGTTTGCTTTCTTGAAATTAGGGACTTTTTCGAAGCTACTATTTGGTTCGTTACTAGTAAACTTTAAAGTGAAAGTTATCGTACGATGGTCGCTGTTACTGAATTCATCACCAACATTCAAATTCTCTATTAATTCTTCTTTTGTTGCAAGTACAATGTCAAGAACGTTATTACCACGGGTCGGCGTTCGAACAAATTGATAAAGCGAACTCTCTTGCAAGTTCGTATACAAGTCATGTTCGGAGTGTGAAGTAAGAGTATCGCCCCACTTGGTCACAGGTAAATTAAAGTCGCCAAAAATTACGGTATCTTGTGAGTTACTTACATCTGCAATTTGTTCATAAATTTCTCGGTCAGTTTGCACTGATTGAGCTGGAGGTCTGTATATTAATGCAAGTATTATTTTTGTACCTTTATTATTCTTTATTAGCACAAAAGATGCGTCAACGTTCACAATTTGAGGTTTTGACAAGAGGGTAGGGTTAAGACTTTCTTTGATATAAAGTAAAACGCCACCTCCATTTCGATTTATTCGGCTTTTCTCAAACATTACATAACCGGGAAGTGAATACTCTGCTAAAAAGTCTCTATCTTCTGTATTGAGCCAAGATTCTGTTATGCCAATCACATCATAATTTTCTGTAAACACTAGCTCCTCTAAATCTGAAAATTTATTGCGTATGCTACAAGCGTTTGCATAGAAAACCTTTAAATTTGTTATTTTAGAACTCACGGAACGCTCTTTAATAATATTTTTGGTTCTTGTCGGATCTACATTTATGTTCATGGCTGTCCTCGGTCCTCGCTGTCTTCGGTCCTTATTGCTGGTGGTCCTCGGTTGCCTCTGTTTTTTTCTTGGCGTTGGATGATTTATGTCACTGCTGCTTCTTCTCGGATGGCGTTTTTTGATCCATGGCTGCGGACTGCTTCGTGTAGGAGACGACCCATGCGTGCTGAACCCACAGGGTTTAGATGAGTGCCATCCTTGCGGAACAGAGTAGGCTGGTTGTAGAAGTTGTCCCAGAGGTTGATGAATTCAACTTCTTCCCTCAGACACAAATATTTTAGTCGGCTATTTGTGCTGAAGGCCTTGTCGTAGAATTTATCAGGTGCGTCGATCTTGGGGAGAATGCCTGAGATGATGATATTCCTTGACTTGTTTTTGTAGTGCTGGATCATCTTGCGATATTTCTCCATCAACTCTTCGGATCTGGTGCGCATGACGTCATTTGAACCAGCATGGATGACAAAAAGGGTATTTTCATTTGCATCCTTTGTGGTGTCTTCGAAGGCTTCCACAATGTCGTCCAGTCCAGCTCCTGGGATGCAAAATCTTTTTCGTTGATTTGGGACTGTCGCAGAACTCTTCGACCTGTCCTCGTAGGATGGAATCCCCAACGAGCCTGGTCTCTTCTGGTTCGTCTTCCATCTCTACCAATATCTCAAATCTGTTTGACATTGTGACTGGTAGATGAGACCTTTTCTGCGTTGGCCGTGCACCGTTCCTCACTGGTATAAATCCGGAAACCTGTGGTGGCGGGACTCTACGTACAGGTCGGGGAGAGGAGTGGTTAGAACGGGGGCGAGGGGTTGGTACTGTTCGTGCTAGCAGGCTTCTTGCACGAGGAGTGGGGGAGAGACTAAGGTGAACAGGGCGGCTGTCCTGGTTTGATGTCGGCTCAGGTTCGTCAGAAGCATCTGCTGCAGTGTCTACTGCAGGTGTTGGATTGTTGGCAGATGACGTTGGGGCGGTGGTGGATGCTGGAGTTGAAACAATTGGAGTTAGTGATACTCCAACGTTGAGTGTTACAAACGCTTGGAGTGATTCCAGCTTCCTGGTGAGGGCGTTGATCTTGTTGTGGGCTTCATCCAATTTTGCTGTCAAATCCTCTCGTTGCTGGCAGAGTCGGCAGACTTGTGGATCGGCAGGAGCAAACATGGAAGCACCAAACCTACCGGCGCAGTTCGTACAGGCACGAGGCATGGTGACGATCACTTTCTTCAGATCACTTCACTCACTTAAAAACACTAAACTCACTTTAAAAACACTAAACTCACTTTAAAAACACTAAACTCACTTTAAAAACACTTAACTCACTTTAAAAACACTAAACTCACTTTAAAAACACTAAACTCACTTTAAAAACACTTCACTTACTTAAATAGGCCTAACCGAAAACAAAAAAATTGAAATACACACAAATAGGTTATCAGCGGTGATAGCCTAACCGAAAATGAAAACAAAACAAAATTAAATTTGAATACGCAGTGATAGCCGAACCGAAAACAATTTTATGTTTATTTAAACAGAAATAGGCCACCAGGGGTTATAGCCTATCCTAACCGAAAACAAAAATTATGAAATACCGGTACGCAGAAATAGGCCACCAGCGGTGATAGCCTAACTGAAAATTTAAAAATTGAAGTACGCAGAAATAGGCCACCAGGGATGATAGCCTAGACTAACCGTAAACAAAAATAACCGAAAACAAAAATTATGAAATACTGGTACGCAGAAATAGGCCACCAGCGGTGATAGCATAGACTAACCGAAAACAAAAATAACCGAAAACAAAAATTATGAAATACCGGTACGCAGAAATAGGCCACCAGCGGTGATAGCCTAACTGAAAATTTAAAAATTGAAGTACGCAGAAATAGGCCACCAGGGATGATAGCCTAGACTAACCGAAAACAAAAATAACCGAAAACAAAAATTATGAAATACCGGTACGCAGAAATAGGCCACCAGCGGTGATAGCCTAACTGAAAATTTAAAAATTGAAGTACCGTACGCAGAAATAGGCCACCAGGGATGATAGCCTAGACTAACCGAAAACAAAAATAACCAAAAACAAAAAAGTATGAAATATGCAGAAGTAGGCTACCAGGGGTGATAACCTACCTAAAAAAGCTAAACAAATATATATATATATATATATATATATATATATATATACTGTATATAATAGAATAGGTAACTAAATATACATATTTATACGGCCACAATCCTAAACCGTCACAACTCAAACGGCCACACTCCTAAATGGTTAAAACCCAATCGTCCACATTCCTAAACAGCCACACTCCTAAATGGTCACAACCCAATCGATCACACTCCTAAACGGCCACACTCCTAAATGGTCACAACCTAAACGGCCACAGTCCATAACTGTCACAACCCACTCGGCCACATCCCAGTCACAATCATATACAGCCTTAGGTTACCGGTAGATTAGGCTAGGCTCCGTTAATCTAGTTTAGGTTAGGGTAAGTTTGGTTAGGTTTAGTTAGGTTCAATAGGCGAGCCCACACATGCGGTTTATTTGTTCGAGTCCTGTATTTAAGTGGCTTAACATGTGGCTAAGATATTTGTTGACCCCATTTAAAGGCTTATTATTTACTCAATGATGTCATCCAAAATCAACTGGTACAAATAATAGGGATTTTAAATGTCATTCATGAACCCTGGCACATTTCTTGTAGTGTCCGCTATGGTCCATATCAAGCTATTAATCAAAGACATTGGACAACAAATTACAAACATATTAAGATCGAGAGAGAGAGAGAGAGAGAGATAGAGAAAGACAGAGAGAGAGAGAGAGAAAGAGAGAGAGAGAGATAGACAGACAGAGAGATAGACAGACAGAGAGAGAGACAGAGAGAGAGAGATAATTGTAGTAGAAACGACCACATCCCACAATGGGAGTTATGCCAATAGAACGTTCGCCCTATTCGGTGAAACAATAACCTGAATATTAACATTATTAAAATATTTAATACGAAGCGTTTGATGGACAGGTATAAATGATAAGGATTATGGATGAGCCTCGTATCTCCCTCTTCATAAAGGCAGTGACACACGAATTCTCTTTTTGTTAATTTGTAGTCTGACATCTTTGAAATTTAAGTGATAATTATCAGAATTCAACTAAGTAACAACTCCAGAACAGTTGCCGATTCCAATGCGAAAGACATCCAAAATGTTGATCGAAAAAACTTGCTCATTTAAAATTGGCGGAAAACGCGTTCGTCTGACAGCGCCTTAACCCTTTCTGTACCGGTGACGTGTCCTGAATATATTCTAGCTTATTTTAGTAGTTTTCGTGCAGTTTAAGAAGGATCTGCGGTAATAAAATGGGTTAAGTGCGATAGTTGGATGACTGTTTGTTGCTGGAGGCTCTTTTTAAACTGAATATAATCGTTTAATGGTAGCTAGATAAAGTTAAAAGGACGGTACCGGTAACGAAGGGGTTAACATGTTTTCGACGATCTTTCCTGAAGTGTGAACACTCTTTTCGGCCGCCCTTTTAACTCATTCAGTACCGGTGACGGCCTTTCCATCATATTCTGCCAAACATTAGTCTATTTTATTCAACTTATGAAGGATCTGTTCTAGCTAAAAGGAAGAGATAGTCTGTAGCCTTATAGTTGCTTGAGGTCCTTCTTAAGCTTAATAAGATCGTTTAATAGTTGCCAGAATATAATGTATAGGGCGTCACCGGTACTGAAGGTGTTAAACATTGAATACCACGGTTCGACCCAGTTATGGAGCAGTGTACACAGAACGACCTTGTTGTCAACTTGTTCTCCCTTACATTACTATTTTTACTCAACAGTACATCTATCACAATATAATACCAATAAGTTACATACCGTTAATAAGAACCCCCCAACACCCGCCTCACATCATACCTGTGGATGGACACAACATATAAGAGCCAAAGAAAAGACCACATGAGAGAGCCAGTTTAAGGGGACCGACCCGATTTTGTTTTCATTCTGGGAGTCAAGGAAATGGGTGCAAGAATTGCTCACAAGGTGATACAAGCATGAAACTTCCCGGAAATGTTCACAAGGACCTACTTTACAATTTCAGAGCAGGAGCCACCGAGATTTCTGTATTGCATAGCAACGGTTGCTAGGCAAAGCATTTTCCTTAGCAACCGGCAGCAACGATGCAGTTTCTGAACTACTATGAAGTGTTATGACTTTGTACTTTTATTTATTTTCCTATATTCATCCTAAAATGGTTCAAAAGATGTATAAAAGCATATATCTATATAATAGAGTGAATGTCAGCACACAACCAGGGCACACTGGTGACATCACTGCTGTGTAACTCAGCATGGGGTTCAGTGCCAGCTGATCTAGATATACTAGTACTTTAATAAGTACTAGTATATCTAGATCAGTGTCTCAAATGCTATCTAACAGCCCCAAATCCACTAGCTACTAAACTGTAGTATGTAGTTGGTAGATGTAGTTAGATAGCCGCGCCTGAATTGACAGGATGTGCCAGCGCGGGAGAGCCGAGCCAAGGGTAACAGGGCTTAAGAATTACCCGGAAGGTGTACAGATCGCACGGGACTTAAATGGCACTAGATGAACGATCGGGCTAGGTGTAGGGAAACTGAACCTAGTTGTATCCCATAAAGGAATGTGTGCAACAGATGTATTTGATAAAGGTGGTAAAAGGATAAACCCTCGGCCTTAATCATATTTTGTTTCCAGTTTCAGCAAGTTTGATATATTTGATCTGCGCACAGTGATTGTCAAGACGTACTGAATATTCACAGAAATGGCCAGTGCCTCATCTTCATCTGTTCAAGCAACTGATTGGACTATCTGTGTTTTTTGTCAACTGGACACCAAAGAGTCTCTCATATCACCAACTGACAGAGGCTATGAAACCATAGTAGACAACATCACACAGTTTAGTAACCTTGACTCAATGTCAATCAAAATCAATCTGGCACGACTAGACCATGGGAATGGTATTCAATTAACATTGAAAGAACAGAATGCAAAGTGGCACAAATCTTGTTATCAGAAGTTTTCACATACCAAACTGGAACGCGCAAAACGAAAGCACAAGTCTGAGGAAGATGGGACTGCTTCAAAACGAATTTTCACACGTAGCACTAGCAGTGGTGGTGATACTGCCTCAAGTGGAACAGTTGGCAGCAATTGTCCCAAATGCTTCTTTTGTTCCCAGCAGCAAACAAAGGAGAACCTCCGCGAAGTCTGTACATTTCAACTAGATTTTCGTGTGAGGAAATGCGCACATGATCTACAAGATGAAAATCTTCTTGCAAAATTAAGTGCAGGAGACCTTATTGCCCAGGAGGCAAAGTATCATGCAAACTGCCTTACAAACCTGTACAATAGAGCACGTGCAAAGGTATCACAGGATCAGGATGCCTCAGATGACCAGACATGTAAAGGAATTGCTTTGGCTCAGCTGATTTCCTACATTGAGGAGAAGAGGCAAGATGAGGATGTGAAGGTGTTCAGACTTGCAGATCTTGTGAAGCTCTACACTGACAGGCTAAATCAACTTGGAGTGGATGTTACTGCACGAGTAAACAGTAAGCATCTGAAAGACCGCATTCTCATGCATCTCCCAAGGATGAAAGCTTACAGAGAAGGACGAGATGTGTTCATGGCTTGTGAAGAAGATGTTGGCTCTATTCTCCGAGAAGGATACCAGACTGATCGAGACGAGCAGTGTCATGATGACCCAAATTGCTGAAATGATCCGACAGGACATCTTCGCACACAAAATAACATTCTCTGGATCGTTTGGCCATAACAGCCAAGTGGAGTCTGTTCCACGGTCCCTTTTGTCACTGGTCAGCATGCTTATCAATGGTTCAAACATCACAGATCAAACATCCAACACAACTATCAGCCAACCAATACTATCCATTGCTCAGCTGTTGGTGTACAACAGCATCAAGAGACGCAGGGATTCTGTGAGAAATCCACAAGTATATCACAGCAAAGATCGTAAAACGCCACTACCCGTCTATGTAGGTCTTAAGGCTCATGCACTAACCAGAGATAGAAAGTTGATTGAGAGTCTATATACTCCTGGTATGTCGGCATCATACAACCGCACAATGGACTTGATCACATCATTGGGTAATAACGTCTGTGACTATTACCATCAGATTGGCACAGTCTGTCCTCCTCAACTTCGCAAAGGGCATTTCATCACCAGTGCTGCAGACAACATCGACCACAACCCTAGCTCTGCGACATCTACAAGTTCATTCCATGGCACCAGCTTGTCCTTGTTCCAGAATCTCACTCCGCGAGATGTCTGTGAAGATGAAGACAATGGCCAAGGATTCACTAATTCAATAACTCAAGAGAGGGGGTTGAGGAAAATGAGCGACTTGCCTCTTTCGTACACTGAACTGAAACCAACACGGTTGCCAAAAAATGACGTCTTTGTCCCACCCATCCCTGCAGACCTGGCTTCTTCCAACACTCCTTTGACCAAGGACATGGACAAGGAATATGACTGGCTGAGACATGTTGAGAAACATCATGCAGATGACATATCAGCAGAGGCGACTTTGTCTTGGGCAGCATACCATGCCAGCAGAGTGCCAGACCCAGACATTCTGCCATCTGTGAATGCCATGATGCCTCTCTTTGTTGAGGAAGCCAGCTCACCATCTATGCTTCGGCATTGCATGGAAGTGGTGAAGTCAGCAGTTCATCACCTCAACCCTGGCCAGACTCCAGTGATTAGTGGGGACCAACCTCTGTATGCTACACTGAAGAAGCTGCAATGGAATATGTCCGAACTGTATGGTGAGGACAAGTTTGTAATGCTTATGGGGGGTCTACACACTGAAATGACAGGCTTAAAAGCTTTGGGTCATTGGCTTGATGGAAGTGGTTGGGTGGAAGTTCTCCAGGAAGCTGATGTTGCCACACCAGGCATTGCTGAGTCCTTCCTGAAGGCATCACATGTGACTCGAACCCGTCGTGCTCACCAAGTCACTGCATGTGCATTGTACATCCTTCTCAAGAAGGCTTATGATGGATATGTTGCAAACAATTTCGAAGAATCCACAGACACTTTCAGCACATGGTGTGAACGGCGAAAAGCTGAAAGTCCTCAGTTCATGTACTGGCATACGAGTCTAGAGCTGGAACTTCTCTTGTTCACATTTGTGCGATCACTACGTACTGGTGACTTTGATTTGTATGTGGATACATTGAAGAAATTGGCACCTTGGTTCTTCAGTCTCAACCACACCCACTACGCACGTTGGATGTCCGTACATGTGCGTGACACGAGCAGTCTATCTCACACTCATCCAGATGTTGCCAAAGAATTTCAGCAAGGCAAGTTTGTTGTGGCAAAATCCCAGAGAAAATTCTCCCTCATTGCTGTCGATCACTGCCATGAACAAAACAATGGAGTAATGAAGGATGAAGGCGGAATCATCGGGCTTACCCAGGATGCAAACTCCCTCTTGAGATGGGGAGTAGCAGGACCAGAACTTGTCAGAGTAATTTCTGAGTTTGAAGCGACCATGGTAGGGAAACAACAAAGTTCTGGGCAAAGAAACCATCATGAACAAACCCGGTCAACCCAGAAGTTGTTTGCTGGACAGGTTCAGGCGGTAGTTAGAGTAATGGAGGACATGGGGGAGCCCATTTGAGGAGGAAGGGCAGGCCCTTCTCAGACTCCATACAAAGGACATCATGGATGAGCAGTCAGTCGAGTGTCTAACCACTCTCGCATCAAAGGGTCAGGAGCAGTATGCAACATTTGTGGAAGAGCGGCTCAGAACAAATACTAAGCCAATCACAGCAACAATTACCAGGAACAAGGTGGTACTGTTCAATGCTACATGTTTTTTAGAACAAGGAGTTGAGAAAAAACCATAGCACCTTACAGTTTTCCAGAAACTGCATTGTTGCTGCCGGTTGCTAAGGAAAATGATTTGCCTAGCAACCGTTGCTATGAAACACTGAAATCTCGGTGGCTCCTGCCCTGAAATTGTAAAATAGGTCTTTGTGAACTATTGTGGAAAGTTTTATGCTTGTATCACCTTGTGAGCAATTCTTGTCCTATTTAGTACCGATTGCCCTCACTTGTTTTAAGACGTTTATCCTCATCCAGGTGTCGATTTACACCTGGCGAGCGATAGCGAGCCAGCATACTTTGGATTAAACAGCTGATTTAATTTAGACAGCTGACTTAATTTGTAAATTTTTCGGAAGCAAAAATGTCTCCGGCGAAGCTGAATTTCTCTATACAATGATGGCTCGCTATCGCTCGCCAAAAATTCGATAACTGAATGGAGATAAACATCTTAAAACAGTAGGTTGAATGGGGCCAAATAGATAAAACTCAAGAGATAAAAAGCAGGTCGGTCCCCTTAAGGCAGCAGCGGATTATAATGCTAAATATTTCTGCAATACAGAGTAAACCAAAACATAGTCATTGTTTACATGACTATAGTCCATACATTATAGGTAGGCCAGGAATAGTGACCACTAACCTCTATAACTAAACATAGTCATTGTTTACATGACTATAGTCCATACATTATAGGTAGGCCAGGAATAGTGACCACTAACCTATATAACTAAACATAGTCATTGTTTACATGACTATAGTCCATACATTATAGGTAGGCCAGGAATAGTGACCACTAACCTATATAACTAAACATAGTCATTGTTTACATGACTATAGTCCATACATTATAGGTAGGCCAGGAATAGTGACCACTAACCTATATAACTAAACATAGTCATTGTTTACATGACTATAGTCCATACATTATAGGTAGGCCAGGAATAGTGACCACTAACCTATATAACTAAACATAGTCATTGTTTACATGACTATAGTCCATACATTATAGGTAGGCCAGGAATAGTGACCACTAACCTATATAACTAAACATAGTCATTGTTTACATGACTATAGTCCATACATTATAGGTAGGCCAGGAATAGTGACCACTAACCTATATAACTAAACATAGTCATTGTTTACATGACTATAGTCCATACATTATAGGTAGGCCAGGAATAGTGACCACTAACCTATATAACTAAACATAGTCATTGTTTACATGACTATAGTCCATACATTATAGGTAGGTCAGGAATAGTGACCACTAACCTATATAACTAAACAGTCAAAACAGTCAAAGAGACTGGATGACTCCGTTGTCGACGCCTGCCCGGGATGTAACACAGCACCCCATACCATTAAACACATCATAGAAGACTGCATTTCACACAACCACTTACGCCAACAACACAATCTACACTCAATGAGAGCTCTGTGGGAAAGCCCGATCGTGGCCATGGCCTTCCTCAGGGACTCGGGGCTGTTCGGCCAGGCAGCTTAGGGAACAACAACAACAACAACAACTAAACAGTCATTGTTTACATGACTATAGTCCATACATTATAGGTAGGCCAGACATAGTGACCACTAACCTCTGTAACTAAACAGCGACTAGAGTAATTGACCTACTTTGTCTACCATTTATGAAGAGTCAGCCAGGGACTGAGTGGGGAAATTTACAACCCATTTGCTCTAGCCCTTTATGAGTTACAGAGGTTAGGGGTACTGATTTCTGGCCTACCTATAAGGAATGGACAATAGTCAAGGGGGTAGTACTCGCTTTCTCTGGACCCCTTCTTCCTCATGTTTAACATAATAGTTTTGAGGTTTTAAGACGTTCGTTCCGTTAGTTCGGCGATTTTGAGATCTTTCGCCTCATTGTTTTGTCAATATTAAGACCTTTCGTGCCCTTTTGGTGTCGATTTTTTCCTGGCGAGCGATAGCGAGTCTCTAATTTTAGAAGGAAGCGGCCTTAGGCTAGGATATTGTTCTACCGAAAATTTGCAAATTTATCTTGAAAGGGGGTCTTGGGTTTTTTTTTCTAAGATTGATGGAGGTCTAACGAAGAAACTTAAAACATATATTAATAAACAAATATCTAGACCCAAAACCAAGCACAACCCCCTTAAATTACACAGGACACTGACAGTAGATGGATCACTAGAACGTTAAATGTGGTTATGTATTTCTGGCCAAGCTATAATAAACAGGGTATAGTTGAATTACATAACACAGTGAATGTACCTGGATCACTATATAGCACCTAAACTATTATGTTAAGGGGGAGGTAGTCGCTTTTTATGGACCTTCTCCCTCTTGTTTAGCATATTGGTATTGAGATACTACGACGTTCGTTCCATTATTTTGCCGATTTTAGACATTTTGCCCCATTTCTTTGTCAATATTTGGACATTCGTGCTAGTTTGGTGTCGATTTTTTTCCTGGCGAGCGATAGCGAGCCTGTAATATTAGGAAGAAACGGCCTCCGGCCGGGAAATTTTTCTGACGAAAAATTTACACATTTATCTTGATAGGGTGTCTATGGGTGTTTTTTTAAGTTTGGTGGAGTTATAACGAGGAAACTAAAACATGTGTTAATAAATATCTAAATTGACCAAACTACCAAGCACTATCCCCTTAATGAGTAATAATGTGTTACCAATCTCTACCTGGACCACCACCCATATACAAACAGTAAAGGTGTTTATAGTGTGTTTATTATAAGCTGAGGGTAAACTGCCATGGCCTCACCTTAATCAATCTCTACCTGGACCACCACCCATATACAAACAGTAAAGGTGTTTATAGTGTGTTTATTATAAGCTGAGGGTAAACTGCCATGGCCTCACCTTAATCAATCTCTACCTGGACCACCACCCATATACAAACAGTAAAGGTGTTTATAGTGTGTTTATTATAAGATGAGGGTAAACTGCCATGGCCTCACCTTAATCAATCTCTACCTGGACCAAGATCTATATACAAACAGTAAAGGTGTTTATAGTGTGTTTATTATAAGCTGAGGGTAAACTGCCATGGCCTCACCTTAATCAATCTCTACCTGGACCACCACCCATATACAAACAGTAAAGGTGTTTATAGTGTGTTAATTATAAGCTGAGGGTAAACTGCCATGGCCTCACCTTAATCAATCTCTACCTGGACCACCACCCATATACAAACAGTAAAGGTGTTTATAGTGTGTTTATTATAAGCTGAGGGTAAACTGCCATGGCCTCACCTTAATCAATCTCTACCTGGACCACCACCCATATACAAACAGTAAAGGTGTTTATAGTGTGTTAATTATAAGCTGAGGGTAAACTGCCATGACCTCACCTTAATCAATCTCTACCTGGACCACCACCCATATACAAACAGTAAAGGTGTTTATAATGTTTTTATTATAAGCTGAGGGTAAACTGCCATGGCCTCACCTTAATCAATCTCTACCTGGACCACCACCCATATACAAGCAATAAATGTGTCTATAGTGTGTTTATTATAAGCTGAGGGTAAACTGTCATGGCCTCACCTTAATCAATCTCTACCTGGACCACCACCCATATACAAACAGTAAATGTGTTTATAGTGTGTTTATTATAAGCTGAGGGTAAACTGCCATGGCCTCACCTTAATCAATCTCTACCTGGACCACCACCCATATACAAGCAATAAATGTGTCTATAGTGTGTTTATTATAAGCTGAGGGTAAACTGCCATGGCCTCACCTTAATCAATCTCTACCTGGACCACCACCCATATACAAACAGTAAAGGTGTTTATAGTGTGTTTATTATAAGCTGAGGGTAAACTGCCATGGCCTCACCTTAATCAATCTCTACCTGGACCACCACCCATATACAAACAGTAAAGGTGTTTATAGTGTGTTTATTATAAGCTGAGGGTAAACTGCCATGGCCTCACCTTAATCAATCTCTACCTGGACCACCACCCATATACAAACAGTAAAGGTGTTTATAGTGTGTTTATTATAAGCTGAGGGTAAACTGCCATGGCCTCACCTTAATCAATCTCTACCTGGACCACCACCCATACAAACAGTAAAGGTGTTTATAATGTTTTTATTATAAGCTGAGGGTAAACTGCCATGACCTCACCTTAATCAATCTCTACCTGGACCACCACCCATATACAAACAGTAAAGGTGTTTATAATGTTTTTATTATAAGCTGAGGGTAAACTGCCATGGCCTCACCTTAATCAATCTCTACCTGGACCACCACCCATATACAAGCAATAAATGTGTCTATAGTGTGTTTATTATAAGCTGAGGGTAAACTCATGGCCTCACCTTAATCAATCTCTACCTGGACCACCACCCATATACAAACAGTAAATGTGTTTATAGTGTGTTTATTATAAGCTGAGGGTAAACTGCCATGGCCTCACCTTAATCAATCTTTACCTGGACCACCACCCATATACAAACAGTAAAGGTGTTTATAGTGTGTTTATTATAAACTGAGGGTAAACTGCCATGGCCTCACCTTAATCAATCTCTACCTGGACCACCACCCATATACAAACAGTAAAGGTGTTTATAGTGTGTTTATTATAAGCTGAGGGTAAACTGCCATGACCTCACCTTAATCAATCTCTACCTGGACCACGATCTATATACTAACAGTAAAGGTGTTTATAGTGTGTTTATTATAAGCTGAGGGTAAACTGCCATGGCCTCACCTTAATCAATCTCTACCTGGACCACCACCCATATACAAACAGTAAAGGTGTTAATAGTGTGTTTATTATAAGCTAAGGGTAAACTGCCATGGCCTCACCTTAATCAATCTCTACCTGGACCACCACCCATATACAAACAGTAAAGGTGTTTATAGTGTGTTTATTATAAGCTGAGGGTAAACTGCCATGACCTCACCTTAATCAATCTCTACCTGGACCACGATCTATATACTAACAGTAAAGGTGTTTATAGTGTGTTTATTATAAGCTGAGGGTAAACTGCCATGACCTCACCTTAATCAATCTCTACCTGGACCACCACCCATATACAAACAGTAAAGGTGTTAATAGTGTGTTTATTATAAGCTAAGGGTAAACTGCCATGGCCTCACCTTAATCAATCTCTACCTGGACCACCACCCATATACAAACAGTAAAGGTGTTTATAGTGTTTTTATTATAAGCTGAGGGTAAACTGCCATGGCCTCACCTTAATCAATCTCTACCTGGACCACGATCTATATACAAACAGTAAAGGTGTTTATAGTGTGTTTATTATAAGCTGAGGGTAAACTGCCATGACCTCACCTTAATCAATCTCTACCTGGACCACCACCCATATACAAACAGTAAAGGTGTTAATAGTGTGTTTATTATAAGCTAAGGGTAAACTGCCATGGCCTCACCTTAATCAATCTCTACCTGGACCACCACCCATATACAAACAGTAAAGGTGTTATAGTGTGTTTATTATAAGCTGAGGGTAAACTGCCATGGCCTCACCTTAATCAATCTCTACCTGGACCACCACCCATATACAAACAGTAAAGGTGTTTATAGTGTGTTTATTATAAGCTGAGGGTAAACTGCCATGGCCTCACCTTAATCAATCTCTACCTGGACCACCACCCATATACAAACAGTAAAGGTGTTTATAGTGTGTTTATTATAAGCTGAGGATAAACTGCCATGGCTTCACCTTAATCAATCTCTACCTGGACCACCACCCATATACAAACAGTAAAGGTGTTTATAGTGTGTTTATTATAAGCTGAGGGTAAACTGCCATGGCCTCACCTTAATCAATCTCTACCTGGACCACCACCCATATACAAACAGTAAAGGTGTTTATAGTGTGTTTATTATAAGCTGAGGGTAAACTGCCATGGCCTCACCTTAATCAATCTCTACCTGGACCACCACCCATATACAAACAGTAAAGGTGTTTATAGTGTGTTTATTATAAGCTGAGGGTAAACTGCCATGGCCTCACCTTAATCAATCTCTACCTGGACCACCACCCATATACAAACAGTAAAGGTGTTTATAGTGTGTTTATTATAAGCTGAGATAAACTGTCATGGCCTCACCTTAATCAAACTTTACCTGGACCACCACCCATATACCAACAGTAAAGGTGTTTATAGTGTGTTTATTATAAGCTGAAGGTAAACTTCATGGCCTCACCTTAATCAATCTCTACCTGGACCACCACCCATATACAAACAGTAAAGGTGTTTATAGTGTGTTTATTATAAGCTGAGGGTAAACTGCCATGGCCTCACCTTAATCAATCTCTACCTGGACTACCACCCATATACAAACAGTAAAGGTGTTTATAGTCTGTTTATTATAAGCTGAGGGTAAACTGCCATGGCCTCACCTTAATCAATCTCTACCTGGACCACCACCCATATACAAACAGTAAAGGTGTTTATAGTGTGTTTATTATAAGCTGAGGGTAAACTGCCATGGCCTCACCTTAATCAATCTCTACCTGGACCACCACCCATATACAAACAGTAAAGGTGTTTATAGTGTGTTTATTATAAGCTGAGGGTAAACTGCCATGGCCTCACCTTAATCAATCTCTACCTGGACCACCACCCATATACAAACAGTAAAGGTGTTTATAGTGTGTTTATTATAAGCTGAGGGTAAACTGCCATGGCCTCACCTTAATCAATCTCTACCTGGACCACCACCCATATACAAACAGTAAAGGTGTTTATAGTGTGTTTATTATAAGCTGAGGGTAAACTGCCATGGCCTCACCTTAATCAATCTCTACCTGGACCACCACCCATATACAAACAGTAAAGGTGTTTATAGTGTGTTTATTATAAGCTGAGGGTAAACTGCCATGGCCTCACCTTAATCAATCTCTACCTGGACCACGATCTATATACAAACAGTAAAGGTGTTTATAGTGTGTTTATTATAAGATGAGGGTAAACTGCCATGGCCTCACCTTAATCAATCTCTACCTGGACCACCACCCATATACAAACAGTAAAGGTGTTTATAGTGTGTTTATTATAAGCTGAGGGTAAACTGCCATGGCCTCACCTTAATCAATCTCTACCTGGACCACCACCCATATACAAACAGTAAAGGTGTTTATAGTGTGTTTATTATAAGCTGAGGGTAAACTGCCATGGCCTCACTTAATCAATCTCTACCTGGACCACGATCTACATATACAAACAGTAAAGGTGTTTATAGTGTTTTTATTATAAGCTGAGGGTAAACTGCCATGGCCTCACCTTAATCAATCTCTACCTGGACCACCACCCATATACAAACAGTAAAGGTGTTTATAGTGTGTTTATTATAAGCTGAGGGTAAACTGCCATGGCCTCACCTTAATCAATCTCTACCTGGACCACCACCACCCATATACAAACAGTAAAGGTGTTTATAGTGTGTTTATTATAAGCTGAGGGTAAACTGCCATGGCCTCACCTTAATCAATCTCTACCTGGACCACCACCCATATACAAACAGTAAAGGTGTTTATAGTGTGTTATTATAAGCTGAGGGTAAACTGCCATGGCCTCACCTTAATCAATCTCTACCTGGACCACCACCCATATACAAACAGTAAAGGTGTTTATAGTGTGTTTATTATAAGCTGAGGGTAAACTGCCATGGCCTCACCTTAATCAATCTCTACCTGGACCACCACCCATATACAAACAGTAAAGGTGTTTATAGTGTGTTTATTATAAGCTGAGGGTAAACTGCCATGACCTCACCTTAATCAATCTCTACCTGGACCACCACCCATATACAAACAGTAAAGGTGTTTATAGTGTGTTTATTATAAGCTGAGGGTAAACTGCCATGGCCTCACCTTAATCAATCTCTACCTGGACCACCACCCATATACAAACAGTAAAGGTGTTTATAGTGTGTTTATTATAAGCTGAGGGTAAACTGCCATGGCCTCACCTTAATCAATCTCTACCTGGACCACCACCCATATACAAACAGTAAAGGTGTTTATAGTGTGTTTATTATAAGCTGAGGGTAAACTGCCATGGCCTCACCTTAATCAATCTTTACCTGGACCACCACCCATATACAAACAGTAAAGGTGTTTATAGTGTTTATAATAAGCTGAGGGTAAACTGCCATGGCCTCACCTTAATCAATCTCTACCTGGACCACCACCCATATACAAACAGTAAAGGTGTTTATAGTGTGTTTATTATAAGCTGAGGGTAAACTGCCATGACCTCACCTTAATCAATCTCTACCTGGACCACCACCCATATACAAACAGTAAAGGTGTTTATAGTGTGTTTATTATAAGCTGAGGGTAAACTGCCATGGCCTCACCTTAATCAATCTCTACCTGGACCACCACCCATATACAAACAGTAAAGGTGTTTATAGTGTGTTTATTATAAGCTGAGGGTAAACTGCCATGGCCTCACCTTAATCAATCTCTACCTGGACCACCACCCATATACAAACAGTAAAGGTGTTTATAGTGTGTTTATTATAAGCTGAGGGTAAACTGCCATGACCTCACCTTAATCAATCTCTACCTGGACCACGATCTATATACTAACAGTAAAGGTGTTTATAGTGTGTTTATTATAAGCTGAGGGTAAACTGCCATGACCTCACCTTAATCAATCTCTACCTGGACCACCACCCATATACAAACAGTAAAGGTGTTTATAGTGTGTTTATTATAAGCTAAGGGTAAACTGCCATGGCCTCACCTTAATCAATCTCTACCTGGACCACCACCCATATACAAACAGTAAAGGTGTTTATAGTGTGTTTATTATAAGCTGAGGGTAAACTGCCATGACCTCACCTTAATCAATCTCTACCTGGACCACGATCTATATACTAACAGTAAAGGTGTTTATAGTGTGTTTATTATAAGCTGAGGGTAAACTGCCATGACCTCACCTTAATCAATCTCTACCTGGACCACCACCCATATACAAACAGTAAAGGTGTTAATAGTGTGTTTATTATAAGCTAAGGGTAAACTGCCATGGCCTCACCTTAATCAATCTCTACCTAGACCACGATCTATAATTATTATACAAACAGTGAAGGTGTTTATAGTGTGTTTATTATAAGCTGAGGGTAAACTGCCATGGCCTCACCTTAATCAATCTCTACCTGGACCACCACCCATATACAAACAGTAAAGGTGTTTATAGTGTGTTTTATTATAAGCTGAGGGTAAACTGCCATGGCCTCACCTTAATCAATCTCTACCTGGACCACCACCCATATACACACAGTAAAGGTGTTTATAGTGTGTTTATTATAAGCCGAGGGTAAACTGCCATGGCCTCACCTTAATCAATCTCTACCTGGACCACCACCCATATACAAACAGTAAAGGTGTTTATAGTGTGTTTATTATAAGCTGAGGATAAACTGCCATGGCCTCACCTTAATCAATCTCTACCTGGACCACCACCCATATACAAACAGTAAAGGTGTTTATAGTGTGTTTATTATAAGCTGAGGGTAAACTGCCATGGCATCACCTTAATCAATCTCTGCCTGGACCACACCCATATACACACAGTAAAGGTGTTTATAGTGTGTTTATTATAAGCTGAGGGTAAACTGCCATGGCCTCACCTTAATCAATCTCTACCTGGACCACCACCCATATACAAACAGTAAAGGTGTTTATAGTGTGTTTATTATAAGCTGAGATAAACTGTCATGGCCTCACCTTAATCAATCTTTACCTGGACCACCACCCATATACCAACAGTAAAGGTGTTTATAGTGTGTTTATTATAAGCTGAAGGTAAACTTCATGGCCTCACCTTAATCAATCTCTACCTGGACCACCACCCATATACAAACAGTAAAGGTGTTTATAGTGTGTTTATTATAAGCTGAGGGTAAACTGCCATGGCCTCACCTTAATCAATCTCTACCTGGACCACCACCCATATACAAACAGTAAAGGTGTTTATAGTGTGTTTATTATAAGCTGAGGGTAAACTGCCATGGCCTCACCTTAATCAATCTCTACCTGGACCACCACCCATATACAAACAGTAAAGGTGTTTATAGTGTGTTTATTATAAGCTGAGGGTAAACTGCCATGGCCTCACCTTAATCAATCTCTACCTGGACCACCACCCATATACAAACAGTAAAGGTGATTATAGTGTGTTTATTATAAGCTGAGGGTAAACTGCCATGGCCTCACCTTAATCAATCTTTACCTGGACCACCACCCATATACAAACAGTAAAGGTGTTTATAGTGTGTTTATAATAAGCTGAGGGTAAACTGCCATGGCCTCACCTTAATCAATCTCTACCTGGACCACCACCCATATACAAACAGTAAAGGTGTTTATAGTGTGTTTATTATAAGCTGAGGGTAAACTACCATGGCCTCACCTTAATCAATCTCTACCTGGACCACCACCCATATACAAACAGTAAAGATGTTTATAGTGTGTTTATTATAAGCTGAGGGTAAACTGCCATGACCTCACCTTAATCAATCTCTACCTGGACCACGATCTATATACAAACAGTAAAGGTGTTTATAGTGTGTTTATTATAAGATGAGGGTAAACTGCCATGGCCTCACCTTAATCAATCTCTACCTGGACCACCACCCATATACAAACAGTAAAGGTGTTTATAGTGTGTTTATTATAAGCTGAGGGTAAAACTGCCATGGCCTCACCTTAATCAATCTCTACCTGGACCACCACCCATATACAAACAGGAAAGGTGTTTATAGTGTGTTTATTATAAGCTGAGGGTAAACTGCCATGGCCTCACTTTAATCAATCTCTACCTGGACCACGATCTACAGTATATACAAACAGTAAAGGTGTTTATAGTTTTTTTATTATAAGCTGAGGGTAAACTGCCATGGCCTCACCTTAATCAATCTCTACCTGGACCACCACCCATATACAAACAGTAAAGGTGTTTATAGTGTGTTTATTATAAGCTGAGGGTAAACTGCCATGGCCTCACCTTAATCAATCTCTACCTGGACCAAGATCTATATACAAACAGTAAAGGTGTTTATAGTGTGTTTATTATAAGCTGAGGGTAAACTGCCATGGCCTCACATTAATCAATCTCTACCTGGACCACCACCCATATACAAACAGTAAAGGTGTTTATAGTGTGTTTATTATAAGCTGAGGGTAAACTGCCATGGCCTCACCTTAATCAATCTCTACCTGGACCACCACCCATATACAAACAGTAAAGGTGTTTATAGTGTTAATTATAAGCTGAGGGTAAACTGCCATGACCTCACCTTAATCAATCTCTACCTGGACCACCACCCATATACAAACAGTAAAGGTGTTTATAGTGTTTTTATTATAAGCTGAGGGTAAACTGCCATGGCCTCACCTTAATCAATCTCTACCTGGACCACCACCCATATACAAACAGTAAATGTGTTTATAGTGTGTTTATTATAAGTTGAGGGTAAACTGCCATGACCTCACCTTAATCAATCTCTACCTGGACCACCACCCATATACAAACAGTAAAGGTGTTTATAATGTGTTTATTATAAGCTGAGGGTAAAATGCCATGGCCTCACCTTAATCAATCTCTACCTGGACCACCACCCATATACAAACAGTAAAGGTGTTTATAGTGTGTATATTATAAGCTGAGGGTAAACTGCCATGGCATCACCTTAATCAATCTCTGCCTGGACCACCACCGATATACACACAGTAAAGGTGTTTATAGTGTGTTTATTATAAGCTGAGGGTAAACTGCCATGGCCTCACCTTAATCAATCTCTACCTGGACCACCACCCATATACAAACAGTAAAGGTGTTTATAGTGTGTTTATTATAAGCTGAGTTAAACTGCCATGGCCTCACCTTAATCAATCTTTACCTGGACCACCACCCATATACCAACAGTAAAGGTGTTTATAGTGTGTTTATTATAAGCTGAAGGTAAACTGTCATGGCCTCACCTTAATCAATCTTTACCTGGACCACCACCCATATACAAACAGTAAAGGTGTTTATAGTGTGTTTATTATAAGCTGAGGGTAAACTGCCATGGCCTCACCTTAATCAATCTCTACCTGGACCACCACCCATATACAAACAGTAAAGGTGTTTATAGTCTGTTTATTATAAGCTGAGGGTAAACTGCCATGGCCTCACCTTAATCAATCTCTACCTGGACCACCACCCATATACAAACAGGAAAGGTGCTTATAGTGTTTTTATTATAAGCTGAGGGTAAACTGCCATGGCCTCACTTTAATCAATCTCTACCTGGACCACGATCTATATACAAACAGTAAAGGTGTTTATAGTTTTTTTATTATAAGCTGAGGGTAAACTGCCATGGCCTCACCTTAATCAATCTCTACCTGGACCACCACCCATATACAAACAGTAAAGGTGTTTATGGTGTGTTTATTATAAGCTGAGGGTAAACTGCCATGGCCTCACCTTAATCAATCTCTACCTGGACCACCACCCATATACAAACAGTAAAGGTGTTTATAGTGTGTTTATTATAAGCTGAGGGTAAACTGCCATGGCCTCACCTTAATCAATCTCTACCTGGACCACCACCCATATACAAACAGTAAAGATGTTTATAGTGTGTTTATTATAAGCTGAGGGTAAACTGCCATGACCTCACCTTAATCAATCTCTACCTGGACCACGATCTATATACAAACAGTAAAGGTGTTTATAGTGTGTTTATTATAAGATGAGGGTAAACTGCCATGGCCTCACCTTAATCAATCTCTACCTGGACCACCACCCATATACAAACAGTAAAGGTGTTTATAGTGTGTTTATTATAAGCTGAGGGTAAACTGCCATGGCCTCACCTTAATCAATCTCTACCTGGACCACCACCCATATACAAACAGGAAAGGTGTTTATAGTGTGTTTATTATAAGCTGAGGGTAAACTGCCATGGCCTCACTTTAACCAATCTCTACCTGGACCACGATCTACAGTATATACAAACAGTAAAGGTGTTTATAGTTTTTTTATTATAAGCTGAGGGTAAACTGCCATGGCCTCACCTTAATCAATCTCTACCTGGACCACCACCCATATACAAACAGTAAAGGTGTTTATAGTGTGTTTATTATAAGCTGAGGGTAAACTGCCATGGCCTCACCTTAATCAATCTCTACCTGGACCAAGATCTATATACAAACAGTAAAGGTGTTTATAGTGTGTTTATTATAAGCTGAGGGTAAACTGCCATGGCCTCACCTTAATCAATCTCTACCTGGACCACCACCCATATACAAACAGTAAAGGTGTTTATAGTGTGTTTATTATAAGCTGAGGGTAAACTGCCATGGCCTCACCTTAATCAATCTCTACCTGGACCACCACCCATATACAAACAGTAAAGGTGTTTATAGTGTGTTAATTATAAGCTGAGGGTAAACTGCCATGACCTCACCTTAATCAATCTCTACCTGGACCACCACCCATATACAAACAGTAAAGGTGCTTATAGTGTTTTTATTATAAGCTGAGGGTAAACTGCCATGGCCTCACCTTAATCAATCTCTACCTGGACCACCACCCATATACAAACAGTAAATGTGTTTATAGTGTGTTTATTATAAGCTGAGGGTAAACTGCCATGACCTCACCTTAATCAATCTCTACCTGGACCACCACCCATATACAAACAGTAAAGGTGTTTATAATGTGTTTATTATAAGCTGAGGGTAAAATGCCATGGCCTCACCTTAATCAATCTCTACCTGGACCACCACCCATATACAAACAGTAAAGGTGTTTATAGTGTGTATATTATAAGCTGAGGGTAAACTGCCATGGCATCACCTTAATCAATCTCTGCCTGGACCACCACCCATATACACACAGTAAAGGTGTTTATAGTGTGTTTATTATAAGCTGAGGGTAAACTGCCATGGCCTCACCTTAATCAATCTCTACCTGGACCACCACCCATATACAAACAGTAAAGGTGTTTATAGTGTGTTTATTATAAGCTGAGTTAAACTGCCATGGCCTCACCTTAATCAATCTTTACCTGGACCACCACCCATATACCAACAGTAAAGGTGTTTATAGTGTGTTTATTATAAGCTGAGGGTAAACTGCCATGGCCTCACCTTAATCAATCTCTACCTGGACCACCACCCATATACAAACAGGAAAGGTGCTTATAGTGTTTTTATTATAAGCTGAGGGTAAACTGCCATGGCCTCACTTTAATCAATCTCTACCTGGACCACGATCTATATACAAACAGTAAAGGTGTTTATAGTTTTTTTATTATAAGCTGAGGGTAAACTGCCATGGCCTCACCTTAATCAATCTCTACCTGGACCACCACCCATATACAAACAGTAAAGGTGTTTATAGTGTGTTTATTATAAGCTGAGGGTAAACTGCCATGGCCTCACCTTAATCAATCTCTACCTGGACCACCACCCATATACAAACAGTAAAGGTGTTTATAGTCTGTTTATTATAAGCTGAGGGTAAACTGCCATGGCCTCACCTTAATCAATCTCTACCTGGACCACAGCTTAAGAATGTAAACAGAGAAACCGATCTGGGAGTAACAATATCGAGTAACCTAAAACCGAGTCAACAATGTTCAGAAGTTGTTAAGAAGGCAAACAAAATAATTGGCTTTATAGGCAGGTCATTTGAGCATAAATCCAAAGAAGTTATCCTAACCCTTTTACAATTCTTTAGTCCGCCCTCTTCTGGAATACTGCGTTCAATCCTGGTGCCCTTATTACCAAAAAGATATAAACAAGCTAGAACGAGTTCAACGTAGAGTTACCAAAATGATACCTAGCCTAAAGAACAAACCATACGAAGAGCGTCTTAGAGAATTAAATCTATTTCCTTTAACCCAGCGCAGATTAAGAGGTGACTTAATTCAAGTGTTCAAAATCATCAAAGGCATCGACAATATGAACTGTAGTAAGTACTTCACTATCGACCATGCTAATTACACGCGGGGAAACAGTTTCAAAATTATTGGTAAATCTTTTAACTCACACGAATCTAAGAATTTCTTCTTCAATCGAGTTGTCAACTTGTGGAATGGGCTTCCCCGAAACGTTATAGACTGCATCACCGTTGATTAATTTAAACTCCGCCTAGACAAATATCTCGCATCAAACCCGCGATTGACTGCGTTTGTATATGAATAACTTTATTTTATCCCCCTCTCAGTTACTAACCCATCTGTCCCCTACTAACTTCCTAATCCTGCCACGGACATTAGTTCTAGGGCAGTAATTCGCTTTCCAATGTTCCCTTACCCACTCTAAACCACTGTTTGGACACTTGATCATCAGTGTTTTGGAGGACAAGCAACCTAGAAGGGTCACTAGATCTGTTGTTGCTTGATTTCCTGTGTACTCCTTTGTACCACCCATATACAAACAGTAAAGGTGTTTATAGTGTGTTTATTATAAGCTGAGGGTAAACTGCCATGGCCTCACCTTAATCAATCTCTACCTGGACCACCACCCATATACAAACAGTAAAGGTGTTTATAGTTTGTTTATTATAAGCTGAGGTAAACTGCCATGGCCTCACCTTAATCAATCTCTACCTGGACCACCACCCAAATACACACAGAAAAGGTGTTTATATTGTGTTTATTATAAGCTGAGGTAAACTGCCATGGCCTCACTTTAATCAATCTCTACCTGGACCACCACCCAAATACACACAGTAAAGGTGTTTATAGTGTGTTTATTATAAGCTGAGGGTAAACTGCCATGGCCTCACCTTAATCAATCTCTACCTGGACCACGATCTATATACAAACAGTAAAAGGTGTTTATAGTGTGTTTATTATAAGCTGAGGGTAAACTGCCATGACCTCACCTTAATCAATCTCTACCTGGACCACCACCCATATACAAACAGTAAAGGTGTTTATAGTGTGTTTATTATAAGCTGAGGGTAAACTGCCATGGCCTCACCTTAATCAATCTCTACCTGAACCACCACCCATATACAAACAGTAAATGTGTTTATAGTGTGTTTATTATAAGCTGAGGGTAAACTCCCATGGCCTCACCTTAATCAATCTCTACCTGGACCACCACCCATATACAAACAGTAAAGGTGTTTATAGTGTGTTTATTATAAGCTGAGGGTAAACTGCCATGGCCTCACCTTAATCAATCTCTACCTGGACCACCACCCATATACAAACATTAAAGGTGTTTATAATGTGTTTATTATAAGCTGAGGGTAAACTGCCATGGCCTCACCTTAATCAATCTCTACCTGGACCACGATCTATATACAAACAGTAAAGGTGTTTATAGTGTGTTTATTATAAGCTGAGGGTAAACTGCCATGACCTCACCTTAATCAATCTCTACCTGGACCACCACCCATATACAAACAGTAAAGGTGTTTATAGTGTGATTATTATAAGCTAAGGGTAAACTGCCATGGCCTCACCTTAATCAATCTCTACCTGAACCACCACCCATATACAAACAGTAAAGGTGTTTATAGTGTGTTTATTATAAGCTGAGGGTAAACTGCCATGGCCTCACCTTAATCAATCTCTACCTGGACCATCACCCATATACAAACAGTAAAGGAGTTTATAGTGTGTTTATTATAAGCTGAGGGTAAACTGCCATGTCCTCACCTTAATCAATCTCTACCTGGACCACCACCCATATACAAACAGTAAAGGTGTTTATAGTGTGTTTATTATAAGCTGAGGGTAAACTGCCATGGCCTCACCTTAATCAATCTCTACCTGGACCACCACCCATATACAAACAGTAAAGGTGTTTATAGTGTGTTTATTATAAGCTGAGGGTAAACTGCCATGGCCTCACCTTAATCAATCTCTACCTGGACCACCACCCATATACAAACAGTAAAGGTGTTTATAGTGTGTTTATTATAAGCTGAGGGTAAACTGCCATGGCCTCATCTTAATCAATCTCTACCTGGACCACGATCTATATACAAACAGTAAAGGTGTTTATAGTGTGTTTATTATAAGCTGAGGGTAAACTGCCATGACCTCACCTTACTCAATCTCTACCTGGACCACCACCCATATACAAACAGTAAAGGTGTTTATAGTGTGTTTATTATAAGCTGAGGGTAAACTGCCATGGCCTCATCTTAATCAATCTCTACCTGGACCACGATCTATATACAAACAGTAAAGGTGTTTATAGTGTGTTTATTATAAGCTGAGGGTAAACTGCCATGGCCTCACCTTAATCAATCAGCTATTATGATTATTTGGAAGCGAATTATGTTGTTAATTATGAAAACTTTTTTTTTTAGGATATAGATACATTTGGCTATTAGAAGACCTTTCGTGCCATTAAAGGTGCATTTTTTTCCTGGCGAGCTATAGCAATTCTGCAATTTAGGAGGAACCAGCCTTTAGCCGAGGGACTTTTCTACCGAAAAATGCACTAATTTGTTTTGAACGGGGTCTTGTGGGTATTTTTCTTAAGTTTAATGGAAGATTAGGGAAGAAACCTCAAACAAAAAGTACAAACAAATACTAACAATAATAAATTGATAAATAGATAAACAAATATATAAACATTTCCACTTAACAAATAACTCGGTTGATAGACCAAAAACTTTCTGGATTGATAAAATATAATTGAGATTAAGAATGAAATTACTGTCCCATAATTATTATATTTACAGAAATTTACTCAGACTTAATGCGTCTGATTACCAAGAATGAAATATTTTGCCACATCATTTTATATAATTATATTCATAATATTAATTAACCCTTTCAGGCTACAATGCCGCTTTTCTCGTCTCTTTTCTGGCTATTATTAAATGATTTTAGTCGGATTAGGAATGGTATATGGAAGCCCGAGGTTTAATTGAAATAGTCTTCAAACATTTAATTCCCACAGATCCTTCCAAAGCTGTAAATAAGCTCCTAAACACGCGTCGTAATCCTCAAGGGGTTAATATACAATATTTGACCTTGGCCTACATTGCCAATTAACTATATATATTGTACCTTCTAAGATACTGTAATGTCCCTATCTTGATTATTGAGTTGTGGCTCGATTTAAAAATAATATTGATTATTTGTGTTTAGTATGCTCCCTAGACTTCCATCAAGCTTTATAATAATAACCTCAAGACCATCCTTCGTGACTAATTTGTGCATTTTTATTTAGAAAAATGTTCCGACTGAAGGCTGATTCCTTCTAATTTACAGGTTTCCTATCGCTCGCCATGACAAAATCTATACCTGAATGGCATGAAAGATCTTAAAATTGAGAAAGAAATGAAGTGAAAGGTTTTAACATCGTCAAATAAATGGTGCAAAAGTCTTACAATCTCAATATTAAATGGGCTAAGCATGAGGAACAAGGGTTAACCAAAGTAAAACTAAATAATGGCATACATCATTACAAATTAAACAAATTAATACTTGGAAGCAGAGCTGGAATAATGTATAGTATTCTACAATTAATACTTGGAAGCAGAGCTGGAATAATGTATAGTATTCTACAATTAATACTTGGAAGCAGAGCTGGAATAATGTATAGTATTCTACAATTAATACTTGGAAGCAGAGCTGGAATAATGTATAGTATTCTACAATTAATACTTGGAAGCAGAGCTGGAATAATGTATAGTATTCTACAATTAATACTTGGAAGCAGAGCTGGAATAATGTATAGTATTCTACAATTAATACTTGGAAGCAGAGCTGGAATAATGTATAGTATTCTACAATTAATACTTGGAAGCAGAGCTGGAATAATGTATAGTATTCTACAATTAATACTTGGAAGCAGAGCTGGAATAATGTATAGTATTCTACAATTAATACTTGGAAGCAGAGCTGGAATAATGTATAGTATTCTACAATTTACCGTCAGATAATCTGCAGCATGATAAACAAATATAATGGTCAAGTTAATATAAACACTGTATATAAACTACAGGGGTACCCGGGAGAGCACATACCTCCGCCTTCGTTGGTGGAGGGAGTCACTCTACTGATCACCTCGTAAATGGAATAACTTCCTTGGCTCAGATCCTATCTGCCCACAACATTTCCTGAACATTGCTTCATAACTATGTGAACCACCTACGCTAATGGAGGTATGCGTCTGCAAAACACCTCTAAACTTAATCACTGCTTCTTTATGCATATTCTATCTGCACACCAACTTTCGTGAACATTGGTTGATAACTGGTTTAAATATCTTGTTTACAGTAAAACAGACAAACAAACGGAGGCAAAAACGTAACCTCCTCCAACTTCGTTGGCGAAGGTAATAAAAACCCCAACTGACATTTAAATATACAAATGGACTAATAAGCTAAAAGTGTGTGATTAACAAGAATGTTGTAACCAGTTATATCCACCAAATTAATACAATTCATAATACATTTTAATACGGAATTATTTGTGTTGACCTCACTTGACTGTTGAACTGTGATTTGATTTTGATAATGGCATAAATTGTTAACCCTTTCTGTACAGGTGATGTATTTCTATATTTGATTCCAGCTATATTTAAACGATTTTACGAAGCTTATGAAAGGATTAATTTAGATAGTCTGTAACCTTTTGTAGACGTCACTCCTAACCTGAATAAATTCGTCAAATATTTACCAGAATATAATGGAAATATCGTCACTGATGCTAAAAGGGTTAAATAACGAAACTGATTACAACGTTCATTTCCCCCACAATTATTATTCACCACAAGATATATTTTGTAAGATCAAGTCTTTTCGGCCACAAGACTATTCGTCCACAGATTTTTTCGTCCACAATACTATTTGTCCAACGGTATTTTCGTCCACCTGCCATTTCATCAACACATCTCTTCGTCCACAAGTCGTTTCGTCAATAAGTCTTTTCATACACTATTATTTTCGTCCGCAAGCCTTTTCGAAAAGACAAATGGATGTATTGTCAGTGAGGGAAAAGATTTACGAACGGCAATACTTCAATATTTCAATACTCCGGAATTGTGTGTGAAATAACGCGAAATGGAAATTTTCTGCCCATGTCCTGCCGCCTCTCCCGAATGTAAACCAAACAATTTGACTCGGGAACTAAGGCCGATCCTGTTTCCATAACTTTTATGCTGTGACAAACTGTTCAGGTTTATGGTATATAGAAGGCTAAGGGGGAATTATTTTCTGGACCCTTTTCTCCCTCATGTTTAGCTCCATTAGTTTTAGGATTTTAAGACGTTCGCGCCATTTGTTTGGCGATTATAAGAACTTTTGCCCCATTCTGTGTTTACCACTTATATTCTGCGACAAATTGATATAGATTTTGATACAATATAGAAATTTAGATGATTATGATTGGTATATAGATTCGTATGCCAAACATTATATTCGTTTGGTAGGTAAATTATTAGTTTAGGAAAATGCAATTACTTCAGAAAATAAATGCACTTGATGCGCCAGGATTTGACTCCAATGTTGACTGCTTGTATAGAAGCAAAGGGTTAAATAATATCGAAACTAGTGTAATGTTACACAAGTCTGTTTTTGGTGTAACTGTCAACTAAATACGTAAATTGCATGTTGATGATAATATTGTCATCACAGATAATAATATAATACGTAATATAATACGTAATATAATACGTAAATTGCATGTTGATGGTAATATTGTCATCACAGATAATAATATAATACGTAATATAATACGTAAATTGCATGTTGATGGTAATATTGTCATCACAGATAATAATATAATACGTAATATAATACGTAAATTGCATGTTGATGGTAATATTGTCATCACAGATAATTGCATGTTGATGGTAATATTGTCATCACAGATAATAATACGTAAATTGCATGTTGATGGTAATATTGTCATCACAGATAATTGCATGTTGATGGTAATATTGTCATCACAGATAATTGCATGTTGATGGTAATATTGTCATCACAGATAATTGCATGTTGATGGTAATATTGTCATCACAGATAATTGCATGTTGATGGTAATATTGTCATCACAGATAATAATATAATAATGGACACAATGAAGCTCAAAATGGTTGATGGTTTTCGGTTTCCATCGGACGGGGAACATATCATAACTGGATGCCAGTCACTCTCAAATTAATTAATTTAAATTCAGCACATTGATCACCGCTGTCAATATAGAAATTCAAGCTGTGTGAGTATTAATTTGATTGGATGTTATTTGAACGCTTCCCACTCTGCCATATATGGAAATGTGGAACAAATACGACAGCTTCCCACTCTGCCATATAAGGAAATGTGGAACAAATACGACAGCTTCCCACTCTGCCATATATGGAAATGTGGAACAAATACGACAGCTTCCCACTCTGCCATATATGGAAATGTGGAACAAATACGACAGCTTCCCACTCTGCCATATATGGAAATGTGGAACAAATACGACAGCTTCCCACTCTGCCATATATGGAAATGTGGATTAAATACGACACCACATTTTTGCACGTGAAATGAAAGTTCGCCAAATATCATAATATAACATAACCTTACAAAACCTAGAGCTTAAATACCTAATACATTATTACCTAACTTATAATACGGTAATTTGTGCTGTCTCCATGTTGATTACTCAGGTAGTACGAAAGTTTTGAAGTGAAAAATTATGTTCAATATGAAAGCTTGGTATATACTATATATGACACACCGACACATAAGCTTGGTATATACTATATATGACACACCGACACATAAGCTTGGTATATACTATATATGACACACCGACACATAAGCTTGGTATATACTATATATGACACACCGACACATAAGCTTCATATTTGTCCATTAAGTTTCGATAAATCAATTGCCAACGGATTTAACACTATTTGGTGAGACATATCATCCTTATTATAATTTTGTTTAATAATTACTGAGTGTATAGTGTTTTTGTTTAAAAAATTTAAGCATAATAGTTTTAGTTTCCTCCCTAGCTAGAAAAACGCTTCCTAGATCCACTTCAACTAATAAAATGCGACAACCTACAAGCTAAGCTTTGCATATATTCGGCAGAAAATTTCCAGCCCAAGGCTTGGTTTCTCCTAAATATTGGCTCGCCGCCCCATAACCTCGTAAAATGTATACTTGAATGGGGTTAATTGTCTTATGATAGCCCAAAACTGATGAGGTGAAAACATCTTCACACCTCCAAGCTAATGAATTCAAACAGGCGGATCCAAAATAACGCATCATGCACATATAGGGTAAGCGTTACTAACACAATAGAGCTTCGTATATACTATATGACACACCGAATATAAGCATGGTATATTGTCAACGAATAATAATACTAATGAAGCCAAGACCATGCATGGTATATTGTCAACGAAATAATAACTAATGAAGCCAATACATGCATTGGTATATCAACGATGAATAATCACTAATGAAGCCAAATACCATGCATATTGTCAACGAATGAATAATAACTAATGAAGCCAATATACCATGCATGGTATATTTTGTCAACGACAATGAATAATAACTATGAAGCCAATATACCATGCATGGTATATTGTCAACGAATGAATAATAACTAATGAAGCCAATATACCATGCATGGTATATTGTCAACGATGAATAATAACTAATGAAGCCAATATACCATGCATGGTATATTGTCAACGAATGAATAATAACTAATGAAGCCAATATACCATGCATGGTATATTGTCAACGAATGAATAATAACTAATGAAGCCAATATACCATGCATGGTATATTGTCAACGAATGAATAATAACTAATGAAGCCAATAACCATGCATGGTATATTGTCAACGAATGAATAATAACTAATGAAGCCAATATACCATGCATGGTATATTGTCAACGAATGAATAATAACTAATGAAGCCAATATACCATGCATGGTATATTGTCAACGAATGAATAATAACTAATGAAGCCAATATACCATGCATGGTATATTGTCAACGAATGAATAATAACTAATGAAGCCAATATACCATGCATGGTATATTGTCAACGAATGAATAATAACTAATGAAGCCAATATACCATGCATGGTATATTGTCAACGAATGAATAATAACTAATGAAGCCAATATACCATGCATGGTATATTGTCAACGAATAATAACTAATGAAGCCAATATACCATGCATGGTATATTGTCAACGAATGAATAATAACTAATGAAGCCAATATACCATGCATGGTATATTGTCAACGAATGAATATAACTAATGAAGCCAATATACCATGCATGGTATATTGTCAACGAATGAATAATAACTAATGAAGCCAATATACCATGCATGGTATATTGTCAACGAATGAATAATAACTAATGAAGCCAATATACCATGCATGGTATATTGTCAACGAATGAATAATAACTAATGAAGCCATTATACCATGCATGGTATATTGTCAACGAATGAATAATAACTAATGAAGCCAATATACCATGCATGGTATATTGTCAACGAATGAATAATAACTAATGAAGCCAATATACCATGCATGGTATATTGTCAACGAATGAATAATAACTAATGAAGCCAATATACCATGCATGGTATATTGTCAACGAATGAATAATAACTAATGAAGCCAATATACCATGCATGGTATCAGATATTGCTTCGTAAGATATAACATATAAATAAGACTGAAACAATGCCCTAGGTTCAATTGCTTTGTTATATGTATATCCCTTTGATCTTATACCAATAATCAACATTGGACACATATTCTTGTCCATTAAGCTCATTTTTATATACTGTAGTATTTGAATAATCCGAATCAGATACTTTACATACTAATAATACAAATGATGGCCTAGAATTTCTATAATAAAAACAATTTAATAGTCTATATATTACAAACCTGGATATTTTGCCACAGGAGTAAAAGCGACGAAAACAGCATCGGCATTAGTTCCTGAATCTATGTTTTGACATTGCATTCGAGAGATGCGGCAGGACATGGGCAGCTAATTCCAGTTTGCGATATTTCACACACAATGCGGGAGTATTGAAGTATTTCCGTTCATAAATTGTTTCGGTCACGGATATTTGGCGTCCATGTTATCGTCCACGAGTCCTTTAGTGCTAGCCAAGGGAATGTGGGCGATCATAGGTCCCAGGGTCTAGTTTCTTCCCGCTACACATGTCACTAGCGGAGTGAAGAAGGATAAATGAACCGTACATGTCTAAGTGGCCTTGGAGGATAATGGGATCCAACCTATCTCACTCCCTGGGTTGAGTTACCTCTATACAAGCTGGGTCTTCCACTCTTGATTCCTTACCATGGACACGGTCAAAGCCAGACATCCCGGCTAGGCCTGCATGATGAAAGACTAGCTTCCTTTGCATTTGATTGCTCCTCTTGTATGCATTTTGGTAACCGACTATATATTAGTAATTGCTCTGAATGCCTCAATACAAAAAACATCAGCTTCTTTCTTTGGACAATGCCTGTCAGCCATAATACAGTATGTCCTAGGGACCGACGTGACTTGTCCTATATTACTCCTTGGGTCGAGTTACCCCTACACCAGCTGTGGCTCCCACCCTAAACATCTTGGCGTGACCACCCATTAATCCCTTGCTAGTGAAAAGGTGTGCGTTTCGTTTCGTGCGTGTGTGAATATATATGTAAAAATACATGCATGTAGGGAACCAATCAGAGGAGAAGCCGTGTTCTCATATACTCACAAAATGTCCCAAACTTCCATGAAAACAAGTTCAGCCCAACAACTTGGGTCCCTGGTGAGAACTTCCAACATGTACCAATTTTTCTCCTCCCTGAGAGAGAGAGAGAGAGAGAGAGAGAGAGAGAGAGAGAGAGAGAGAGAGAGAGAGAGAACAACGGAGTACAAAGGAGTACAAAGGAAATCAAGCAACAACAGGTCTAGTGACCCTTCTAGGTTGCTTGTCCTCCAAAACACTGAGGATCAAGTGTCCAAAACAGTGGTTTAGAGTGGGTAAGGGAACATTGGAAAGGGAACTACTGCCCTGCCACTAACGTGGCAGGACTAGGAAGTTAGTAGGGGACATATGGGTTAGTAACTGAGGGGAGGATAAAGTTATTCATTTACAAACGCAGTCAGTCGCGGGTTTGATGCGAGATATTTGTCTAGGCGGAATTTAAATGAATCAACGGTGCTGCAGTCTATAACGTCTCGGGGAAGCCCATTCCACAAGTTGACAACTCGATTGAAGAAGAAATTCTTAGATTCGTGCGAGTTAAAAGATTTACCAATAATTTTGCAACCGTTTCCCCGCGTGAGAGAGAGAGAGAGAGAGAGAGAGAGAGATAGAGATAGAGATAGAGAGAGAGAGAGAGAGAGAGAGGAGACAAAGGAAGTCAAGCAACAGAAGGTGTGGCGACCCCTCTAGGTTGATTGCCCTCTAAATCACTGCTGCGAAAATTCAACATTGGTTGAGAGTTGGTAAGGGACAATTGAAAAGGGAAGTATTACCCTAGTACTAATGTCCAAGACAGGGTTAATAGGGGTTAATATGGGTTAGTAACATAACTCAGCTATAAGTGATCCTAAATGTACCTAAGGAGAAGAAAGTAACATCTCAGTTATATATTTATAAACGTAGTGATCCCCTATGTATCTGAAAAAAAAAAAAATAGTTTTGTTTTATAAATTTACAAATGCAGTCAGTCGCGATTTTAAGGTAGCGTGTTTGTCTGGGCGATGTTTAAAGGAATCAACGGTACTGTAGTCTATAACATCTCGAGGAAGCCCATTCCCTAAGTTGACAACTCGATTGAAGAAGAAATTCTTAGACTCATATGATTTACTGATGATTTTGCAACCATCATGCAATTTGACTGGATGATCAAAAAGTATTTACTGTATGTTCAGGTCATGTCGATGCCTTTGATAATGTTGAACACTTGAATTAGTCGCCTCTTAATCTGTATTGGGTTAAAGGAAAAATAAAACATTTTCTATGACGGACCTCCTCATATGATTTGTTCTCTAGACTAGATATAATTTAGGTAACTCTATGTTGAACTTGTTCCAGTTTTGGTAGTAAGGGCACCAAGATTGAAAGTGAAGGGATGCGTCATAATCTTCAAAGGTTTAAGTTCTTCTGATATGGTAGCTATTAAAACACGCCTATGTACGGTTTATGTTACCTATGATAATCTACCTCCAGTCTAGTTAACGACACCAATGCAGAATAGTGTCAACATGTTAACAGACTAGATATGTGGATCAATAGTTCACGATAAAAGCACTCCTGTTATGCTAAATTATTACAAGAGGGTCTTAAAATTGACAATTATATGGGGAGAACGGTCTTATAATCAGCAAACTAATGGGGCGAACGTCATCAAATGTCAAAGCTAATAGGTCTAATCATGAGGGAAAAGGGGTACAGAAAAAAATAAAACTTTCCCTGAACCCGGAAAGTTTGGTGGAATCCATTAAAACAATTATAGTAGTTACTCTCGAACAGACAGACAGACAGTTAGATATATATAAAGACCTTTCGTGCCATTTAGGTGTCAATATTTTCATGGCGAGCGATAGCGAGCCTGCAATTTATAAGGAACCGGCCTTGGATCGAGGCCTAGGAATGAAACTATTATAATACACACATTAACACCTTACGAGCGGCCTAGGCGGTATATAATATGTAGCCACCAGCGGGGTGTTTTTAGCCAAAATAGGGCTGTTTACGTGATCATTTTCATGCCTAAATAAGACCCAGAGCGTAAAACAAGTATCTATCCCTGAAAGGGCATAAACAGAGCTTTCCAATGACACCATAACGATCCTTTTATGATGGCTAGTTTTCTTGCAACAACCGCGCAACGCGAGTGCAAAAAGCATGTAATTCGGCACTTTCCCCATACAATTCCGTATATAGCGAGTGAGAGAGGGAGGGAGGAGGTGGGATTCGTGTCAGTAGGTTCTCCGCGGTGGTCTGGAGCAGTCATACGCTCGCTACTCTCCTGCCACCACTTGTCTCTCTCTCTCAGCAACATTACGTGCTGAAATTGCCACACGACCTATGTCGAGCGCCGCCAGATAGTCCAGATTTATTATACTCGACTTATGTTGCGCCCCGACAGTTATGGGTTAATATATACATAAACATAACTAAAAATGTTCCCTTGAACATTGAACCCAAAGTTGTATATAATGCCCCAAATATACCATGAACAAAAAATCTCCCAACCGGTCACGTTAGGTTCCCTCGTGAGACTCATTAACCTCGAACAGGGACTAGGTTTTTCTGCCCTCTGGTTGAGCCCTTTGTTAGGTCAGGTCAGGTCAGGCCAGGAAGGCGAGAGAGAGGTTATGATCATTGGCAACAAACATAATAAATAATTTAGTCCAAGCTGACAGCCAATGAAACCTATCTTTTCCTAGGTGGTCAAAAGCCTGACCTTGGCTGCCACAATGACCGGTGCCGACCATCAAGGTAAATAACACTACCCCCAACGCCCCCTTTTAAGATAAATGTGTTTTCTGTAATATTCGTGGTCTTTCCTCTAATTTCCACTCTGTGGAACACCACCTCTCCTCTGCCAACCCTGATCTTTTCTTTGTCACAGAGACACCGTTGCCTGGGACTACTGACAGCAAACCCTTCTCTGTATCCTCCTACTATCTCTATCCTCAGTTTCGAGCCTAAGGTGGATGTTGCATCTATGTACGCAACAATATTGCTTTCTCTCGTGTTCCCAACTTAGATTCTTCTGAATTCTCAACTCTCTGGCTAAAGTTTTCTTGTCACTCTCAAACTAATTATTTCTGCGCTGTCTATTTTGCACCCTAATTCTTCTAACTATCCAAAATACTTTGACTATCTAACTTCTAAAGTGGAACACATTCTATCCATCTCTCCTCTCAAAGTTTACCACCACTAATGGCTCTCCTCTGTTTCCACTGACCAACCCTGTTGAGCGAGCCTACATCTTTTCTATTTTAAACGACCTAGAGCAGTTAGTCCAGCAACCCACCCGTATCCACGATTGCTTCGAAGATTGGCCCATCATTCTTGACTTATTTCTAACCTCCAACCCTTCTGCATATACTGTAAATCTGTTCTCTCCTTTGGGCTACTCCGACCATAAACTAATATCTGTCACCTGCTCTATCTATCCGGTACTGCCACCTGATCCTCCCAACCGGCGGCGCTTGTGGCACTCTGGCACTGCCGACTGGGAGGCTTTTCGCAGGACTTCTTTGATTTCCCATGGAATGACTTTTGCTTCCATGGCCGGGGACCCTCGGAGAGTGCTGAATGCATTACCGAGGTAATCCTCTCGGGCATGGAAGCATACATTCCATTTTCTTTCTCTCAGTCTAATGCAAACAAATCTTGGTTTACTCAGGCTTGTTCTACTGCTGTCCGCAACAAGAAGGAAGCATTCAAACGGTACCGATGCCTTAACCCTTAATTAGCGGCTCACCACATAAGTCGAGTTAAATAAAGCTGGACTATGTGGCGGCCCTCGACATAACTCGAGTGGCAATTTCAGCACGTAATGTTGCTGAGAGAGAGAGACAAGTGGTGGCAGGAGAGTAGCGAGCGTATGACTGCTCCAGACCACCGCGGCGAACCTACTGACACGAATCTCACCTCCCTCCTACCTCTCTCACTCGCTATATAAGGAATTGTATGGGGAAAGTGCCTAATTACATGCTTTTTGCACTCGCGTTGCACGGTTATTGCAAGAAAACTAGCCATCATAAAAGGATCGTTATGGTGTCATTCGAAAGCTCTGTTTATACCCTTTCAGGGATAGAGACTTGTTTTACGTTTTGGGTCTTATTTAGGCATGAAAATTATCACGTAAACAGCCCTATTTTGGCTAAAAACACCCCGCTGGGCGGTACATATAAATAAACCGCATAGGCCGCTCTTAAGGTGTTAAGACTCAAGAATCTCATTCTTCCTACATTTCTGCTCGGAATCAAGCCAAATCTGTTCTTCGACTAGCCAAACACTCTTTCATCAATAATAAATGCACTGAACTATCCAACTCTAGCTCTTCCCAAGCTTTCTGGCATCTAGCCAAAAACGTCAGCAAACAATTTTCTTCCTTGTCTTTCTCTCCCCTTTTCCACTCTGATGGCACAACCATCACTTCTTCCTCTGACAAAGCTGAACTCTTCGCTCAAACTTTTGCTAGCAACTCCACCTTGGATGATTCCGGTGCCATTCCTCCCTCTCCACCCCCCTCTCTCCTACTTATGCCTAATATCCTAATCTCTTCTAAAGATGTACTCTCTACCCTCTCTGGGCTAAATACTAAGAAGGTGTACGGTCCGGACGGTGTTCCTTCTATCGTACTTAAAAACTGTGCTTCCGTGCTCACTCCCTGCCTACGCAAACTCTTTCGTCTCAGTCTCTCCTCTAACGTCTTCCCTTCTTGCTGGAAGTTTGCTCTCATTTAACCTGTCCCAAAGAAGGGTGACCGCTCTCAACCCTCCTACTATCGTCCAATTGCTCTCATCTCTTGTATCTCTAAAGTTTATTAAACTATTCTTGCTTCCAAATTTCTTAAGCATTTCTCTTCTCATAATCTACTCTTAGATCGCCAGTATGGCTTCCTTAAGGGTCACTCTACTGGTGATCTTCTTTCATATCTTACTAACTCTTTGTCATCCTCCTTTCCTGGACTTCGGTGAGACCTTTTCCATTGCACTAGACATCTTGAAAGCCTTTGATACAGTCTGGCACAAATCTGTAGATTCTAAACTACCCTCCTTCAGTTTCTATCCCTCCATTTGTTCCTTTGTCTCTAATTTCCTTGCCGGCTGTTCCATAGCTGCGGTTGTGGACGGCCATCGCTCACTTCCTCATCCTATAAACTCTGGTGTTCCTCAGGGCTCTGTTCTATCTCCCATTCTCTTTCTAATTTTCATAAATGACCTTCTCAACTGTACCTCCAGGCCCATCCATTCATACGCAAACGACTCAACCTTACATTACTCAATTAGTATTCGAAAACAGCCCAGCCAGCAATCCCTCAAAAACAAATGTAATGAAGCCATGCAACACTTATCTTTCGATCTAACTACTATTTCCAATCGGCGCAGAAAAAACCTTGTTTCCTTTAATGCTTCCAAGACCCAATTTCTTCATCTTACTATCCGTTCGGAACTCCCAGAGGACTATCCTTTACACTTTAACAATACAAAAATCAATCCTTCATCTTCTCTCAATATTCTTGGGGTCATTTTTTCTTCTGCTCTCACTTGGAAGGACCATATTACCAGTCTTGCTATGGCAGCCCCCCAGAAACTGGGTGTGCTCAACTGCCTCAAGGGGTTTTTACCCCTGCACAGCTTCTTGCTCTGTACAGGGGCACAGTGCATCCTTGTATTTAGTATTGTTCACATGTGTGGGGAGGATCCTGTCACACCGCACTCCTAGACAAAGTAGAAAGGAAAGCCTTTTGTATCATTAACTCTTGTCCACTCACCAACTCTCTGCAATCTCTCTCTCTTCGCCGCATGTTGCATCTCTCTCGCTACTATCATAATCAGTGTTCCTCATAGCTGTCATAGTGTATACTAACTCCTCTACGTAGGGTACGTGGTACCCATCTTGCAACACAATCCCACCCCTACTCTGTGCAACTCTCCAACCCAAAAGTGAAACTTTACTCTCAGACTTTCTTCTATTCAACAGCTGAGCTCTGGAACTCTCTCCCAGAATCAGTCTTTCCATCTTCCTATGACTTACATTGCTTCAAACTCTGTGTGTCCAGGTATTTTGGCTCGACCGTCCCTTGATTTTGGCCCTGTCACTCTTTCAAATATGGGGGAGGCACTCGCTATAGGCAGTTCTGCCTTTTGCCTCCCTCACTCACATAGAAAAAAAAAAAAAAAAAACGTGTCTGAGAATCGCAAGATGTTAAAATCCTCAATAATAATCAAACCAAATACCATAACCCACAACACGTCGCACCAGATAATGTTAAGGTAGGCTATATATTAAGATGGACAAGGATAACTGTACTGTTGGTTCGCGTCCATCTGTTTCTGTGGACGCCATTTTGGGGCATAAATATCAAAGCAAAATTTTACTTTCAGAAAACAAGGTACAGTTACAGAATCTAGGTCTACGCACTACAAAATATTCTTAAGTGCATATTCTACACTTACAAATATAGATTAAGTGTAATGACCATATAATGTATATACAGTATATATATATATATATATATATATATATATATATATATATATATATATATATATATATACAGTATATATATAAATCCATATAAGGGCGCACATACATACAGGTACCTGTACATATTCTACACATGTATGTCTGTAAGTATAAAATACCCTACCGAGATACATACATGTATTCATATATACTAAGTCCATTTCCCTATATAGTTGGTAGGCCCAGAAATCGCTACTCCTCACCTCTGTCATTTAACAAGGTTTGGAGCAAATGGGCAATAAATCTAGCCCCTACACATATATCCTGGTTGACCCTTCCCAAATGGTAGAAATAATACCTCGATTACTCTAGTCGTTTATGAGTTACAGAGCTTAGTGGTTAGTATGTTTGGCCTACCTATACTGAATGGAGTATAGTACAGTTGTCCACATGAATGTGTATCCATTCTATAAGTTTATGAGGGGAAGGAACTTATTGTGATTGGTTTACAAGAATAATTTCCTATACAATATTAAACTGGTCGTTTGATTTCACTACTGCGTAAGAAAATACACTGTATATTTAATCATTGTATACCCGGTGGTTAAGTGCCCCATTAATTACTCCTTCCATTCGTCTGTACATTAGGTTACCATAGCACAGTTGGAATGTATGCACATGCTCAGATAAATATGCAGGATTCGAAGCTGCATAATAAATTGTAAGCTTATGCATAATTTTGTTACTGTCTTGATAGCGTAATGCACAAATGAGCGGAATTTCGATGTGAGTATCCTAGGTCCCAGTCCTTGGAGTGCCACATGTATTTGTTGATTTCTTTAATTGAGTTTATAAGTAAAGTTGGTTGGTAAACAAATATGAATACATCAAATTGCAGACTGTAATTAGACTACTGCGGAGTTACATGGAGGGATAGACAGACGAATGAGGAGGTAAGAAGGAGGTGTGGTGTGGAGGTAGATGTGCTGGAAAGTGTGAAAAGGAACAACTTGAGATGGTTCGGCCATATGGAACGTATGGGAAACGAGAGAATGACTAAGAGGGTGTACGAGAGCGAGGTGGAAGGACAAAGAGGGAGAGGTAGACCGAAGGAGAGGTGGAAGGATGGAGTGAGGAAGTATATGAATGAAGGCGATGAGGGTTGGGAGGAGGGGCGTCGACTGACTGGGGACAGAGGTGCATGGGGGCGGTTCGTTTGTGGCTACCCCTTCGGGGATCATGGCGTCGGGCAATAGATAGATAGATAGATATATCTATATAAACACACTCACAACGAGACCGCTTTAATACAAACAGTACACACCTGGCAATCAACTAGACATAAGCAAACCTAATCAATCAAGATCGCCTTAATCATTTAATGAACAGACCGATCGTGATCAAAACAACCCGTATGTCGACTAGAGAAGGAATAATGCAAAACTTCAAAGGCTAGTGTTTTCCATTTTGATAATGGAATACCCACTTCTTCATAGGATAGGGTAAAAGTTTTCATAATAATTTACCTATTAGATGTAAATTGGTGGTGGTAAACCCATTTAGGTTTAGGTTAGGTATTGGTAGAGTAAGTTAGGATATTTGTTATGGCTCGATTACGCTAGGTTAGGTTGTTGTAGGTTAGGTATAAGGTCAGGCATTGTTAGTTAGATTTGTTTGGTTTGTTTCTACAATGTGTATGAAGAAGACAAAAGGCAAAACTGCCTGTAGCAAGTGTCCCTCCCAAGGTTGAAAGAGTGATAGAGAGCCCAAATCAAGTAACGTTGTAGGTCCTTTAGGTGTGTAAAGAAGCTAGGGTTGGTATTGTTAGAGCAGGTAATGTAATTTGTAAGTTTTTTGGTAGGGTTAGGTAACGTCATACATACATGCATACATACATACAAAAAATGTAAGACCGAGTGCTCCACACATATGTGCAGTTTCAGTCTCTTGTCCTAATGGCGGCGTTCCAGGCAACCCTGTTAAGGGCTGCTTCACTTTTCAAGTTTTTGGATTTGAGATCGGCAACGTATAGTCCGATCTCAGGTCTTCCTCGGTCCACCCCTTGGTGCAGCTTCCTCCACAATCACAGACCTGCATTTTTTCACCTAATTGTGGTCATCCATTCTCTCCACATGTCCATACCATCCCAGTCTACTTGTACGCATCACCTCGCTAATACTCTAAATACCTAAACGTCTCCTCAGCTCAGCATTTGTTATTCTATCCTGCAGCCTGGCCCCACACATCTATCTCACCATTCTCATCTCATTATGTTCCATTCTATTTACATCCTCTACTTTAACGGCCCATGTTTCTGAGGCATATGTCATTGCACTTCTAACACATGAGGCATACACCTTTCCCTTCAGGGGGAGAGGCATTCTTTTCATGGTCAGAATTGGCAGCAGTTCTCGGAACTTCCCCCAGCCACATCTAATTCTAGCGACAGTTGCAGCCTCGGCCCCACCACAGGCAGAGATGGTATCTCCTAGGTAACAACACTTGTCCACCAGCTCCAATGACTCATTTCCAAAATTCACAGCTACAGGATCATCACTTAACACAAGATCGCCTTTGCACACTATGCACTCAAATTTCTCTATTTCTGACTTATCCTTCTTCGTCACGGGTATCTTTATTCTACTACAGCGCTTACTCCCTTTGTGGAATATAATACTTTCGGTTAAGTACAAGTGTATTTTATACATTGTAGGAGTAGGTGATAGACTTTGTTAGATGAAGTATAACTAGATTTGGGGTTAAGGTAGGATATTGTTAAGGTACAGTAGACTGGAACTACCTAGATGGGGCTAGGTGTTCAAATGTATTCTGAGTAGGAGAGAGGAGAGAAGTGAAGAAAAGAGAAGTTAAATGAAGAAGAGAAGAGAAGAAAAGAAAGGAGAAGAGAAGTCAAGTGAAGAAGAGTCAAGAGATGTGAACAGAATAGAAGTGCCATGAAGTGAAGAAGAACAGAGAAGAGAGGATAAGTGAAACGTAGAGATGTGAAGTGAAGTGGAGTGAAGAGAAGGAAAGATAAGTGAAGTGAAGAGAAGAAAGGAGAAGTGAAGTGAAGAGAAGGAAGGAGAAGTGAAATGAAGAGAAGAGAGGAGAAGTGAAGTGAAGTGAAGAAAGGAGAAGTGAAGAGAAGAGAGGATAAGTGAAGTGAAGAGAAGGAAAAAGAAGAGAAGTGAAGTGAAGAGAAGGAAGGAAAAGTGAGGTGAAGAAGAGAAGATAAGTGAAGCAAAGCGAAGAGAAGATAAGTAAAGAGCAGTTAATAGAAGAAAAGTCATGAGAAGAAGTGAAATGAAGAAGTGAAGTGGAGAGAAGAGGAGTGGAGCAAAGGGAATCGAAGAAACGAAACGAAACAAAGAAAACACGAAACGAAACGAAGCTATGGCCAAAAAGCTAGCAACCCAAATGACTCCATGATAAAACAATAAAAGGATAAACACCAAAGGCTATACCATGTTCCGCTCCAGTAATGAGACACAGGGGGATCCAGACCGCTTCACCGGATCACAGACACATGATTCCCTTTTTATTGCATATCAATTGAAACTGTATTTTCTAAAAGAGCGGTTAGGCCTCTTCCGGGTTTTTATCTTTTTTACTTGTTTTATGTTTGCCTTTTTGATCTCTCAAATTGTTTATATTTTATGTTGTATACGCCATTCGGTTTTGGTGATATTGTAAAGTCCCTCATGACAGTTTGTGAACCTCTCATGTTTTAATGTAGTTTTATATAACCATTAGGATTCATGTATGTACAGTTACTCACATAAATTACGTTCCTCTCCGTGATCGTATTTATGTTTCCATTACAATATGTTTATTATAAATATTTGAATGCCTAGACTTTGATGATCACGTGATAGAGAGCGATGCTACAGAGTTTGTTGTTGGTGTGCTAACGTATGCATGATTATAAAATTTAATCATTGCCATTTTTTTTTTTTTTTTTTTTTAAGGTACAGTCAGTTCTTTATAGGTAGGAGAGAAATCGTGACCGCTACCCTCTGTAACTCAAACAGGGCTAGAGCAAATGGGCTGTAATTGCCACAGCTATTCCCTATGTCTTCATTCTTTCCAAATGGTAGAAGTATTAACTCAATATCTATGGTAATTTATTTAATTGTAAAAGTTAATGTACAAGAGTTTTGGCCTATTTATTTGGAACAAGGTATAGTTTCATTACCGAGTGGTGAAGGTGACGTATTTGTTATCGCTATCATAAACCCATTGTAATTGAATGTACTGAAAGTGGTGTCAGGTATTTTGTTTTATGTAGCCTATAAATCTAGTTAGGTAGAGAGTAATAATAACAATGTTTCGCTCGCTGTGGGTGTGTGGTGCAGTGTGGGGTTTGTTTGTTTGCTTGTTTGTACACTGATACATCGGACTGGTTAAGAGACAGGTATACAGATGGATGGGTTAACAGACAGATGAACGGAAGAAGAGACCGATGGACGGAAGAACACAAACAGACAGACATCTGGACGGAAGAACAGAAAGATATATGTATATATATATGAATGGAAGAACAGACAGACAGATGGACGGAAGAACAGACAGACAGATGGACGGAAGAACAGACAGACAGATGGACGGTAGAACAGACAGACAGATGGATGAAAGAACAGACAGACAGATGGACGGAAGAAAAGACAGACAGATGGACGGAAGAACAGACAGACAGATGGACAGACAGATGGACGGAAGAACATACAGACAGATGGACGGAAGAACAGACAGACAGATGGACGGAAGAACAGAGAGACAGATGGACGGAAGAACAGACAGACAGATGGACGGAAGAACAGACAGACAGATGGACGGAAGAACATACAGACAGATGGACGGAAGAACAGACAGACAGATGGATGGTAGGACAGACAGACAGATGGACGGAAGAACAGACAGACAGATGGATGGAAGAACAGACAGACAGATGGACGGAAGAACAGACAGACAGATGGACGGAAGAACAGGCAGACAGATGGACGGAAGAACAGACTCTTGATTAGTTGATTTGATAATAATGTTCAGTGTATTGCACGAACCGTATTATGTTAAATCTTTATATACGTCTCGTATTTGTTTCATATATTATGTCTATCATTTGACGAAATAATTTGGATTAGAATACACTTGAGTCAGTCGGAGGGTTAATTGTTATAGGTTGTATACCGATTGATCCCTTGAGTTCCATCCTAATCTCGATGACAAATTATAGTAAGGATTATTTTATATTTACCCCAATTTATTGACAAGTGTAATGCAACATGAAAGATTGATTGATTTTTCAACCCAACACTGTTATATTGTGAAAATTTCCCCTCTCAGCTCTAAATAATCTCAGTACAATTCTTACTTTTTAAAATTATTCCCATTTATGTATTTCTATTATTCACAGTTGACAATGGTCATTTAATGGTTGTAATAATTCCTGCTACTTACGACTGTTTATCACTTCAATATGATGGCGACATTTACAATATATGCTAGAAAATATACGACGATTATAATTCAGCCAAGAAAGTAATCTAGGAATGAAAAGAGTGAAACAATTCCAATTAGTTTGTTTTTAACTCAAACATAACCTTAATAAACTTAACATTCTTGTTTTAAGTTACCAAACATAGTGAATAGGGTCGTTGTTGTATGGACAGGATATATTATGTTATTAATAGGGGCGTTGTTGTATGGACAGGATATATTATGTTATTAATAGGGGCGTTGTTGTATGGACAGGATATATTATGTTATTAATAGGGTCGTTGTTGTATGGACAGGATATATTATGTTATTAATAGGGTCGTTGTTGTATGGACAGGATATATTATGTTATTAATAGGGTCGTTGTTGTATGGACAGGATATATTATGTTATTAATAGGGTCGTTGTTGTATGGACAGGATATATTATGTTATTAATAGGGGCGTTGTTGTATGGACAGGATATATTATGTTATTCATATTCTTGATAATCATGGTAGTAGGTGTCCGTAATAGGGTCGTTGTTGTATGGACAGGATATATTATGTTATTCATATTCTTGATAATCATGGTAGTAGGTGTCCGTAATCTTCACAACTGTCACCGTTTCAATTCAGTTTATCACAGCTGGCAATGTTCAATTATTACAGCCAGTTGTAATCTATCATGTCGTGTGATTAACCTGAATCCACGTTTTGCATGAAAGGGTAGAGAAACGAGAACAAATTAAATTTAACAAAGTCCATATACACTCACCCGCACCAGTAACTGGTATACTATCTTATGATAAACTTGACACATTGAACATTACAAAAGGGGAAACACTGACTTAGTTTAAAGTTATTGGTTCAAAATATTATATCAGCTTGTCAGAAATATACAATAAAATGTGTACCACTTTTCACTGCAAGTGAATTTACCCGATGGAGTGTTATAATTGTTATTAAAGCATCATAATAACCATCTTCATTTATATAATGATTATTACTAGTTTTATTACTATTAGAGACAATGATACCAAGCCAAATATAATACCACAATTGTAATCTGAATAAAACGATTAAAGTTTCCCCTACAATGATGACACGTCAATACCCCCCCCCCCCCCCCCTCCCAACACACACACACTATGACGTCACAACTACGTCAAGGGGTGGGCGTGGCGTAACTTGTCATCATAATTTAGTGAACCATTTCGGCGTTAACAAGACTGTTTTCGGATTATTTTTGGTCTGGATACTAAATATATTCTAATCATTATAGGTAGGCTTGAAATCGTGACCCCTGACCTCTCATAGCTCAAAATGGTCTAAAGTAATCGAACTAATATTTCTGCCATTTGGGAAGAGTCAGCCAGGGAATTAGTGTGGGAAATTAAAGCCCATTTGCCCTATCCCTTTTCGAGTGACCCCTAACTTCTGTAACTCACGAAGGGCTAGAGAAAAAGGGCTGTCAATTTCCACATCTATTCCCTGGTTGACTTTTCCTAAATATTGGAAATATTAGCTATATTATTGTGGTCCTATTTGAGTCCTGAGAGAGTGGGGGTTCGGGTTTGCTGACCTACCTATATTGAACAGGGTACAGACATATCTATTGTTTTGCTTCTTTCTTTCTTTATTGTTATTATTATTATATTATTATTATTATTTTTAATAATAGCTACGGAGGTACATTCGGAATGGTTTTGATGGATTGGTAAACATAATACCTGTGGAGTGTGTGTTAAGTTGTTAGGCTATGTTTTCTTACAGTACAATGTTGTCTCTCATGTTTAGCCCCATTAATTTACAGATTTTAAGACGTTTTCACCGATAGTTTGGCGGAATGTAAGACCTTTCGTACAGTACCATTTAGGTGTCTATTTGCTCGTATTCACACGCACACACTCACACACATTCGTCCAAACCATACAGATACACACACACACACACACACATGCACAAACACACACACACACACGCGCTCTAACAATCATAACAATATTACACACCCAAACATTACACAGACACTACCATACAGTAGACACAATCAATATTAGTATTATAATTGTACGCTTTATATAACGATGTGAGAATATATGTATGCAATACAAATACAAACATAACAACAAACTCATGATAGTATTAGTATGTCAAATATATCAGACGTAAACACTATAACAACATGGAGAAAGAGAGAATGTGAGTGAAAAACGAATATACTTTTATGATACTTCCAGGAACCACCTCAATCTAAAAGACAAAACAACGGGGAGACCAAAACAAAACTCAGGGGATGGTGAAAACAATATAGATAGATAGATACAAAAGTTAGATGGATGGATAGATATATATATATATATATATATATATATATATATATATATATATATATATATATATATATATATATATATATATATATATATATATATATATAGATAGAGTTAAATTGATAATAATTCATATATTAAATAGGTAGAGAACATGTGTGTGTGAGGATGAGAGAGAGAGAGAGACCAAGCGAGTGGAAGGAGACTGACTCACAGACATATCAGTAATATAAAAGGGGATCAGAAACAAAATGTGCGAGAAAAAATCCAAATTGTTTTACAACTGAAACAGGAACACAACAAAACTAAAGTGTAACAAGCGAGCCTTTTTAAGTAGTGGGGGGGGGGGCCTCACACTAGCATTATTTTGTACCCACAATTGTAAGGTTTTTGGTCATTTTTGCATTAGGGGTCACTTTTACTTATAGAACAATTATGTATTTTATGATGATTTTCAATTTCTTCCCACAAATATCACTTACCGGTATGTATAGATATATTTAACTTTTCTTTCCGCATATATAATTATTTCGTAAATGTTCACTGTCTTGACAATTTTAATATATGTTTAGCTACATTCCTTTTTTCTGGCAATGTAATGTTTTGTCAATTTTCGAAACTTTCTGACAATTAGATTTTTTCAAAGTAATAGTTACTTTTTATAATATATAGTTTTTGTCTCAGTAATTACTATCTGGAAATTAACAAAAACAATCTGGCAAAGTTCATATCTTCCAGCATTGTTATATTTTCTGTGGCATTCATTCCGAGTTTTGTTTTACATTATTGAGCATTTTTATCTTTTCTCCGGCATTTGTATTCTAACAATTTCCACTTGCCTCAATTGTTCCACCTCTTCCCGTCTTCGAAGTACAAGGGCAGTTGGTAACGACCATGATAAAACAATTTATCCTCCACAATGCAAAACTTCTTTTTTCCAAAACCCGTTTATTCCCCGAATAACCTATATGTGATACTAATTTCCTCAAAGCTAATGTCCACCAATCTTCAGCCCACAGCAGTTTAAATCCAATTGTCACAACCTCTTCATGAAAAGAAGATGCCATTGGGCACATGGATGTTGTGTTCAATACACTTTATTTTCCTTCCTCCCTGCTATCAAATTAATCACAAAAATCGTCCCAATATTTTTATAACGTGTTCCGCCAATATTTACATGTACTGGCAATTAACTGTCGACACCTCTGATCTGGTAATTGTTTAATTATATTGTTGGCGTCATATTTATTACATTTTGTACTGTTAAGTTATTTGTGTTCGTGTTTGTTTTCCCTAGACCTATATCAAGCTTAAGAAATGATCCCCATGATACTAATAATAACAAAAACACTAATAATAATTATATAATAATAACAATAGCAATAATAACGATAGCAATAATAGTCATCATCAGCATAAGCCCCAAACATTGCCAGATTAAAAAGTTGCGGATCAATGACTAAACAAACATTGTGTAGACTTTCATTGTTGGTCGGACAAACAGGGTTGGAAATGTTCACACCAGAATGACAAATGGGATGTCGATTTCTGATTTGAGAAAAACCTTGATTACGATCCGTATCTTGTGTTAACTTGGAACACAACAAAAAAGTATTCAATGTAGATTTATTATATTTATGATTATATAAACAGTATACGGTATAGACAGACTGAAGGACAAACACACAGACATACAGATAGATAGATTGATAGATAGAAAGATAAATAGATAGAGAGATAGTGGCGGAGACTTATTAATGGGTAAACAATCGAGAATAGTTTTCTTGTTTGTAAATAACGTTAATATAAGTTTATGAAATTAAAGAAAAACTAAAATCATATGAAATAATTATTAGTTGATTCGTGACCCAGCGGCTGATCAGTGAGACTATTAACCCCATTTGATCTGCGGGAGTCGGTTTGGACCTATCCCGTTTCCTTCAATTAGTTTGACATTTTTAAGACGCTTCACTCCATTCGTTTGACGGTAATCCGATATGTCATTCCATTCAGATGTTTTTTTTTCTGGGCGAGCGATAGCGAGCCTGTATCTTGGAAGAAATCGGCCTTCGGCCGGGATATTTTCCTCTCAAAAAATTTACAAATTTAGCTTGAAAGGTGTCTGGTTGGGCCTGTGTTTAGCGTGAAGGAAGTTTGGGAAGGAGTTGCTGTTAGCCCAGGTATATCCTACAATCACTCCTACTCTCACTCTCACTCTCTCTCTCGCACACACACACACAGCAACAACCGATATAGACACTTACACACCAAACACCAACTGTTCACATGTAGACAATCACACACATAAACAATAATCAATCCCACTCCCACAGCTTCAACAGCCAACAACAACAACAACAACTTTCTGTGACCATGAAATACGATTCTTTGGAAAGGGTTGTGTTCTGAGTAAATAAACTATTAAATAGACTTGTATTACGTCACACACACACACACACACAACACACAACACACACACACACACACACACACAACACACACACACACACACACACACACACACACACACACACACACACAGAAGTTACAGTCACACAAGCATAATAACCAACACACACACTCACACACATTCCGTAGGGAGAGACAATTATATAGTTCTGACACTGATATAAGACTATAAGGAGACTATTTCGTAATGCATTACAACTTGGTAAGTTCATTTAGATTAACTTACACACACACACACGCACACACACACACACACACACACACATACATCCTAGCCAGTACAAGTATAGATCCGATATTGAAATGCGATACTAAAGATTACAAAGCTTGGTAAGGCAATTGAGCTAAATGGGAGGGTTGTGTATTTCTCTTCTGGACTCCCTTCTCCCTCATATTTACCTCAATTAGTTGTGAGATTTTAAGACATTCGCCCAATTAGTTTAGTGACTAAGACCGTTCGCCTTATTTGAAGACCAATCATGTTATTTAGCTATCGGTGTTTTGTCCTGACGAGCGATAACGAGCTTGTAATCTTGGAGGGAGAGGCATTTGGCCAGCACATTTCTCTACCGAGAAATGTACAATTTCATCTCGAAGGGGGGTCTTGGGTCATTCTTTTAAGATTGATGGAGGTCTAGGGAGCAAATGAAAAACCTCCCCCTTAAGCTACACACAGGAACATTCACAGACACACACAGAGATACACATACACAATCACAGCCTCACTCATACGCATACACGCACATAGGCTACACAGACACACACGATTGCCATATAGAAATAATGATACACATGGAAACAGCATACATCCACAACAAACAGTTCACTCTGCTCTTTTCAAACACACACACACACACACACACTAACAACATTTATCTCTGACCAACTGTAATACGAGTTTTCTGAACAATCACACACACACACACACACACACACACACACACACACACACACACACACACACACACACACACACACTAACAATAACTAACTGACACACACTGGAATACAGTTTCATGAATGTTGGTGGAGTTGAACAATTGGGGGCAGTCAATAACCTAGGTGCATATGGTACCGGTATACCATGATGCACAAATGACTGTTGTTGTTGTTGTCATTCCCTGGGCTGCCTGGCTGAACAGCCCCGAGTCCCTAAGGAAGGCCATGGCTACGGTAGGGCTTTCCCACAGAGCTCTCAAGGAGTGTACAGTAGATTATGTTGTTGGTGTAAGTGATTATGTGAAATGCAGTCTTCTAGGATGTATTTAATGGTATGGGGTGCTGTGTTACATCACAGGCAGGTGTCGTCGACGGAGTAATCCAGTCTCTTCTGATAGCTCAGAAGAGCTGGATGGCACCCACATCTCAGCCTGGCCAGGTTGACTCTGTCTTCACGAGGAAGGAAGGATTCAGAAGGATGGATTTTGGGAGGTCGTGCCTGCAGCTGCGTGTTGTCTATGAGTGATTGGATGGAATGGCGATAGATATGAGTATGAATGTGTTTCTGGATGCTGGTTTAGGGTGGGCAGGGTGGGAGAGAATACAGTATTTTAGTGTGATACCGTGTGCTGGGTGTTATTTTGATATTTCCTGGTGTCTGTGGGTGTGTTGCCATGTAGTGTAGTGGGTGGTGTTGGTGTGTGGAGGCTGCAGTCAGGAATTTAGTGCCTCTCATGTCCAGATGGTCTTTGACATTGAGGACTTTGGTTTCTTAACCTATTCGCGGCGAGACTCCGATTCGTTAAACGTCGTGTGGGGCTAAGCTATTGCATTAATTTCTGACGAAAATCGTCATTATCCGATAAATATCGTTATTACTTATTCATATGCGCCTATTTTATGTTTAATATGAAGATAGTTACATGTTACAACAATAAAACATGTGGGAATAGTATTAGGGGGGTGACAAACACGAAATATTGCCGAGCGGTTCATTCATGGAGTTGATAAAGAACGAGACTGCACCCTCCCTTCACGAGCTCTCGAGCAAGACTGGAGGCAGTGCGGGCTAGTCTCTCTCTCTCTCCTCCCTCCACACCCCTCCCTTTCGACCTTGAAACTGGGTAAGGAGTTTTGGCGCCATAAATAAACCAATAGTCACAGGAATAAGAGAAAAATAGGTGATATTTGAGGGGGGGGGAAGGAAAAGGGGGGAAGGGGGGAATTTGGACACATGTGGAGGAGTGATAGAATTCATGGAGGGGAATTATCTCACATATTTACACATTCCTTTGTTTTGAGTGACAGTGATATGTTTGGAAAGGCTTTTTTTTAGGCCATGGCTCATATGAGGACGCTCGCCCTCATAGGGTTCAGACTCATATGAGGACGCTCGCCGTTCCTGGGTTGTAGATGATCTGTAGGTGTAGTAGCTGTGCAGCCTGTGAAGATTTTTGGGACTTTATTTTGAATAGTCTGCAAGGAATTGTGATGGGTTTCAGCTAGGTCAGAAGCCCAGGCAGGGTTTGCATATTCCATCACTGATCTTATGTATTGTTTGTAAACTGTAGTGGTGGTTTCTTTGTTGTGTCCAAATTTTGTGTGGGCAACTGACCTGAGGGCATTAAGTCTGGGTGTCAATTTATTTTGTTATGTTTGTGGTATGTTCTTTGAATGTCATTAGAGTATCATATGCTACTCCTAGGATCTTGGGTGAGTGTGTGTGTGAGTTGCGGGGTGTATTTGTGTTCGGCTGTCCAGCTTGTGAGGAGGGTTGCGGTGGATTTGACTGGGGCTAACTTGAGTCTGTTTGTAGTCACAGACTACAAACTCACCAACTCTCTGCAATCTCTCTCTCTCCGCCGCAATGTTGCATCTCTCTCGCTATTCTATCGCTACTATAATAATCAGTGTTCCTCAGAGCTATCTCAGTGCATACCACCTCCTTTACGTAGGGCACGTGGTACCCGTCTTGCAACTCAATCCCACCCCTACTCTGTGCAACTCTCCAACCCAAGAGTGAAACGTTACTCTCAAACTTTCTTCTACTCAACAGCTGAGCTCTGGAACTCTCTCCCAGAATCAGTCTTTCCCTCTTCCTATGACTTAAATTGCTTCAAACTCCGTGTGTCCAGGCATTTTGGCTCGAACGTCCCTTGATTTTGGCCCTGTCACTCTTTCAACTATGGGGGAGGCACTCGCTATAGGCAGTTATGCCTTTTGCCTCCCTCAATCACATAGAAAAAAAAAAAAAAAAAAAAAAAGTGTACCAGTCATGTAGTGTGTTGAGATAGGGTTGAAGGAGAAGTGTTTCTCTGTCTGGGTTTTGGTGTGCGTGTGTGCATGTGAGTGTTATGTCGTCTGCATAGGAGGTTATGTTTATTTGGGGAGTGTGGGGTGTAGTTATATCATGCATGTACAGATTGAAGAGTGCGGGGGACAGGACGGATCCTTGCGGGACTCCATTTGTGGAGTCTCTGATGTTTGATGACTGACCAGCAAATTATATGTGTGCACATCTGCCTGTTAGGAAGTTGGCCAGCCACCTTTTTGTATTGTTGTGCATGCTTGTGTCGTAGATTTTGCTTGTTAGGTTGTGGCGGGGGATGGCATCGAAGGCTTTACTAATGTTGAGTGTGGCAAGTAGTGATCTGTGTGGTGGTCTGCCTGAGTTGATGCCGTCAAAAGCTATTTGTGTGAGGTCTTTAAGAAGAGTGTTTGTGGAGTGCAGTGACCTGAAGCCATGTTGTGTTGGAGCTAGGGGTAGAACGTGTGTGGTCAGTTGTAGTACCGTACAAGGCGTTCTATGACTTTGAAGGGGGTGCAAAGGAGTGTGATAGGGCAGTGTGAGGAGGGTAGCATGGGGTCTTTGTTGAGTTTGGGGAATGTAATGATGACACCATGCTTCCAGATGTCAGGTATTGTGTTGTGTGAATAACTAGTTTGATATGTTGATGAGTGCTTGTATGCCTTGTGGTCGTAGGTGTCTGAGGTGTATGATGCTTATGTTGTCTGGGCCACAGGTGGGTGAGTGCTTGAGATTAATGATGATGTGCTTTGTCTGGTTTTTGGTGAAGGGTGCATAGTCAGAGTCTGTGGGGAATTGTTTCTTACGTCGGATGACACGTCGGTCGTCTTTATGGGGGTTTAGGTCGCTGAAATGAGAGAAGTGATTAATGAGAGTGTTTGCTTGTTGTTTATATGAAGGAGTAGAGTCTGTTGTTGTGATTGCAGCATGTAATTGTGTTGTGTTGCTGTTGGAAAGTGTGATGCAGTTTAGTGTTTTGTAGAGTTTTTTGTGGTCTGTTGTGTGATCAAGTGTTTGGAGGTAGTTATTCCAATGTAGTGTTTGTTGCTCCTGTATTTTGTTGTTTATCTGTGTGTTGAGTGCTTGGATTTGTTGTGTGATGTCCTGTGTGTGGGGTGCTGGGGAGTGTTTCAGTGTGTTGCGTTGTCTGATGAAGTTTTGAATTTCTGGTGAGAAGTTGGGGTTGTGTCTTTTTCTGTTACCTCTTGGGATGTGTTTCTTGTCAGCGTTGTGGATAGTTGTCTTGAATGTGTGAACAGCATTGTTGGTGTTAGTGATGGGTGTGCTCTTTAGGGTTTTAAAGTGCTGTTCTGTCTCGTTTGTGAAAGCTTTCCACTAAAGATACGCTATCAAGACAGTAGGCATTTAAGTGAACATTTCCTTTGAGACTAACTTCTTTCTATTCTATATAAAAACTTTCCTTGTTGCCATTTCCTGACCAATAACGTTACACTTCATCCTATTTTACGTTACGGCTTTTAATCCTGATGCAGCGGAGGGTGGGGAGTATTAAGGTCGGACCCCCTAGTAGGGACCACAAGGTCCGAGTATCTGTGTAACTTTGTAACTAACTAACTAACTCACTCACTCACTCACTCACTCTCTCTTTGTATATCTATCTCAATAATTTAGGTTGTGGTGAACCCTGAATTCCATATCGCATGGCAGGATATCAAAGTGGCAATAACTCACAGTTCATTTAGCTGTTCCAGTTTTATGAGGACAGTTCACAGGGAGAGGTAGAAATAGTTTGTATACTACTACTATCACCACCATTATTACTATTACTATAATAACTGTTACAACAACTATTAGTACTTCTACTACTACCTACTACAACTTTTCTTTTCTTTTCTAATGATGCACACTCCACCTTGAGCCACATACAAGATTTTGTAAAAATTGGAATGGAAACTTATATTCCTCATCAAAAGTACATTAAAAGATCTAATTCACCTAAATGGTTTGACCATAATTGTGCTAGAGTAACTGAACAAAAAGCAATAGCCTACAATGCATACACAAGATCAAAAACACATGAAGCCTTTAATTACTTTAGAAACATCAGAAATCATGCCAAAACTGTATTAAACCTAACTAAATCAAACTTTCTCCACATGCAGGCAAATAAACTTCTAAATAATCCAAATTATAACAAAATATTTTGGTCTACTCTTAACTCATTCAAATCCAACTTCACAACTGCTTCATCCATTCCACCATTAAAATCTCCGACTGGCAATCTTGTAAGTGACCCACGAGGTAAAGCTAACCTTCTTGCGGATATTTTCTCCACCAACTCAACCTTAGATGAAATAAATCAAGATGTCCCTGTACTTAATTTTAATTCGCCTGAAATTCCCTTACTTGAGATCCACACCAGACATGTCAAAACTATTTTGCAGAATCTCTCAGTAGATAAGGCTCCTGGTCCAGATGAAATTCCTCCAATTTGTAAATTTCATTAATCGATTTTAGGAGTATAGTTGGTTGTTGGAAGGAACATAATAATAGTACTTAAGAATTGCTCCTTGGTGCTCGCTCCTGTATTGGCAAAATTTTCCGTCTATGTACTCATACCTCATGTTCCCAGTACCCTGGAAAGAAGCAAACATCCATCCAGTTCCTAAAAAAGGTGCCTCTTCAGATCCATCAAACTACAGACCAATAGCTATAACTTCCACTATTGGTATAGTCTTTGAAATTATATTAAATAATCACATAATTAAGCATCTTGAGAATAATAAATTAATCAGTGATAGGCAATATGGTTTTAGACGATGTCGATCAACTGCAGACATTCTTTGCCTTCTTACGCATCAAATCAACCAAGCTACAGACCAACATGGTGAAACACATACAATAGCACTGGATATATCAAAGGCATTTGATAGAGTCTGGCATCAATCCTTATTGTCGAAGATGTCACACTACGGCCTTGCATCATTAGTTCCACTAATTTCTTCTTATCTTCATAACAGAAAATATGTGTAATGGTAGATGGCCTTTATTCTCAATTTCACTCAATAAATGCTGGTGTTCCCCAGGGATCAGTTTTGGCCCCAACTCTGTTCCTCATTCATATCAATGATCTCATATCTACCACTCATAATCCAATACATTCCTATGCAGATGACTCAACACTCCACAGTTCCTTCACATTTACCAATTCTTTCACCCAACCCGATCTTATAAATTCAAAAATAAGCACTGCAATTTCTCTGAACCAGGACCTTTCTAGAATTGAAGAATAAAACTGGGACTCCTGTACAGAGTTCGAGAATTCTTCACTGGCGAGCAGTTGGCCGTAATATATAAAAGTCATGTGCGTTCTCAGATGGATTACTGTTCACCTCTGTGGAGTGGAAGTGGAGTGGTTGCATTGAGGCAGTTGGACAAAATTCAAAATAAAGCTATTAGATTAATCAATAACCCTGCAATCACACAAGACCTTCCTACATTATCCATACGAAGAAACGTTGCATCCCTTGCATTATTCTACAGATATTTTCACAGCAATTGTTCCGAGGAACTTGCTTCAATTGTGCCGCCTCTCCACATCTTTCCCCGTAGAACTAGGGCAGCTGAGAGCGCCCATGAATTTACACTTTCTCCTCCACAATGCAGAACTTCTGCTTATCAAAATTCATTTATCCCTAGAACTACTACTCTTTGGAATTCACTTCCCTCGAATTGCTTTCCACAAACTTACAATCTACAAATGTTTAAATCCAGTTGTTACAAACATTTTATGAATGGAGGATGCCTTTAGGCACATGGACCTTTTTGTTTTATCTGTGTTTTTCCTTCCTCCATTCATTGTCTAAAAAAAAAAAAAAAAAAAAAAAAAAAATACTACACCACTCCAGCCTGTGCTACTACTACTACAACAATAACAACTACAACATTACTACTACTACTAAGAAGAAGAAAATACGAAGATGAAGAAGACGAAGCCAGGGGAAAGAGTAAAACATGAAGGACAAAGGTGACGAATGATCTCTTATTCGCCCATTCTTCCCCCGAGCCTTTGTTAACGCCAACACTCCTTCTTCACACACTCATACTCTCACTCTCTCTCTCTCTCTCTCTCTAACACCAGTTGGGTTTAGGTCACCTCATATTCAAGCATTAGAGATTGGGGTTAAATATTGCTGGCCTAATTATACTGAATAGACTATAGTACAAACTGCCTGAAGAATAACTTACGGGATAAAAAAAGTGGGGAGAAAGACCATACTAATATGCAATGAGAGAGCCAAAGACTTGAAACATAAATTAATTAAGGTGAGAAATATATCTTATCTCAATCCTACCAGAGTCTTTGCTAACGTTACTTCTCTCTCTCTCTCTCTCTCTCTCTCTCTCTCTCTCTCTCTCATTTGTCATACTTGGTGGGTTTATAGTACACCATTTATATATGTCAGTATTATTGCTTGTTTTTTCTAGAGGATACTCTCTCATTCAAATATTCCTTCCGTAAATAGTTCTGCATTTGATCCTGTTACATTTGTTACGACTGAGGTTTAAATATATCAGGGCTCTTATTCATTGGACTAGTAATGGCATAAATGCCACAACGGAAAGCGCTAGATCCAACCTCTGATGTATATTCCCAGTGAACAAAGAACACAAATACTCTACAGAGTTCTATATGCAATAATAGGTTATTAAACTCTCAATAAATGTGCGTCTACTCTAGGCTTAATGTTATGTGAAAACAGCCTATTACTACCTATAACCGAAGGTGCTTGGTTATGGTATGCAAAGTAAGGTGGTAAGAGAAGTTACAGCTTACGTTACTTTAATCAATAAATGCCAGGCACTCCTCCATGAAAGAAAGTGCACTAAAGTCCTTCAACACCAACAAGGAATCTTCTTTATATGTTAGATGCTATCAAGATGCTCGAATCGGAAATGGAACCCAAAAAGGCCGGCAGCGGAACAATGCTCGTGCAGGCTATGCACACAAAAGGCAGGATATATAATGCAGTCGGGGCCAAGACTATCCTAAACGCTACAACAATAATAATCGCCATGACAATGCTGTATTCCTATCAACAAAAAGAGCCTAAGTCGTTTGTGTCTCCATACATCAAACTAGGCTGCGAAATGCTTGTGTAATCATAAACGGGTATGCATAAAAAGAGTAATTTGGTTAATATACTTAATGTCTACTATGACTGATAAAGTCTAGCTAGAGTCAATGATACGAGATACTGGTGCTCATGGCATGCCGCATAGCCTAGTGCAAATCTCAAGTCTGTGCGTCAAATGTTACGTTATAATGAAGGGTAGATCTTTTGAGAAACCTTAATACCGAAGTATTAAGCGTTCTCCTGGCGTACCTCAAAGACAAACAACGAGCTTAGAACAGTGCAGAATGGTATAGGCAAAAAGCCCTCATTCGTGCATGCTCTACTCTCAATGGCACACAGACTAGAATTTACCCAATCAACTCCAGTTCTCAGGTATGTCGTGCAGCTTTTAACTAAAGCCAGCACCCATCGGAAACAATACCTTATAGTATCAGACTCCTAGTCTAGCATTATCTAATCCAGCAGAACACTAATAATTATAGGAAGCGGTACTGAACAATATGAATGCCAACCAATGCTTCGTGATCAACTTTTCTTAACAACTAACATACATGGGTTATATCAGACCTTAACGCACAATACAACTGACCAGCATTAAGCTAATTTTGCAGAGTTAACCAGAGGGGGTATAATATTAATAAAAGGTGGTGAAAGATATGGAAAATGAGAGAGATAGGCAGAGGAAAAGGTTCTCATGTGCAGAAAGGGGGAAAGGTATCCAAGGGATAAGAGGGATGCATTCTAGAAACCAGATCTGAGAGAGAAAGTGGTGAGGGAGCTGTATATATACTAGCACTAGCTCGAACCGCATAGAAAAGCGGTAACAAGTCCTCTGGCCAATGCTAAAGAAGCTAACTAAACATGACATCATCAAGCATGGTAAAAAACTCCTCTAACCAATCCCCGAGAGGCCAGCCAGCTATGACGTCATCGAGTATAGTAAAACACTGTGCGCCTCCCCCCACTCTCTCTCTCTCTCTCTCTCTCTCTCTCTCTCTCTCTCTCTCTCTCTCTCTCTCTCTCTCTCTCTCTCTCTCTCTCTCTCTCTCTTCTCTCTCTCTCTCTCTCCTCTCCCCTCTCACTCTCTCTCTCTCTCTCTCTCACTCTCCCCTCTCACTCTCTCTCTCTCTCTCTCTCTCTGGTCTCTCTCTCTCTCTCTTCTCTCTCTCTCACTCTCTCTCTCTCTCTCTCTCTCTCTCTCTCTATCATTACTACTCTATCTCTCTATGATAAAAAAATATACTTTGCAATTAAATATATAAAGCCTTGACATGGGTGAAAACAAAGAGCCTTTCTGGACTGCCCATGACACAAGCTTGCATATGAAATAAAACAAACAACAATACATCAACTGTAGCCACATCCACTGCCCTGGCGATCCTAGCGAGTCACTGTAGGACAAGCCATGCGGTTCTAACGGAGTGGTTAACGTCACCCCCCAAGATCTTTCTCAGAGGCCCAAGGCTCACAAAAATCTGTTGTTAGAACCCATGCTATATCTCCACTTCCCATCACCCAGCGGCAGTAAAATATCTGGCACAGTTCTCAACAAAACATTTTACAAAATTATAACCCTCCCCAACACAATAGGTTAAATCATATGTAGTTATGCTCCTCAAGAGCGAGCTTCTCTAGCCCAGCATTATGAGAGGAGTGCAACTCAGAATTACTGCTATAACATACTGAAAAAATTCAACTATCAAAGAAAGAGAAATTGTTTATTTCGGCTGCACTATAGGGCAAGCCTAGTTTTTTCTTCTATACCAAACGCTCAACTCCTGCTTTACGATCCAATACACTGGGCTACAACCGCGAGCCAACAAGCACCAAGCGCAAAATACTATTCAAACTAAAGCAGGAGGCTACCCGTGTGTCAATCTACCCAGGATCATATACCCTTGAAAGACAATCTGCAACCACGTTGTCACAACCGGCAATATGGCGTATGTCCAGGTTATATACCAATAACCTTAGTGACCACCTGGTCAGCCTCATATTCCGATTGTGAAACTGGTCCAAGAACTTGAGAGGGTGATGATCTGTGTAAACTACAACGACCGGACCATAGGCTGGAACATAGACCTCGAAATGCCTCAGTGCAAGCACAACTGCCAGCAGCTCCCTCTCGACAACAGAGCAGCTTCCCTGGCTGAATTGAACTTCTCCGAGCAGAAACTAACAGGATGTTGCAGCCCATCACCGTCCATTTTCATAAGGACGGCACCAGCCCCCACACCACTAGCATCCGTTGCTAGTTGGAAAGATAGGCTAAAGTCAGGGGCCCTGAGGATCAGGTGAGTGCACAACAGGTGTTTTACTACTCCAAACGCCTTCTCACACTCAGGTGCCCATTTGACTTTCTTATCCTTCCAGTTATCCTCCACCTGAGCTTGACTGTCCCGTTCTCCTTCTCCACCTTGACTGCTAAACGTCATCACAGGCACAGTGAGAGGCTCAGGGGGGTGCCTCACATACTCCTTCATGAGATTAACGTGACATAACTGATTGCGCATACGTCTGTCTGGAGTGGCTACCAAGTAATCCAGGTCCGATAGCTTCTCCACCACCCTATAAGGACCAGTGTACTTCGCGGATAAGGGGTGACCTACAAGGGGCAGTAGAATCAACACCTCCTGACCCACGCGAAACTCCCCGAGTTTAACCTTGAGGTCGTACCTGTCCTTCATGAGGGCCTGAGAGCTAGTCGAATTACGGCCAGCCAACTCCAGACTGCGCAACATCCGTTCTCGACTGTCGAGGACATACTTGAGCATAGAACAAGGTTTTTCTGCGCCCTCCCATATTTCTTCAACCATATGGAGAGGCCCTGTGACACGGTGTCCAAAGACGAGCTCATTAGGGCTGAATCCCAAACTTTCCCCAGGTATCTCCCGTGCAGCAAATAAAACACATGGCAGGCCAAGATCCCAACCATTGCCACTCTCAAAGCAACAACAACGAAGCACAGATTCCAAGGCTGAGTGCCATCGCTCTAACACACCCTGGCTCTCCGGATGACACGCAGATGACACAACCGTAACAATCCCATGCTGCGGCATTGCTTGAACAAAGAGGCTAGAAGTGAAGTTGGATCCTTGGTCTGACCGAATTACCTGCGGGTAACCATACCGGGAAAAATACACTAGCAAGCTTCGGACCACCGTCTTCGCTGACCCATTTCTCATAGGGTACGCGTCAGGTTACCTTGTTGCTACCTCACCTCCATGATGGTAAGGGGATACTTGTAAAAATCTCCCGACTGTGCATCACTGTCCTCCTTCAACTCGACAGCACCGGTACCACATTCAAGAACCTCCGGGTCTTCTAAGTGCAATTTACGAATGTCAGAAGGAGCAAGCTTATGTAAGTGTTTGCGAAACAACTCATGCCCCCCTCCTACACTGAATTTAGCCTCCCGTTGCTCTCTTTCTGTGTATCGTTGCTGTCTCTTCGTCATTTTAAGCCCATCCTCTGCCTTCTCAGTAACAGTTAATGGGTCTTCTCCAGACTCGAAAATTGGTCCTAATAATGAGTCCCCGAGAATGTCCGTTGATACTAAACTCTCAACCGCATCAACTTTCAACCCCTTCTCGGTACCTTTCCTCCGCTTGTCTAAAGACTGTTGACCAGAATGTGACTCCCTGGATGCAAGAGATCTGGTGACAACACACGCCATAGGTTGCACCGGACACTTCTCAACCCACTCCTGCTCCTCCCTACTCACGTCGGCCGGCTTCTCGGCAACGACTAAGGGTGGAGCCTCAGAAGTAGGCCCCGCAAAGTCGTTGCCGAGAAGGAGGTCGACGCCCCCAACAGGTAACTTCTCCACAATTCCTACATCCAGGTCACGAGTCACACCATCAACTTCCATCTTCATTTTTACAAGCGGGAATGACCTTGTTGCATTAACTCCCTGAACCACAACCACCCGCGCCGTATTTACAGGTTTACCAGTGCAATTTCTCAACAATATTTGCGATGCCCCAGTGTCACGCAAAATTCTCACCTCATGTCTTCTACCCCCCCACTCCACACAACCGAGTCCCCTGTAGTCACTAAAGGCATCACGGACAGGGAATAAGCCTTCCGGATCCTTCTGCACTGGCAGTGTATTTACCTCGGAAGAAATGCCTCTAACAAACTCCGATGTCCTCTTGAACACTCCAATGCCGTGAGCAAAAGACACGGCTGCCGGAGGAGGTCGACTAGGGCACTCATTTGCCTTATGACCCTCCTGGTGGCACCTAAAACACATAAATTTCGGTTTCGGCTTATACTGTGATGTAAAAGGCCCCTGACTTTTCTCATACGGCGTGGTATTAGGTTTGGATTCAGTTTTAGTTTCATTGCTCTTTTGTTTAAATGTGTCATTGCTACGGGGAGGGGGAGGATAACGGTCCCTAGCACTTGCATCTTACTTCTGTGAGGACCCGCAACCCCGAATCAACGACAGCCGTCGATCAGCCATTTCTGCTGCTTCGACTAGAGTTCTTGGGTTTTTCTCCTTTAAGTTCAAAGTTAGATCACCGCCCGTGCTCTTAAAGAACTGCTCCAACATCATTAACTGCTTAAGTCCATCAAATGTTGTTACCCTCTCAGATTGGAGCCAGTTCCCCATAGCATCGGACAAGTCCCGGGCGTGTTCCAAAATGGTGCTATCTCTTCCCTTAGTTACACCCCGGAACTTCAAACGGTACGTTTCTGGTTGCAGTTCGTAAGCCCGCAGGACAGCCTCCATTGAGATCCTCATACACAATTCATGACTCCAAAGGTAGTGCATCGTGGGCTTTAAGACCCTTGCAGATTAATCTAGAGGATACAAGTGCTGACCATTTATTCTCTGGCCACTGGTGTTCCTGGCACATCTTCTCAAAGCGTGCGAAAAATTCTATTACACCACTCTCATCAAACACCGGAACCAGTTTCAATAAGTGCGAGAGAGACTGATCATGAACACGGTTACCAGCCCCAAGTCGCTGTCCCGTTGTCTCTACTCGCGACTTCTCTACGTCCCTGTCGGCACAGTACCTAGTCGACTCAGCTTGGGTTTTTGCTAGCTCTATTTGCTGCTCACCTGCCCTGATAGCCTTTCTCTCTTCGATCTTAGCTAATTCGAGCTGAAGCAATAATTCTGGAGAAAACCCTTGAGGACGTGAAGGTGCTACAATGTTTGAAATTACCGGTGGTCCCCCCAGGGGCAACCCACCCTGCCAGTCACCACCCAACTGTGGACGCGTACTTGGGGTCGGCAAACCACTGGGATGGCTAGGAGTCGAGTGTAGGGGAAGCATGGCCGAAGGGCTCTGAGCACTCAACCCATCTCGCTCACCAGTCACCCTGCCCAGTACACACGTTATCAAGTTATCCCTGGTCATGCTGCTAGTACCCGCATGACCGATAGCTGTGGCCAGGCATTGAAGACCGTACCGATCCATACCCTCCAACCGCTCGGCAGTAACAGGCCATTGCAAAAATATCCGAGCATCCTCCTCACAGTTCACCTGATTAACCATTTCACCATACTGCTGTTCCTCAGTTTCGACATTACGTACTGTCTCCATTCTCCTCTGATCCGATATAAGACATGATGCTCACAAAACATTTCCCACCTCAATATTCAGAAAAGAAGCACCCCAAACTCTTATACCTCAATATACACACAAAAATTCTCGGAAACACTCAAGGGCTATACTATGTTGCAAAACAAAATTATTCTTGCTGATCCCCTCAAAATATTCCCCAACACAACAAATGTTCCCTGCTAATAAATGTAGGTTCACCAAATCCTAGGTAAGGTCGCCATTTGTTACGACTGAGGTTTAAATATATCAGGGCTCTTATTCATTGGACTAGTAATGGCATAAATGCCACAACGGAAAGCGCTAGATCCAACCTCTGATGTATATTCCCAGTGAACAAAGAACACAAATACTCTACAGAGTTCTATATGCAATAATAGGATATTAAACTCTCAATAAATGTGCGTCTACTCTAGGCTTAATGTTATGTGAAAACAGCCTATTACTACCTATAACCGAAGGTGCTTGGTTATGGTATGCAAAGTAAGGTGGTAAGAGAAGTTACAGCTTACGTTACTTTAATCAATAAACGTCAGGCACTCCTGCATGAAAGAAAGTGCACTAAAGTCCTTCAACACCAACAAGGAATCTTCTTTAAATGTTAGATGCTATCAAGATGCTCGAATCAGAAATGGAACCCAAAAAGGCCGGCAGCGGAACAATGCTCGTGCAGGCTATGCACACAAAAGGCAGGATATATAATGCAGTCGGGGCCAAGACTATCCTAAACGCTACAACAATAATAATCGCCACGACAATGCAGTATTCCTATCAACAAAAAGAGCCTAAGTCGTTTGTGTCTCCATACATCAAACTAGGCTGCGAAATGCTTGTGTAATCATAAACGGGTATGCATAAAAAGAGTAATTGGGTTAATATACTTAATGTCTACTATGACTGATAAAGTCTAGCTAGAGTCAATGATACGAGATACTGGTGCGCATGGCATGCCGCATAGTCTAGTGCAAATCTCAAGTCTGTGCGTCAAATATTACGTTATAATGAAGGGTAGCTCTCTTGACAAACCTTAATACCGAAGTATTAAGCGTTCTCCTGGCGTACCTCAAATACAAACAACGAGCTTAGAACAGTGCAGAATGGTATAGGCAAAAAGCCCTCATTCGTGCATGCTCTACTCTCAATGACACACAGACTAGAATTTACCCAATCAACTCCAGTTCTCAGGTATGTCGTACAGCTTTTAACTAAAGCCAGCACCCATCGGAAACAATACCTTATAGTATCAGACTCCTAGTCTAGCATTATCTAATCCAGCAGAACACTAATAATTATAGGAAGCGGTACTGAACAATATGAATGCCAACCAATGCTTCGTGATCAACTTTTCTTAACAACTAACATACATGGGTTATATCAGACCTTAACGCACAATATAACTGGCCAGCATGAAGCTGATTTTGCAGAGTTACCCAGAGGGGGTATAATATTAATAAAAGTGGTGAAAGATATGGAAAATGAGAGAGATAGGCAGAGGAAAAGGTTCTCAGGTGCAGCAAGTGGGACAGGTATCCAAGGGATAAGAGGGATGCGTTCTAGAAACCAGATCTGAGAGTGAAAGTGGCGAGGGAGCTGTATATATACTAGCACTAGCTCGAACCGCGTAGAAAAGCGGTAACAAGTCCTCTGGCCAATGCTAAAGAAGCTAACTAAACATGATGTCATCAAGCATGGTAAAAAAACTCCTCTAACCAATCCCCGAGAGGCCAGCCAGCTATGACGTCATCGAGTATAGCAAAACACTGCGCGCCTCCCACCACTCTGTTCTACTCTCTCTCTCTCTCAACTCCTATCATTACTACTTAATGATAAAACATATACTTTGTAATTAAATATATAAAGCCTTGACATGGGTGAAAACAAAGAGCCTTCTGGACTGCCCATGACACGAGCTTTCATATGAAATAAAACAACAACAATACATCAACTGTAGCCACATCCACTGCCCTGGCGATCCTAGCAAGTCACTGTAGGACAAGCCATTCGGTTCTAACGGAGTGGTTAACGTCACACATTATGTCACTTTGGAATCTGTCACTTTACAACATATAATCTACGGTACACCATCTTATACCTGACCTAGCCTTACCTAACCAACTTATAAGTTAAGGTATATTAAGGATAGGTAGCTTATGCCATGCTTAAATTTGATTGGGTTAAGGGGAAGTATAGTTATATGTACAATTCAGTTAAAAGTACGAATGCAATACCATATGTTTATGGCAGGGTAAGCTATGTATATGCGAAAGCATTTTAAGTGGCACACAGATTAAGCACCTCTCTCTCTATATATAGATTATATATATATATATATATATATATATATATATATATATATATATATACTATATATGTATATATATGTATGTAGAGAGAGAGGGGGGGGGGGCGGGGTTCACGAAGACTTGGGGAAGAATGAAAGAATAATAGATTAATCTTCATTATCATACATCATGTCATCACGTTATTATAAATTATGCGTAAGCAGAGTGGTATCGCGCACACAAATCCCACCCATAAACTGCGTACCACCAACCAGCTTGTCCGTCGTTGTCTATCGCCAAATGTCACAGGCACGTCCAGGAGGAAGAGGAGGAGGCAACAGATAAAAGGAGGAACAAGAGGAAGAGGAGGAGGCAACAGATACAAGGAGGAACAAGAGGAAGAGGAGGAGGCAACAGATAACAGGAGGAACAAGAGGAAGAGGAGGAGGCAACAGATACAAGGAGGAACAAGAGGAAGAGGAGGAGGCAACAGATAAAAGGAGCAGGAAGAGGAAGAGGCAACAGATAAAAGGAGGAACAAGAGGAATAGGATGAGGCAACAGATAACAGGAGGAACAAGAGGAAGAGGAGGAGGCAACAGATAAAAGGAGGAACAAGAGGAATAGGATGAGGCAACAGATAACAGGAGGAACAAGAGGAAGAGGAGGAGGCAACAGATAAAAGGAGGAACAAGAGGAGGATGCAACAGATAACAGGAGCAGGAAGAGGAAGAGGCAACATATAAAAGGAGGAACAAGAGGAATAGGATGAGGCAACAGATAACAGGAGGAACAAGAGGAAGAGGAGGAGGCAATGGATAAAAGGAGCAGGAAGAGGAAGAGGCAACAGATAAGAGGAGGGATAGGAAGAGGAAGAAAGAAGGAGGAGAAAGAGGAGGGAGAGGAAGAAAGACGGAGGAGGAGGGAGAGGAAGAAAGGAGGAGGAGGAGGAGGAAGAGGAAGCAAAGAGGAGGAGTAGGAGGAGGAGGAGGAGGAGGAAGAGGAAGTAAGGAGAAGGAGGGAGGAGGAGGAAGATGAGGGAGAGGAAGTAAGGAGGAGGGAGGAGGAGGAGGAGGGAGAGGAAGTAAGGAGAAGGAGGGAGGAGGAGGAAGAGAAGGGAGAGAAAGTAAGGAGGAGGAGGGAGAGGACGTAAGGAGGAGGAGGGAGAGGAAGTAAGGAGAAGGAGGAAGGAGGAGGAGGGAGAGGAAGTAAGGAGAAGGAGGAAGGAGGAGGAGGGAGAGGAAGTAAGGAGAAGGGACAGGAAGTAAGGAGAAGGAGGGAAAAGAAGACAGGAGGATAGAAGGGGTAGGGGGGGGGGGGTAGTTTCCTCCCTGGACCTCTATCAAGCTTAACCCGTACAGCCCCAGCGACGCGTCTGACGCGTCGGCAATGTATGTAACGCACAGCCCCAGAGACGCGCCTGACGCGTCACCCTAATTGCGCCGACCGTAACCTCAGGTGTAGCCACTCAAGAGGGCTCAGATTTGTATGGGAACTGTGTACGTATCCCACGCAACCGTGCCGATGGTTGAAAACTATCAAAGTCCACGTGCGTGCGCGCGAGCGCGCAATAACCTGTTTTTTGGAGATAATTGCCTTCAATTTTTTACTCTTGTAAAATCCGTTTTCGGGGCTCTGTAGGACCATTTTTAAAGCTTTTTGAGCGGTTTTTCGTGGTTTTTCCTTCTTTCCTAACCCATTCGCTATTGTTTCTGGAATAAAACCATTTTTTGAAAACCGGCCGGGTTCTGGTGCGCAAACATTACAAAACTAGCCGGGGCTCCACGGGTTAATAAACACCCTAAGAACCCCCTTTGAGGTTAATTTGTATATCGGGAGAAAAGTGTCAGATTCCTCCTAAATAAAAAAAAAAAAAAAAAATAGAAGGTCCCACCCCTTTCCCATTCTTAAGTAAGCCATTTAGATTTACAGAAGAGTGACCATTACTTGCATTACTGCTTGTCCACAAACATATCAGTAATGTAAACATGTTTCCTTCTATTTCTTGTTTCCTCCTAAATTACAGGCTTTCTGTCGCTCGGTAGGAAAGAATCAACACCTACAGTAAATGGCACGAAATATCTGAATATTGACAAAGAAATGGGGTGAAAGGCCTTCAAACTGCTAAACTATAATACTATTGAGGCGAACGCCCTAAAATCCCAAAATTAATGAGAAAGGAGTTTAGAAAAGCCAGACACTTTCCCTGAAACACCGTACAAGATGGGAAACGGGAAAGGGAAGTTTAGAGTGTGGCAGATGAGTGAGGGACGGAGGGGTGGAGGGTGCAGAAAGAGGAGGGACAAGGGGTAGGAAGAGGAGGGAGGAGGGAGGGGAGGAGTAGCAAGAGGAGATTGGGGATTGTGGAGTAGGGAGAGAGGGAGGGAAGTGGATGCAGAAGGTGAAGATGAAAAGGGAGGAAGATAGGAAGGAAATAAGAGGGGGAGGAAGTGGGGGTAGGGAAGGAATAACAAGAGGATAAAAGGAGGAAGGAGAAAGAGAGAGGGTGGGAGGATAGAAGGAGGGAAACGGAAACCAAAGAGAAGGTGGAAGGGAGGAAGATAACAGGGAAATGAAGAGGGGGAGGGAGGAGAGTGGAGAATGAGAAGGGCTACGTGAGGGAGGGGGTGGGAGTGGAAGGAGTAGTAGAGATGGAGGTGTGGCGGTGGTAAATATACAGGAGACGCAACAATATAGGTAACAAATTTATAATGGTAGTTTTGGGTTCCTATCATCATATGCTTCATTTCTATATACTTTGTATCCCCGGGAAAAAAAAAAAAAAAATATCTTGGGATTTTTTTTGGTTCATTAACCCACTGAACCCAAGCTAGTTAATAATAAATGTACCACCCAGGACCAGCAGGTTGTGAAAAAAAGTGTTTTTCCAGAAAACACCAAGAATGGGTTAGAAATGAAGGAAAATCCACAAAAAAACGATCCCCTAGGTCATTAACTATCTCTGACATATGACGCAATTTTGAGCCAATTAGGGATACTTTAAAGCCATCATGGGTATTTACAAACCTTTAGTTTAGTTACTTCAACCTCTGCAGTTGTCTTTGAGTTAGCTGTGGGCAGAAAACTAATTTTGGAGAGGGTATTATAAGAGTGAGAGAACTCTATTTCTTATTGCTAATCTGGCAACCTCTGCGTCATATGAGTCTGAAGGGGTTAAGGGGTCCTACGGTGCGCCCGAAAGTCGGAATTAACATGGGGAAATGGGTAGGCAAAAACAGGTGTTGGTAAATTGATACCGTGTGACAGTCACAAGTTTTAGCATGTGTGTTTTTTTTTTGCATTTTTTCTTTGATATACAGTGTTGCTTTATACCAAGGACTGAAGCAAATGAGTATTTACTCATTATCCAACAATCTAAAAACACGGCCCCCACTAGTGGGGAGGGCTATGAAGATCAGGGAAATTGCGGGGTAAAAGGGGAAAAATAGGGGTAATATGGGAAGAACTCTGAAAATAGAATATAGAAAAGTAAGAACATTTTAAAATGTGAAAATCTGAGCCAAGTTTTGGCAAAAGTTAGCTCGGATTTGGGTATTTTTCAGAGTACAAAAACCCCAAAATTGGAAAAAAAAATTGGCTCGGCTTTTGACATTTTTCAAAGTAAAAAACCCCAGTAATTGAATTTTGAAAGTTGGCTTGAGTTTTCATGTTTTTTGAAACCCATTAAACCCCAAAATTTGAAAACCCGAGCCAACATTTACCAAAACTTGGCTCGGGTTTAGTGATTTTTTGAAGTAAAAAAAAACAGTAACCTAACCTAGAACATTGGATACAAGAATAACCCTTACTTACCAGCTAGTATGTGTCCCTAGTTTATCCCATACCTACCAGCTGATCCCTTGTCATGAACCTAACTAAGAAACCTAACCTAACCTAACCTAAGGTCCCCCGAGTAAGGTAGGAGGGAAAAAAAAAATCTATAAAGCAGAAATCCCGTAAAACAGGACTTGTCATTATGAAGACAAGACTCTGTGTTTTACCCTATATCTCCCTTATAATACATTTGCGAAGGGAAGGACATATATAGGAATGAAGACTATTATATAACATACCTATAGGCTACACAAACATCGATGGGGCTTGTAACTGTCACACCGTAAAATCTTACCCAGGTTTTTGCACGCTCACGCGCACGCGGTTGGACTTTGAGAGTTTTCAACCATCGGCATTGTTGCGTGGGATACTTACACAGTTCCCATACAAATCTGAGCCCTCTAGGTGCCATAGGACCGGAGTAATTAACCGCAATTCACCCTATGCGGCTCTGGGGTCTAGCGTTACAAACATTGCCGACGCAAACGTGTCGTCACTGGGGTTCTGTGGGTTAACCTAACCAAAAAACCTAACCTAACCTAACCTAAATGTATTTGGGGGCTGTTAGGTTAGGTTAGGTTAGGTGGTTTGGTTAGGTTAATGACAAAAAAAAAAAAAAATCCCAAGATTCTTTTTTTTCCCCCCGGGGATAAAAAGTATATAGAAATGAAGCGTATGATGATAGGAACCCAAAACTACCATTATAAATTTGCTACCTATATTGTTGCATCTCCTGTATAATGACCTAGAGTACACTCACAACAATAGCCACTCCAACAGTACAGTATCTTTCTGCATGCACTTTACACAATACACACAAGGGGAGCCGTTGTAGTAGCCATTATTACCCGACATTCACCTGACCTAACCTACTATACTCGTATTATAATACTGTAAATATACAATATAACCAGTATGTAAACAACCTGTGTATGTGTGACTGTTTGCCCGTGATGATTGATAGAGGTGGCCACTTATTGTTGACGGTAATATACTAACCTTACAGTAAGTAATGGTCTATACATCTTCTTCACTCACGGAAACATCTCAATATCGCAGCTGTTGAAAAATCCTTAAGTCTAATGAGTATATCTTGATAAATCCCGACATACGACACACGGACACACACGGGGAACGCGATCACGTGTTCACAGTACAGAGGTGGAAACTACAGTATATGACCAGAGGCAGTGTGTTGTGTGCCTAATTCCCCCCCCCCCCCCTACCTCCTTTCCTGGTGCCTCCCACTTTCATCCCCCATCCCTCACCTCCCACTAGTTTCGCCTCCTTTCTGTCTTCCCCCATCCCTCCCTATACACTCCCACTAACACCTCCCTCTAGTTTGGCCTCTCTTCTTTCTTCCCCACTCCCCCTCATCCACCTCCCACAACCTCAACTCTCCCCTCCCCCTTCTCTCACCTCCCTCTGTGTTGCTTATCGTTCTCTTCCCCCCCCCCCCCTCAAAGGGAGGTTTTTGGGATAATACATTAATAGATGAATAAATCAATATATAAGATAACTCCTATAGCGGATTTAAGGAAGATAAGTTTACTCTAGGCTACCTAAGACTGAAAAGGTCCGCTCATATAATGTAAATAAATAATAATGCCGGGAGTGTAACTCACTTATTAAATCACCATAAAATACAGCTAGGCAAGGTGGAAATGCTGATGGAGGTGCTGATAGATGGTAGGCAAATGGCTGTTATTCAAAGACCATTGGATGTTTACATTAAGGTGACCGCATGGATGCACCTGAACTAATAAAGAATGAATAACTAAGGTTGAAGAAAGTTAAATCATGATAATAAGGCTTAGCTGTCAGTCGGTCTGTCTGTAGGATGTAGTTGAGTTTAAGTTTATGATGAGAGCTACATGAAACCGGAACCAGGATCGCGGCGAACTAAAGAGTGGAGGTGTTGCTTGGATGAAGTATAAAAGTGCTCTGACGCGGTGCGCCACAATCCAAGACGTCATCGTCTTATGCTACGAATCTAGCGGCTACTGCTAAGTTAGTAGCGGATATCTAGCGGTAAATATCGCACCGCTTACATAATATTACAGCATGGTTTATATGATAAATCATATATGCATTCCTAAAGACACTTAAATACTATACTTTCGTATAATAGGCCTTATCTAACTTATTAAGCTTACATACTGTACAAACTGTATCTAGGGTATGATACATAGAAAATGTAGGTTATACCACTGACTATCGTGAATCCACGATACACTCCCCCCCCCCCCCATCACAATACCTGAACCCCACCTTATATCTAGAGTTGCCCAGAAGCAATCTTGTGTCGCCACATATCAACGGCGCCACGAGCTGCGCGTCTGGGTCTAGTCCCGATCCGAGGCGGATCCCCAACGGTTTGTGGTGGATCGGCTAAGGCAGCCTCCTCGGATCCAGCATCATGAGGTGGAGCTTCTTCTTGTGTAGAAGAGCCAAGCTCCATAGCGTACAGTCATTCGACCGGACGAACAGTAGTCTCAGTAGCTGTCTTGAGCAGCGCTACTCGCCCTACCGAGCCTTCGCCTTCGTACACCTTCACTACGCGGCCCAACCTCCAGTACAATCTAGTACTATCATCATGGATGAACACTATCTCGCCTACAGAGGGTGCTGATGGTTGACCAGCAGTCTTAGTTGCCCTCTCACGTAGTGCCAATAAGTAGTCATTAATCCATCTCTTTTTAAAATCACCTATAACTCTAGAAATATACTGGTAACGTTGTGACACCGCAGCCTCGGTGAACATCGAAGGGTCCTCTAATTCTGCCTGTGACTGCAGATCAGTAGGAAAGCCAGTCATTGGCTTGCCGTAGAGCAAATGCGCTGGTGTTAGTGGCAGTGGTTCATGCAGGTCGGTATATACGTAAGTGAGAGGACGATCGTTAACAACCGGCTCGACTTCAGTGAGCACAGTTACTAGTTCGCTCCTTTTTAACAAGGCGCGTCCTGCAACCGCCCATAAGCCTGTCTTCACAATGCCTACACACCGTTCCCACATTCCACCAAACTACGGCGCTTTGACTGGTATAAACTTCCACTCGCACCTTCACTCTCCCAAGTAAGCAACAACCGTTGGATCGTCGCTCATATCTATCAAGTACCTGGAAGCTTGAAGAAAAGTGGGAGCATTGTCGCTAAGAATCAAATGAGGGAAGGAACGACGTAGTGCATTACTTCCTCGTGTGTGCGTTGTACCAGTAGATCGGTGACATGGTGTGTTGCAGGCATCAGGATAGGATTGTTGGCACAGTCGTCTACACCTGACCACTTTAGACGTCCCTCACATCTAATTAAGTCATTCTTCAGGTGTAGCCTTAGTTGACACACAATGTTAGGCATTTTAATCTTACTAGAACTTCTTATGGATTCTAATTCCTGACTGAAGGATTCCCTTTGAACCCATCTAATTAGTGTTACCTCAGCTGCTTTTATTTCTACTGCATTTAAGCTTTGACCCAGATTGCAGAGTCGTCCTTGTAGCCTGACCTTTATGTTGGTGATATAACACAACACCCAAGCTACGACTCTGACTAATTTATTGTACCCACCGATCCTTACCCACACTAACATAGGATTCGGTGTTGATGTCGGTTGAATGACAGCTGTCACCGTTTCTAATGGCAAAGCTAACTCAACCTCAGCATTCCATATAGCCCAATCCCCTTCGTGGAGCAGACATTTTGGGCCTTGCCACCACAGGTCGGACTTAATCAGTTTGGACGCCGTTACTCCCCTACTTATTAGGTCACTGGGGTTGTCTTTGGTTGGTACATAATGATAGAAGGCGTTTGGTAGTAGGGATCGTATTTCATCCACCCTATTGCGCACACAGACGGGCAATGTCCTTTGACTATGCACCCAGCTTAGTCCAATTTGGCTATCGCACCATACGTGTACCGCTCTTAATTGCAGTTCCTTATCGTATGAAATGCGTACATGATTAACCAAACATCCCAATAGCAGCATGGTAGTTAGTTCCAATTTGGGAATCGTGACCCCCTTTACCGGTGCAACCTTAGCCCGGGCGGTGAGTAAATTAATCCCAAACGAGGTAACACAATAAATAGCTACTCCATACGCTGTAGCACTCGCATCACAGAATGCATGTAAAGACATGGGTCCAAATGCGGCCACTTGGCGCGGTAACTCTAATGTACATAGGGTGTTATAATCTTCTAGTGAGGACCTACCCTGTTCACTAAGATCATCGAGTAAATTTTCGTCCCACCCTATGTTGCGTCTCCATATTTCTTGTATTAGAATCCTAGCTCTGTTACAGGTAATGCTAAACCTAATGGATCAAAAAATTGCGCGACCTTACTCAACAGACTACGTTTTGTGTGCGTCCCTGCCTGTTCAGTATAATCTTTGTTCCGGTACATCAGTATGTCTTTCCCTGGTTGCCATATCATCCCCAAGATTCTGGCATATTCTTGGTTATCAGAAGCTACCCAATCTATTATGAGACCATCCCGAAGCAACACAGAATTCGAAACCTACTCGCGGAGAAACAGACGAGCCTCAGTGAATAACCTACTAGCCTGCCTATAGCTTGCAACTAGTTCCTTTTCACTATCACTAGACCCCTGTAAATTGTCTATATATAATCCGCGAGCGAGTTCAGTCGTGTCTTCTTCAGAATCCTCCAGATGTTTCTTAATGGTCGCGTTTAATAGAAACTGTGAACTAGTTGCGCCAAACAAGACTACCCTAAACCGATAAGTTAGTATGGGACTCTCGGGGTCGTCAATGTCCTTGAACCAGAGGAACCGGGTGATGTCTCTATCTCCCTTCTGTAGTCTCACCATCAAGAAGGCCTTTTCAATATCGCTGGTGAATGCGTATCGGCCCAGTCTAAATCGCAGCAATTGCTGAGATAGATCCGACACCATTGAAGGGCCGGTCAACAAACAGTCATTTAGACTGGGACTATGGCCTAGGTGGGCTGAGCAGTCATATACCACATGGATGGGAGTGGTAACACTATCCTTCTTTACCCCATGATGTGCGAGGTAATGGACCTTCCCAGCACTCCCTGGTTCATCCACATCGATGGCCTCGATAAACCCTCGGTCGAGATAATTTTTAAAAACCTCGTCATAAGCCTTGTAGGTGCTAGGTTCATGGGTTAGTTTACGCTGCAAGGCGCATAACCTAACCAACGCTAAACCATAATTAGTGGGTAAACTGATATTATCATTTTTCCAGGGTAGACAAACTTCGTATTGCTTTACCGTGGTCAAGTAACGCACAGATTCCGAGAACTTCTCGATCGAGAAATTTGATTCCTGGTTGTTCTCCACAGGTTGAATTCCTATGTGGTCTAGTTTCCACAGTCTTTCTAGATTGAACTCGGCAGCTAACTTTGGATCCTCAATGTGAGTATCATCTTCGGTGAACTCTTCTTCCGCGGTCGTGTTCATCCTCAACACGGATACCGTGTCAACCAGAACATTTGACTGGGTAGTTTGGACTGTACCACTCATGCAGTAGCCAAACTTAGTGGGGATCAAGATCACTCCACTCTCTCTTTTAAAACCCGGGTGTACTACATCATAATAATAATCTGCTCATAACAGTATGTGCACCTCCTTCAAGTCACCTACGGGATCAGACAGGTAAATACCTTTCCTACGAAGCGCATGCTCTACTTTGTTAATTCCTACAGATTGATAGTCTGGGAGTTCATCTACTACTACACACTGTAAGAAGTGTTTCTTCTTACGGTAGATGTAAGCAACTTCAACAACTTCGTATTCTCTACTGTCGGTCACTCCTGTAAAACCTTGCAACCTAAGGGTCTCACTACCTACTACACGGTGTTTTAGACCGTCCAGCACCGACCTCTTTATAAAGGATCGTTGTGAGCCCTGGTCTAGGAGTAGCCGACAGACTTGTGTCCTGCCATAACCCTCTATGGGTATCTTGATTGTGGGTGAAATGGTGGTGTCCTTCCTACTGCCTAGTATTAATGTTGCAGTACCCCCTACTTTTTCCTCCTTGACTGGACTACCTGTGGGGCATAACTTGTCAGTGATGACCCTCACAGTTGCGACAGGGCCTCAAATAGGAAGCAGTACATTTACCCTGCATACCTTGGTCCTTACTTAGACAACCCTTGCACAATTTTAGCTTCCTTGCTGGAGCTAATTTGGCTTCATTGGTTTGATATTTGGTACAGCTCAGCCATATATGCTTGGGATTGTTGCATAGCCTACATGACATTTGTGGTTTCTTTCGTGATTCTTCAACCTTCCCTTTAGAACCTACCATCATATTAATTGAACCGCTTGCTGTTGTCCCTTCTGACCCTCCCACCGTCCTACCATTGTTCAATTGTATGTTGCTAATCTCCTTCCTAAATTCCTCTTTGAACTCCTCCAAGTTAAAGGTACGAACCTTATCTAGAATAGATAGAGGTAATTTCTGTCTTAAAATTATGACCAGCATTTCTTGTGAGGTTACCCCCAACACATCTAATGATCTTGTATGACACTCCATATCTGCCCTGAACATTGTCAGTTCATCAACCCTGTACTTAGGCTGTGCTAGGTTCAACAGGGCATTCACGTGGGCTACTTTGAGCTGGTCAGTGTCTCCATACGTCGCCTGTAATAACCTCACAACACTATCATAATTTTCACCTACAATGGAAAAATCTTCTACCAAATGTAAAGCTTTATCCTCGAGTTGGCCTTTCAGATAATGGAACTTTCGTACATCGTCAAGTTTTGAATCATGCACTGTGGATTTAAAGACGTCCCAAAATGCTAACCACTCGGTCAAGTTTCTCCTGAACTTCGGTAAATTTAATTTGGGCAAGTTGACTTCACGACGGGGGTCTGTCTGCCTGGCAGCGCTGCTAGTCGAGGTTATCTCTACCTTCTTCACCGCCCTTTGCAGTAAATGTATTGCCTCTAAATGGGCGATATCATGGACAGCGCGCTGCTCGTACTCCGCCTGAATATCTGACTCTTCCTCCAAACCTGATACTATACTTTCATTCAGGGTAGCTATCCGATCATAGGTAGTTTGTAGGTATTCCAACTTAGCCTCTAGCTGTGCAGGAGTTGCACTAGCTACAAAGTCTTCCAAATTGGACGTTAGCCTAGTGATGAGACCCCTCAAACCCCCTCTCTGGTTTTTCAAGACTGCGATAGACATAATTTTTTTTTTTTATCTTCTGGTTTACTAGCCATTAAATTAATTACACGAATTAGCTTAACCCTTCGTCAGCCAATACGGACCTCTATAATGTCTCAATCGTGAAATATAAGCACACCTTTTAGTAATTGTCATATGTACTTACAATTTCAGTCCACATATGCAATATTACATCACATTAGCCTACCCTTTATAGAATAATGTAATTAAAGTAAAGAGGTAGAAATGACTATATAAACCGCTTACCTTACACAATACAGTACCACAAGAGTTTAGGATATGAGTAAACAATGAAGGAAATATGAGATGGTAGGTCAGTCTTAAGTCAAAAAGTAAATAATAATGAAATTAGGGAAACAAATGCAGGGTTAACAACAAAAAAGAAAAGAAAAAGAAATGAAAAAAGGATAAGTTACTGGGGGAAGGTGATGGGCGGGATACAGAACTTAGGGAGTCGCAGGCTTATTACTCCGGCTTCACGCTCTAGCCACCGTTTAGTCATGACCGTGATCTTGTCATGCAGGATCTTGTTAGTGTCGAGGTCTAGATGGACACCGTCGATGTCAAGATCCTGCGGTTTAGACGAAACCGACAAAAAGCGATGGCGCGTTACGTCTAACCTAGAGCGCAATGACCGGTTAACCGAATTTCTTATTTTATTATACTGCTCTGCTGGCATTCCCCATACTCTAGAGCGGTATTCTAGGGAAATCAGGATGCATTTCCCTCCCGTGTCCCTCTCGACAGCCAGAGCCAGGTCCCCTAATGCCGCAGCCAGAGCACGGGGTACGGTGTCGGGGGTTATGTCGTTGCCCCCGATGAGTAAATAGGTGTAGAGGGGCCGGTATAATACTAGGTTACCCCACTCATCGGAGGACTTAAGACTCGTGATATTAGCCCCCAGCACCCCAAAGTAGCGGAATTGAAATTTCCGATCCCCGGTCGCTCCCCTGTAGTCAACAGGGCCCTGGTCTGCTGCACTCAATCGGGTTGCGTATGAGTGGCCAAAGATCGCTATGCGATCTACCTCGGCCACTACTTGCACCGGTTTATATCCCAGACCTACACCTCCCGGATCTTTGATCTACAACCTCCCTTAACATTGCCCTTGCTCATGCCTAACTTAGGAAATTTAACTGTGGGCCAAAGTCCCGAGGTCTGGGCACCAATATGGCAGATTTAAGGAAGATAAGTTTACTCTAGGCTACCTAAGACTGAAAAGGTCCGCTCATATAATGTAAATAAATAATAATGCCGGGAGTGTAACTCACTTATTAAATCACCATAAAATACAGCTAGGCAAGGTGGAAATACTGATGGAGGTGCTGATAGATGGTAGGCAAATGGCTGTTATTCAAACACCATTGGATGTTTACATTAAGGTGACCGCATGGATGCACCTGAACTAATAAAGAATGAATAACTAAGGTTGAAGAAAGTGAAATCATGATAATAAGGCTTAGCTGTCAGTCGGTCTGTCTGTAGGATGTAGTTGAGTTTAAGTTTATGAGAGCTAGATGAAACCGGAACCAGGATCGCGGCGAACTAAAGAGTGGAGGTGTTGCTTGGATGAAGTATAAAAGTGCTCTGACGCGGTGCGCCACAATCCAAGACTTCATCGTCTTACGCTACGAATCTAGCGGCTACTGCTAAGTTAGTAGCGGATATCTAGCGGTAAATATCGCACCGCTTACATAATATTACAGCATGGTTTATATGATAAATCATATATGCATTCCTAAAGACACTTAAATACTATACTTTCGTATAATAGGCCTTATCTAACTTAATAAGCTTACATACTGTACAAACTGTATCTAGGATATGATACATAGAAAATGTAGGTTATACCACTGACTATCGTGAATCCACGATAACTCCCCTTAACTCAGCTGTTTACTGCCCCCCCTCTCACTTCCCACTATTGTTTGCCCCCCTCCTTTACCCCCCTATTCCCTCCCTACTTCCCTCCATCCCTTTCCTCCCTCTTATATAACTCTCTCCTCCTTATCGTCCCTTCCCCATCTCTTACGCTCCCTCCTCCGAATAATTGGTAGCGCATATGTATTGTAGGTCCTATATCTTTGTATGAATCTCAAGAACCTTGCAGTCCATTCCAAGGAGATATTAAGAGAAAAAATGATATGTTAGTCATTTAACCTCTGCTGTCACCAGTACTGAATGGGTTAAACCAGCTGCTTTAGTAGAACTATTTACAACTACCAGAGGGAAATTAGTTTCAATTATAACAAAGCATATACGAGGGACGTTGAAATATTCACTTCCTAACTCTCTCCCCGATCCTATCACCAACCCGTCATTCCCCGCACCTTATGCTGCCCGAGAAAAACTCTCTGTGGGTCCTCAACATAAACGGATAGAGGTGGAAGGGAGACAGGAGTGAGGAGAAGGAGGGTAAAAAGGAGAGGTAATGAGGACGAAGAAGATGAGGGAGGTGGGAAAGAAAACTAGAGCCATTACAGCTGGAGTACAGGGAGGCGGCGGGAACAACATACACATAAGAGGTTGGCAGCAATCAAGCAGTCTTTAAACCAAACGTGATTCCTCCTTACCTATATTATCTCCACGTCTGGTGTTGGCAGCAATCAAGCAGCCTTTAAACCAAACGTGATTCACCCTTACCTATATTATCTCCAAGTCTGGTGTTGGCAGCAATCAAGCAGCCTTTAAACCAAACGTGATTCACCCTTACCTATATTATCTCCACGTCTGGTGTTGGCAGCAATCAAGCAGCCTTTAAACCAAACGTGATTCACCCTTACCTATATTATCTCCACGTCTGGTGTTCTCCCTCTTCCTCCTCCACTCTACCAGGATCACATCAGCGCACACATCACTGACAAACACGAACGAAATACGAAATATTGTTGAAGAACCGCACACGAATCAACCACCAAGACACACACAGTAACTCCGAATGAGGGATCAGCAGGATTACCAATTAAAAATAACAAAATATCGCTAGATTACTTCTAAAAATGTCGCTAGCTAAAATATAAACAGTAAAATATTGCTAGCCAAAGCCAGAATCTTATGAATATCGCTTTGAAATAGTTTAAACCTGTAGAATATCGCTAGCAATATGACAGAAACTTGAGAATATCAATTAGAAATACTTCAAATGTCCTTAATTTTGCTACAGTATAACTATATGGTGTTAATGATGGTTAGTTTTAGATGTCAATAATAGACGCTATATCGAAGTATATGGAGCTAGCAGTTAAGTAGCTAGATTGGCTACCCTGAGGATTAAGTAACAAGGAGGTGTTCTGGGTCACGTGACTTGAGGTGGCGACGATGATTTCTTGGGTCGCTTATGTTACGTTATCCAGTAATTCTAACAAGGCTTATCATTGTGAATCATATATAGTCAAGTATACTCAATTATAATTAATAACAGAAAAATCCACAGAGAGCAAGTTGATCGTCATTGTGTCATCTCATTGGTTGTTATCGGCTACCCTTACAGTGATGCCATCAGTGGGGCAGATAATTAATGGTGTTCATAAAAAATGGGACGGGTGTCATTTAAAGAAAACTGAATTATTACCTCCGACGCAGTTATTTCCTCTTACTTGTTTTAGTGTTGATTATGACCGCATCAAAGACCAATGTTATAATACGATGATAGTGTTTGTGTGCCTGTTCTGGTTTACAAGTACTTAGGTTGGAACATAATAACATAAGGTAATGGCAGGTGATAAACACACTCACGGACATAAATCATGGCCTTAGGTGTTCCAAGCTATCCCAAAATGAACCGAAACTTCTCATTAATTCTTTACCTAATATTTACATTAGGATGGTTCAATTTGATGTTCAAAGATTAACATTGAGTCACGACACCGACCCAATATGAACCCTCGAACAACATAACGAACCTGTGAGAAGTAAACGATTAATATGAACCCTCGAACAACATAACGAACCTGTGAGAAGTAAACGATTAATATGAACCCTCGAACAATAACGAACCTGTGAGAAGTAAACGATTAATATGAACCCTCGAACAACATAACGAACCTGTGAGAAGTAAACGATTAATATGAACCCTCGAACAACATAACGAACCTGTGAGAAGTAAACGATTAATATGAACCCTCGAACAACATAACGAACCTGTGAGAAGTAAACGATTAATATGAACCCTCGAACAACATAACGAACCTGTGAGAAGTAAACGATTAATATGAACCCTCGAACAACATAACGAACCTGTGAGAAGTAAACGATTAATATGAACCCTCGAACAACATAATGAACCTGTGAGAAGTAAACGATTAATATGAACCCTCGAACAACATAACGAACCTGTGAGAAGTAAACGATTAATATGAACCCTCGAACAACATAACGAACCTGTGAGAAGTAAACGATTAATATGAACCCTCGAACAACATAACGAACCTGTGAGAAGTAAACGATTAATGAGAATATTTGATTCAGTTTGGGATAAATTCAAAACCTTACGGCCAATATATAATTCCTGGAGTGTAAACTTTAGGACATTAATTATGTTCCTTTCTGACTCCTGGATCTGCTAAAACGAACTATGCCCTGTTCCCAATAGGTAGGTCAAAAATCGTGAACCCTAACCACTGTAAGGGTCACTAGATCTGTTGTTGCTTGATTTCCTTTGTACTCCTTTGTACTCCTTTGTAACTAAAAAAGGGCTAGAACAAACGGGCTGTAAAATTCCACACCTATTCCCGGGCTGATCCCTTCCTAAATGTTAGATATATCAGCTCGATAATTATACTACTTTGTGAATTATAGAGGAGTTTTGGCCTACGTATCTGGAACGGGCCATAGGTAAAGAAATAATACAAATATTCCATTCAGTCCGAGATAGCTTCGAAAAGCTCTGGACTGAATTAGTGTTTCAGAGTGTACAGTCCAGTTCATTGAGCGTAACTTATGTTACGTAACCGACACAAATAACAGTAATAGACAGTCACGGTCATAAACTCTTCCAGTTCCGGTGACGCTTTTTTACAATTATTTCAGCTACATTTAGTCGATTTAATGAGTCTTCGGAAGGATATATGGTAGGTAACATTAACAATTGAGATAGCCTGTAGCCATTTAATTGGTAGATGTCCTTCCTAAGCTGAATATAATCGTCTAATAATTGTCAGAATACAATGAAAAGGACGTCACCAGTACTGAATTAGTCAATGCTGTCCATCAATTTTGCAGTTTAAGAAGAATAATTTGGAATCAAAGTAGTAAAAACAATTTCAACACTTTAACTCCCATATTCTTTAGAACTGCATAAGATCGTATAATTATAGTAACATTTAATTAATAACGGGGTCAATGTAAGTGGCACTGAAAGTGTAAACTGAGATAGTCTTTACCATATAAATTCCCCCAGATCCCTCCAAAGCTGAAAGAGTGAAACGCTATTCTCAGACTTTCTTCTATTCAACTGCAGAGCTCTGGAACTCTCTCTTTTCCTCTTCCTATGACTTAAATTGCTTCAAACTCCGTGTGTTCAGGCATTTTAGCTCGAACGTCCCTTGATTTTGGCCCTGTCGCTCTTTCAACTCTGTTGGAGGCACTCGCTGCAGGCAGTTATACCTTTTGTCTCCCTCATTCACATAAAAAAACAAAATAAAAAGATGCATACAATCGTCTAGTGATAGCCAAAATAAAGTGTCAAAATGCGTCATAATACTCAACGGGTTAAGGCAAAGCAGGATCACTATTTTATTTGTATGTAATCTGGACACAAATGAGATAAGTAAAGCTGAACTACTAAGTATATCTACCCGGGAACTATAGACATCTACTGTAGAGTGACGTTGATACTGTACTGGTATTATCGCTAATATAATTATCAGGGGTTAGTAGGAAGTTACCCCCGCATTTAAACAAAAACACTCTTCACTCTTTCATTACCGGTGACATTCTTGTCATCATATTCTGGCAACTATTAGACGATTGTATTCAGCTTAGTAAGGAGATCTACCAATTAAGTGGCTACAGACTATCCCAATTAATCCTTTTAGCTAACACATATCCTTCCTAAGCATCATACAATAGTCTAAATGTTGTTGAAATCAAATATAAAGACGTGACCAGTACTGAAACAGTTACCGGTAAGTGCTTCTCTAAACCTTCCTGAACAAAATAAGCTGAAACAAATAGTAATGTTTCTGAAACTGGACGGTATATAGCCCTTTATTACAAATTAGCACTCAGTTATATTATCCTCGTTTGATAGGGTTAGTGAAGCACTTACCGGTACTGGTACCGGTACCCTTTCAGTACTGGTGACGTCTTCTTCTTGGATTCCAGCTACGTTTAGACGACTTTATGATACTATGGAAGAATATATGTTAGCTAAGAGGATTAATTGGGATAGTCTGTAGCCTTTTAATTGGTAAATGTCTTTCCTAAACTGAATATAATATTGGGGTTAGTTGTTGTTCATCTAGCTATGTCACAGATCTTATTGCGTTATAGTGTAAACTAAAAGGTATATTGTATTATATATCTCACTGTGGGCACGACCATAACGATGCCTTATAATACACAACATTGCGTTATGGTGTAAACTAAAAGGTATATTGTATTATATATCTCACTGTGGGCACGACCATAACGATGCCTTATAATACACAACATTGGCTTGTTTGTTAGTATTATCCCTTCCTGTACCGATCACGTCTTTTATTATATTCTAGCTTTATTTAGAAGATTCTATGAAACATAATACTAATATATGGTAACTGTCTTGATAGCCTAATGCTTAGTGTGCGGAATTTCAGTATGAGTATCCTAGGTTCGAGTCCTTGGTGTACCACTGGTGTTCATTACTTTCATTGATTCATTGATAATGATTTCATTACTAGTTGGGTTTATTTGTAAATACATTGGTGGGTTGGTGAAAACAAATATGAACTAAAAGATTCAATTTCCAGAATACACTGTCATAATGCGTCATAACCCTCAAGGGGTTAATGGTACTTCAAATACGATGTCAGGAAATAGGAAAGGATCGGACCCCTGGATTGGCTACAAATAACCTAGAACAGACCCAAATGAGTGGTACTGGAACCAATGATCCGGAATACACCTGAATGACCTCAACCGGACCCCAATGATCTATATTGAGCCAGAGTGGGCCAGAATCACCTGGACATATCCCAATGGCCAAAATGACTCGGTCTAGAGTAATATATAGTAGGCAGAAACACCGTTTAAACAGTATATATATATATATATATATATATATATATATACTGTATATATATATATATATATATATATATATATATATATATATATATGTCAGTATAATATACTGTATATATATATATATATTTGTTGTTCTATGTGAATGAGGGGGGCAAAAGGCATAGCTGTCTGCAACGAGTGCCTCCCCCAGATTTCAAAGAGTGACAGGGCCGAAATCAAGGGACGTTCGAGCTAAAATGCCTGGACACACGGAGTTTGAAGCAATTTAATTCATAGGAAGAGGGAAAGACTGATTCTGGGAGAGAGTTCCAGAGCTCAGCAATTGAATAGAAGAAAGTCTGAGAATAGCGTTTCACTCTTGGGTTGGAGAGTTGCACAGAGTAGGGGTGGGATTGTGTTGCAAGGCGTGTACTACGTACCCTACGTAGAGGAGGTGGTATACACTGGGAAGCTCCGAAGAACACTGATTATTGTAGTACCGGTAGCGATAAAATAGAGAGAGAGATGCAACATTGCGGCGAAGAGAGAGAGATTGCAGAGAATTGGTGAGTGGACGCGAGTTAATGATACGAAAGGCTTTGCTTTCTACTTTATCTAGGAGTGCGGTGTGAGAGGATCCTCCCCACACATGTGAACAATACTCAATACAAAGACGCACTGTGCCCCTGTACAGAGCAAGAAGCTGCGCAGGGGTAAAGAACCCATTGACGCGGTTGAGCACACCCAGCTTCTGGGAGGCTGCCTTAGCGAGACTGGTAATATGGTCTTTCCAAGTGAGAGCAGAAGAAATAGAGACACCGAGAACATTGAGGGAAGATGAAGGGTTGATTTTTGTATTGTTGAAGAATAAGGGATAGTCCTCTGGAGGTTCCTGACGGGTAGTAAGATGGATAAATTGAGTTTTGGAAGCATTAAATGCAACAAGGTTTTCTCTACCCCAATTGGCAATAGTAGCTACAGTAGATCAGAAGATAAACATTTTATGGCTTCATTACGTTTACTTTTGAGGGACTGCTGGCTGGGGCGTTCTGGAAAACTAATTGAGTGGTGTAAAGTAGAGTCGTCTGCATATGAATGGATGGGACTGGATGTACAGTTGAGAAGATCGTTTATGAAAATTAGAAAGAGAATAGGCTGATTCCCTTTATATAGCAAACTCGCTATTGCTCGCCAGGAAAAAATATGACACCTAAATGGTGCAGCAAAAGGTCTTAGAATCGCCAAAACTATTGGGGCGAATGCCTCAATTCTCAAAAGAAATGGGGTTATAAATGAGGTAGAAGGGAGTACAGAAACCCCTTCTTAAAATTATGAATGTACATTTAATTTTCCTCCCAGAGGCCAGTAATTATCCTTGGCAACCATTTGTATAATAAAATCATATATATATATATATATATATATATATATATATATATATATATACAATATATATATATACTGTATATATATATATATATATATATATATATATATACTGTATATAAAACAAATACAAAATAAAATAAAAAACATTAACACAGATTCAGAGTTCCCTTTTCAATTGGAGTGTGACTGACGTGTTTGTGCTTCCCTCCCTAACTTTGGAGAACAATACAACTTCGGCAAAGAGGCCCAACTCCATTTACATATTTTTATTTTCACTTGAGTCTGTAAAAACATCTTGTGAGTTGCGGCTGTTTTTTTGTCTCTCTCTCTTTCTGGAGAGCAAGTTTGAGCAACCTTTTCAACGGGAGATGGGCCGTTTTATTTGCATATTAGTATATATTTATCTTATTTTGTAGTTTACTCCCTAGACCTCCATCAAGCTGTATAAAACACCCCCTAGACACCCAAGATAAATTAAAAATGTCCCGGTCGGTTAATCTTAAAATTACACGCTCGCTATCGTTTGCCAGGGAAAAGTTTACATCTAAATGGAACAAAAGGTCTTAGTATTGACAAAGAAATGGGGTGTAAAGTTCAAAAATCTCCAAACTAATGGGTCGAACATCTTGAAATATATAAACCAATGGGGCTAAAAATGAGGGAGAAGTGGGACCAGCAAATGCGACTACCTCCTCCTTACCCCTTGTCTATCGGGGCCCGACTTAAGTTCGTATCGAAACATTTGGACTATGTGGCGGGACCCGACTTAAGTCTGAGTGCAATTTTGGCGCAATATTGGCTCTGAGAGAGAAACGACTGACTGGAGGAGCCTGGGTTACCTCATGACCGCTCACCACGGCCGCCGTGGACCAACTGAGATGTACTCCACTTACATCCACCCTCACTCCCTCGCTACATACGTAATTATATAAAGAAATTACCGTATTTTACCAATTTTGCCCTTCGGTTGCACGATCGTTGCAAGACAACCAGTGATCGTAGAAGGATGGTTCGGGTGTAAGTGGAAAGCTCAATTTACGCCCTTTCAGGGATACATACTTGTATTACGCTCTGGGTCTTGTTTATGCATGAAAAAGAGCACGGAGACAACCCCATTTATGGTAAAAAAAAAAAACGCTGAGTGGCACAGTGAAATATACTCCACCACCCGCTCTTAAGGTGTTAAGGCCTCTCCGAATTTATGTATTTGTATCAGTGAATGAAGTTTATAGTTTTGCTTTGTTTCTTCGGTTTGTTCCCTAGACTTCTATCAAGCTTAAAATGACACCCCCAAGACCCCCCTTCGAGATAAATTTGTATTTTCGGTAGAAAAATGTTCCAGCCTAATACCGGTTCTTCTAAAGTACAAGCTCGCTATCGCTTACCAGGAAAATATTTGACGCCTAAATGGCACAAAAAGTCTTAGTATTGACAACAGAATGCTGTAAAAGGTCTTATAATTGCCAAACTAATGGAGTGAAAGTCTTAAAATCGTAAAACTAATATGGCTAAGAATGAGGGAGAAGGCGGTCCAGAAAAATCAAATACCTCCCATTAACAATATGCGTTATATAGTCTGACTATCATTACACAAAGATATAAAGCTTAGATAGGACCTGTGTAAGTAAAGTTATAGCATTGACTGGTTTTACGCATCTTATACATAATTTCCCTTGCAGGTTACGAGTATGCGTTTCTACATGTTATTCTGGACTTCAGTAGACAATTTTATTCCTTTTTAGATGGAACTTTGGGAGTCAGAAGGATATTTGAGAAAAGTTTAATTCAGACACTTGCTTAATGTTTCAGGAGTGCCTGAATGAGCCCTAATATGGCGGAAATAAGAGGAAATATGCCCGCAGCGTAAGTATTAACCCTCTCGCATCCGGACGCGATTTTTGAGCCTATTAGGGATACTTTAAAGCCTTTGTTACCGTCAGGGGTATCTATAAACCTTTAGTTTGTTTACTTCAACCTCTGCATTTGTCTTTGAGTTAGCTGTGGGCAGAAAACTAATTTTGGAGAGGTAATTATAACAGTGAGAGTAATCTATTTCTTATTGCTAATCTGGCAACCTCTGCGTCCTATGGTCTTGAGAGGGTTAAAAGTGCCGTGTATGGAAAAAAAAAAAAAAATTTGATTCTGACAGAATTTGTTATATTTATCTTATAAAACATTATTTCTTCTCCATGTGCATTAATTTTACTTATATTATGAACATATGAACAGTAAAGACCAGAAAATATGTGTAAATAACAAATATCTAGTAAAATACGCATATTTGTGGCGGGAGGGAGTGGATGGAGGCGAGAGAGAGAGAGAGAGGCATAGGTCTACTTCCTAAGCCTGCTTGAGGCACACTGAGACTTTAGCTGTTCTCTCGCACATATGAAGGGGAGAGGGAGTGTTACTCTCCATACCTCGTGCATGGAAAGGTAGGAATCATGAAAATAAAGGAATAATAGCCAATAATTGAGGAGGGGGAAGTGGAGACAGGGAGGGGGGGACAGATAATGGAGATACTGGAGAGTGAATGTACTACCTAATCACATATTGCTTCCATTTGAGTGCCTGTGGGGCGTTTTGGGGGTATATTTTCATGGGCTGCCTTCCGTGAGGCCTATCGCGTACGCTATACAGATACTTTCGTAAGGTCTATCGCGCTTTAGAGGTTAATTGGTGTTTTTTCGTTTTCCTTGTGGATCTTTACTGTTGCTGTTCCATTGCTATATATCTTCAAAAATCTGCATATAATATTCCTCTACTCCTTGTTTTCGAACCGCTCTCATTACGAAATAAATTTTGACCAAGTCATATGACGTTTCGTAATCTATGAATTACATACACAAGGGCTTTTTTAACTCACCTGTTTCCTCAAATAACTGTGTATATGATTTGTTGTCGAATAATCACTTCTGAAGCCTGCTTGTTCTCTTGGCAGATTTAAATCTAGTACTCTACCTATCCGGTTAGTGACAATTTTTGTGAACAGTATATACTACACAGAAAGCAAGCTAATTGGTCGATAGTTTTCCAGGCTTTAGGAAATGACTGACATTGCAGACATTTTGTGTAGAGTTTGGTTAGTTTATTTAGTCCAACATCGCCAGCATCTTTGTTTTGGTCAATAGTAAGATTATCGTCACCACTTGCCTTACCTCTCTTTGCGTATCTTAAAGCTGTCCTAACTGCTCTTATTGTTACCGTGGGTACTGGTACATCAGTAGTTACATTTTCTTGAATAATGTCTTTGGGTCTGGCCTCAGTGTTGGATAGCTTAATATAAAATTCTTCAGCAACCTTGATTATTTCATCTCTGTTGTTAGTTGCTTCTTCATACGAGTTTCATAGGCTGACCATTTGACTTTTCCCTCCACCAAACTACTATTTCAATCCCGCCAACTATTTAGCTCTTCCCTCACTTGGTACTGTATTCAATTACGTATTTCAAGCTTCAGAAATCTCATACAATGATAAAGTATTGAGTAAGCAAGGATAGTTTTTGTTGCTGGCGTGTCGGTTGGTTTTGGGGTAATGGACTAAAACTAAGTAGGCCAAGAGCTCAACTTCCATTCCATTAATATCTTCACATTAACGTATTGGGATTAGAATTTGTGAACCTTGTCTTACTAGCTCAGTAACATCACCTCTACACTAAACCTACCATAATATATTTGTTTACTGTGATCTTGTGGCCTATTTTAATTAACCTCGCTCCGTGTGGTGGCAGACTTATTCCGTTTGACATTTTGTTGTTACGTCTCGTTTGTTTGACCTTCTGTGTTGGACTCTGATTCCATTGTTTAACCTGTTTTGTTATATATTTTGCTATTCAACGTTTAATCAATTTTGTTGTGTGTTATGTGTGTTGCATACTTGTTCTAACCCTTTTTATTGGATTATCACCTCTACTGAGTTATTGTGTCAGACTATTTGCAATGTCTGTGATTATTAACCTGCCAGATCAGAGTTGCTGAGAAATGTTGCCAGGAAAGGGCTCGTGTGGATCCTCCTTAACCTTTGCAGTACCACTGGATAATTTCATATTTAACTATTGTTAACATTAGGCGATTTTATACATCTTAGGAAAGACCTGTAAATATCATATTGCCCACACGCCTCTTCAATTGTCCCTTTATGTTCCACAAATCCTTCTTCTATCGAGTAGGATCATAATATTAGTGTTAGCCTCTCTCTCTCTCTCTCTCTCTGTCTCTCTCACACACACACACTCTTTAATCGCTGGACTGTGGGACTGCATTTGAAACCATTAAACCATAAACTCCCATGCTGTTACCGATGTATTCCAAGGTCAGCCATTACTGTTACCGAGAACCTGGACTATCAAGTGATCTGAGGCCAGAATATAATGTAGTAACTGTAATATCTACCTGGTGTCACAAAGGACACACATCATACTGGTCTTTAGTTTATATCTACAGCTTTGAACCATGTTGACGGTTTCATTACCTTTCGCTTAATGTCTTTGTCAATTTCAATGCCTTCCGTGCCATTTAGGTACTGATTATTTCCTGGCGAGCGATAGTGATAGTCTGTAATTAAGGGGGTGTTTTTCCAGCTTGATATAGGTCTAGGGAGCAAACTAAGGAAAACAATGAACCACAATAATAAATAAATAATGATAATTTATGTGTAGTTACCAAGGGATTCCAAGGTCAGTCATTACTAAGGGTGCCGAAAACTGTTATATCAAGTGACCAGAGGCCAGAATATAATATTAGAACTATGATGATATTGGCAACCTGGCGCCACAAAGGACACACAACACTGGCATGTACTTTATCCCTACAGTTATAATCTATCTTTATTATTAAAACTGTTATATCAAGTGACTTGAGGCCAGAATATAATATTAGAACTATGATGATATTGGCAACCTGGCGCCACAAAGGACACACAACACTGGCATGTACTTTATCCCTACAGTTATAATCTATCTTTATTATTAAAACTGTTATATCAAGTGACTTGAGGCCAGAATATAATATTAGAACTATGATGATATTGGCAACCTGGCGCCACAAAGGACACACAACACTGGCATGTACTTTATCCCTACAGTTATAATCTATCTTTATTATTAAAACTATTATATCAAGTGACTTGAGGCCAGAATATAATATTAGAACTATGATGATATTGGCAACCTGGCGCCACAAAGGACACACAACACTGGCATGTACTTTATCCCTACAGTTATAATCTATCTTTATCATAAAGATTAATGGCCAATACTGACTACAACAACACGTCAAAATAATACGGCAGAGGTATGATTTGCCCCTAAATTGCAGGCTCGCTATCGCTCGCTAGGAAATAATCGACACCTAAATGGCACGAAATAATTTAAAAATAGCAATGAAAGGGGCGAAAGCTCTTATCATCGTCAAGCTAATTAGGTGAAAATCTTATAATTTTAAAATTAATGGGGCTAAAAATAAGGGGGGATATTAATGGGGCTAAAAATAAGGGGGGATATTAATGGGGCTAAACATAAGGGGGGAAGTTTTCAAGAACAACAATCCTTAAACAAACCTTGGCCACTGGAAAGAGAAATGTATTGCAGCAACAACAACAACTGACAAGAGAAATGTATTGCAGCAACAACAACAACTGACAAGAGAAATGTATTGCAGCAACAACAACAACTGACAAGATAAATGTATTGCAGCAACAACAACAACTGACAAGAGAAATGTATTGCAGCAACAACAACAACAACTGACAAGATAAATGTATTGCAGCAACAACAACAACTGACAAGAGAAATGTATTGCAGCAACAACAACAACTGACAAGAGAAATGTATTGCAGCAACAACAACAACTGACAAGAGAAATGTATTGCAGCCAACAACAACAACTGACAAGAGAAATGTATTGCAGCAACAACAACAACTTACAAGAGAAATGTATTGCAGCAACAACAACAACTGACAAGAGAAATGTATTGCAGCAACAACAACAACTGACAAGAGAAATGTATTGCAGCAACAACAACAACTGACAAGAGAAATGTATTGCAGCAACAACAACAACTGACAAGAGAAATGTATTGCAGCAACAACAACAACTGACAAGAGAAATGTATTGCAGCAACAACAACAACTGACAAGATGTTTTCACAAACTTAAGTTGACAAGACAACAGAACCTTTACAGGAACCTCTTTCCCAAGTTGTAATGGTCGCCCAAGTTACGGAGGGAATAACTAAACATTCACTGGAACTCGATATGAACATTAAACCAGACTATATTAATGCTTTTTAGTTTGTAATTTATGTTCATTAAACAGTTATTTTTTTAAGTGTAATGATGCTAATCGGATGACAATCATAATTGTATACGACTTGTTTCGAGAGTAACTTGATGAATTATATTAATGGTCATTGGAATTTATTATCCATTTTCATCAGCATCCTAAGCAACGGCAAGTTAATAGAGCATTATTGGATTGATGGACTTTACATGGCAAAAATATCCAACCTGCTTATGCTGTAAACGTTTTCTTCTCAATTGCATATAATCAATAAATATTGATTGTGACTCCCTTATATTGCAATATATTTGTGTTGGCATAGTTTGTGCTTTTTCCTTTCAGTCTGAAAACACTCAAAGTAACCTCAACCAAAAAGGACATTACCAACTCGAATATATCTTTCAATTCATATTATGCCGATTTTATCGAGAATCAAATAATTACAAAACAAAGAATTTAAGTATTATTTGCAAAACCTACTACATATTCTGAATGTACAGTCAACTTATTTGATGCAACGTAAACAAGTTTAAAGCCTAATTCATATGAGCATTATAGTCGCTTATTTTCTCAGCAATTTAAATCTGGCACCAAATGTATCAACACTAATATAGGCCTACTCATTGACTAATATATTCTAAAACAAGGTAATAGGGAGTCATAAAGGTTCACGTTCTTTATCTTGATACTTCATAATCTTGGAGGTGTTCAGTGAGTATTGAAGCAACTGTACGTGCACTATAAGACATTCATCCTGGCCGACGCTGACTCCTCCAACGTCTAATATGAACCCCTCATGTGAATACACCAGGTAAAATATTAATCTCAATTAGGCCAGGACATTTTTTCTTGGGAGTGTTGTTTCTTAAGGGGAGGCAGACCGTTTTTCTGGCCCCCCATTCTGCCTAATGTTTAGCCCCACTAGCTTGAGATTTTAAGACGTTCGGCCCATAGTTTGGCAATTTTAACACCTTTCGCCCCATTTCGTTGTCAATTTTAAGATCTTTCAAGCCATTAGATGTCGATATTTTCCTAGCGACCAATAGCGAGCCTGCAATTTTAAGAGGAACCGGCTTTCGGCTGGGACATTTTTATGCCTAAAAATTTACAAATTTATCTTGAAGGGGGGTATAGGGGTGTTTTTCTAAGCTTGATGGAGTTCTAGGGAGGAAACTAAACAAATATATGAATAAATGAATTAATAGACCAAACAAACGGTCAGTCTCCCCTTAAGCTTGATGGAGGTGTTGGGAGCCAAAAATAATGATGTTAATACTAATGATATTAAACAAGAAATCTTAAGCTATTATTTACGTCTTCAATTGTGCTGGTAACACTGATCCCGACCTTGACTGGCAGTAAGATAAGTTGGTAACACTGAACTCAGACACGGAATACATTAGGTGTCGCTACAACTTTGTACATTAGTCCTCTCGTGTGGCAGGGGGGAATATATTGGACATACTACCGTGTTTTCTGTTTTTCTAATAGAATGTTGTGTGTCTATTCAAAGGGATATACAGGATCGCAATAACAGAGTTATTGGATTTATGAGGTTGCTCTTGGCTGATCTACTTAATCAAAAATAATTAACCTCTAAGCTGCATAGCCATGCTAGTTCAAACCCTCCAGCCAAGCGAAGATATTTGGTTCGATTCTGACGAAATTTGTCATATGTAACATATATATAATTATTACTTATCCATATGCGCCTGTTTTGATTTTAATATGAACATATGAACATTTAAGAGCAATAAAAGAAGTGGAAATAGTATTTGGGGGATGAAAAAGATGCATTATTGCCGACCTGTTCATTCATTTGGCAAATCAGGGGGGGGGGGGTATATGTTCCCTCTCTCAACTCCCAAGCGACACTGAGGCCTTATACTAGAAGTCTCTGTGTTGCAAGGATCTCTAGATGACTCCACCGTCTTAAAGAGACCAGGAGGGGGAAATTTGCGCCGAAAATTACCCGATAAAAGTGTGAATAAGAGGAAAAATAGATGATAATTGAGGATGGGGGAAAGGAGGGGAAGGGGGACACATATGTAGGAGTGATAGCAAGTAATGGAGGGGAATTATCTCACCTAATCAAAAATTCCTTTGTTTTGAGTGCCACTGGGGTGTTTTCTAAGTTTTTTTTATGCTCTGGATCTATTTAACCCTTAAAAAGCGGCTCACCACATAAGTCGTGTTGAAAAAACTGGCAAAAAACGGGTGAAAAATGGGTGGAAATCGAGTGAAAATGGGTGGGATAGTAATGATCCATACGTCCGACATCTGTGGCCTCCCGGCCCACACTAACTCCAGTTCCCCCACCGCGCGGGAGGATGACAGTGTAACCAATAGTTCGCTAAAAGTGAGCAAGGTAGCAAAATCAGCTAAACTTCCATCTTCGAGGTAACACTGTCAGTGCTCCACGAGTGCTACGTAGCTGTATGTGGCGTCATTGTGTAGCGATTTCCACCTAGTTTTCGGCGCAATACAGTTCCTTTCATACTGATGGTTGATATAGCAGTCAGAACGGCCCAGAAAGGCCCAAAACGGCCACAGAGCACCCGCTAGAGGAGGGTTAAGGATGGTCGCAGTGCACCAGAAAAACCTCTATTGAGGACGGTCGCCATTTATGGGTTAATGTATATTAACAACCTGGTATAGAAAAACATGGACGTTTCACCAAGCAACATGAACAAAAACAAAAGTGGAATTATTTTGGGTTAAGTTATAAAAGAGACGTATTCTAGGTAACTACCGCAATAAGACAAGAAATAGATAAATAACAACATTTGAAACATATTGTAAATACTTTATGATGCAATTACAAGAAGGCGTAAACGTGTTATTAATTCCACTTATTTACCCTATTTTTCTAGATGTGTAAATATAATTAATGGAGGGATGAGAACAAGGCATAATCTTCTCTATTTGGTTTAGTGATATCAAATTGCTACCAAACTTATTTGCGAGTCGTTCTAATTATAAGGCAGGAACAGTTAATTTTACTCAACGTTAAATATTTTCTCCTTTTCTGGAAGAGGATATAGAGAATACTTACGAACATCAAATATCTATCTATCCATCTACCTATCTGTTTATCAATCTCTCTCTCTCTCTCTCTCTCTATATATATATATATATATATATATATATATATATATATATATATATGTATGTTAGTATAGCCAGGTAATAGATTCTCTTTTAAACAGACGAGGTTAAAGGCAACAGCAGTTTCAGCATTCAGGATTTTATTGTTACAGCTTTCAATAGTTCTAACAATTTTCCTCTGGGGTTCAGAGATGAGGTACAACAGGTTAGCAAAATTCATGGTGGATCCAACGTTTCACAAGTAAACATCTTGCATCTTCAGGGAATGGACAGGTAATGATTAGAATAAGGGCAAAGCAACATATTTATACAAAATTTGAGGATCAAGAATAGGTAGGTGGGCGGAGCTACTGGGTGTGGGGTGGCTGTTCATTGGTGGAAGGCAGTCTATTCGCGAGACGGGCACTAAATCTTATCGGTGGTTGGTTGTTGGCTGTGGGTGGCTGTGATTGGTTGGTGTTGTCAGTTGTGTGCTGAGCGCGGAAAGGTAAGGGAGGGGGGCACAGGGCGAGAGGAAGGGGGGCAGTATGCCTGTAGCGCTTGCCTGAAGGAAGAATTTGAAGGTCTTGTGTTTGGTTGTTGATGCTGGGGTTGAGTGTTTGGATGTATAGAGCTTCTAAAATAGCTAGTCTTCTGGGGTCTGATTCTTTGTCGAGTATGGTAGTTTGTTTGTCTAGGTCGGCGCGAGTTAGGGCAAGATGGTGGGGGCTTGATAGTGATCTTTTATAGCGCCAGATTGAAGGTGGAGGGTTAGTCGACGGGAAAGGCGAGTCTGTGTCATTCCAACATAGGATAGGGGTCCACAGTCCCCAGAGGTGCAAATATGCTGGTATATCACATGATCGTCTTTCGGTTGGTTGGTGGAAATGGGGCGGTTACGCAGGACAAGGTTGGAGGTCTTAGGAGATTTGTAGTAAATAATGAGTTTTATTTTATTGTCAGGGTTGGTGGGGAGGACGTTTTTGAGAATTATTTCTTTCATAATGGATTCGTCTGTTGTGTGGTCGGAAGATATGTAGTTTCTGTAGAAAAATGTAATGTCATTGGCCGGGTTGGTGTTAGGGGGGTCTTGTTTGTACCATTTTTCTAGGTGGTGGTTGATGGCATTGGTGACGTCAGTGTTGGAATACCCATTGTTGACTAGGACCTGGGTGAGCCTCTCCAATTCATTGTGTGTGTCATTCCAGGTGGTGCAATGGGTGAGGGCTCTCCTGACATAGGCGGCGATGGTGGACTGATGGTATCGTTTAGGGTATTCACTTTCCCCCAAACTACAGTGTACACCAAACCTACTAACAATGGCCATGTCTTAATGGGGAAAGTGAATGCCCTAAACGATACCATCAGTCCACCATCGCCGCCTATGTCAGGAGAGCCCTCACCCATTGCACCACCTGGAATGACACACACAATGAATTGGAGAGGCTCACCCAGGTCCTAGTCAACAATGGGTATTCCAACACTGACGTCACCAATGCCATCAACCACCACCTAGAAAAATGGTACAAACAAGACCCCCCTAGCACTAACCCGGCCAATGACATTACATTTTTCTACAGAAACTACATATCTTCCGACCGCACAACAGACGAATCCATTATGAAAGAAATAATTCACAAAAACGTCCTCCCCACCAACCCTGACAATAAAATAAAACTCATTATTTACTACAAATCTCCTAAGACCTCCAACCTTGTCCTCCGTAACCGCCCCATTTCCACCAACCAACCGAAAGACGATCATGTGATATACCAGCATATTTGCACCTCTGGGGACTGTGGACCCCTATCCTATGTTGGAATGACACAGACTCGCCTTTCCCGTCGACTAACCCTCCACCTTCAATCTGGCGTTATAAAAGATCACTATCAAGCCCCCACCATCTTGCCCTAACTCGCGCCGACCTAGACAAACAAACTACCATACTCGACAAAGAATCAGACCCCAGAAGACTAGCTATTTTAGAAGCTCTATACATCCAAACACTCAACCCCAGCATCAACAACCAAACACAAGACCTTCAAATTCTTCCTTCAGGCAAGCGCTACAGGCATACTGCCCCCCTTCCTCTCGCCCTGTGCCCCCCTCCCTTACCTTTCCGCGCTCAGCACACAACTGACAACACCAACCAATCACAGCCACCCACAGCCAACAACCAACCACCGATAAGATTTAGTGCCCGTCTCGCGAATAGACTGCCTTCCACCAATGAACAGCCACCCCCACACCCAGTAGCTCCGCCCACCTACCTATTTTTGATCCTCGAATTTTGTATAAATATGTTGCTTTGCCCTTATTCTAATCATTACCTGTCCATTCCCTGAAGATGCAAGATGTTTACTTGTGAAACGTTGGATCCACCATGAATTGTGCTAACCTGTTGTACCTCATCTCTGAACCCCAGAGGAAAATTGTTAGAACTATTGAAAGCTGTAACAATAAAATCCTGAATGCTGAAACTGCTGTTGCCTTTAACCTCGTCTGTTTAAAAGAGTATATATATATATATATAATTATATATATATGTATATAATTTATACCACCATAATGGGCCAGGTTAAAGAGCCGTTATGGGGGGGTTCTGTAACCCGTTCTATCTCATGATTAGCCTCATTATTATTTATATTTTATGACTTTCACTCCATTAGTTTGGAGATTTTGAGACCTTTCGTGCCATTTAGGTGTTGATTGTGATCCTGCCGAGCGATAGCAAGCCCGCAATTAAGGAAAAACTAGCCTTGGGCCGAGGCATTTTACTACCGACAAATGCACAAATTTATCTCCAATGGGGGGTTTTGGGGATACATATTGTTAAGCATGATGAAGGTCTAGGGAGGAAACTCGCCCCTCCCCCCCTCACACACACACACACACACACACACACACAAACAAAAACAAAACAAAACCATACTAATACATACACAAAAATAACAAGTGTGTAAATACATAACTATAAAACTACACACATATTTATTGTCTACCACCAATGTGACATATGTAATTATGTTTGATTACTGTAAGAGTCCTCCAAGACCACTTGTTATACAGTCAATACTTTACTATAACTCCCTCCTCTACACAAAACATAAATCTGTATCTATCACTAGTTATATTACATCTGTATCTATTAAATGGTTTTATAATTATATATTTGTCTTTAACTGATACTTGCCAGTCACCTACCAATGTTAACCTTATAACTTATGTAGCTAAACTATATAAACCGTGCACGAGTATTATGTTATAACTTATGTAGCTAAACTATATAAACCGTGCACGAGTATTATGTTATAACTTATGTAGCTAAACTATATAAACCGTGCACGAGTATTGTTATAACTTATGTAGCTAAACTATATAAACCGTGCACGAGTATTGTTATAACTTATGTAGCTAAACTATATAAACCGTGCACGAGTATTATGTTATAACTTATGTAGCTAAACTATATAAACCGTGCACGAGTATTATGTTATAACTTATGTAGCTAAACTATATAAACCGTGCACGAGTATTATGTTATAACTTATGTAGCTAAACTATATAAACCGTGCACGAGTATTATGTAGCTAAACTATATAAACCGTGCACGAGTATTATGTTATAATCGTAGTTCTCCCATTGACATAAGGGCCTACTGCACTACTTAAATTGGTTAATAGAGTATTGCAAGAAGCCTTAAATAATAGCCAGAAATTCTGCATGTTCTGTACTATGACACCGCCGCTGGTGTAACGTGTTTGTTGCATTATATCTGCTCTGGCCCAGGTGATCCTTGGGCTGAAGGCTGGTCAAACACCTATTTGTGTGCTTAATAAATTGGTCTGGCTACTGTGCTTCTACTAGCACGGCTGGCATGCAGTATTGCAAACGAAAGGTAAGCATGCGAGGAGTTAAGGCCGGCCGGTAACTCCGACACAGTGGTCCCATACAGCATTCCCTACCCAACACCACATCCAAGACTAAAGGAACAATCAGCATGTATTACCGGGGTAATAATTTCGAAGAGGGTGCGTGAAAGCAAGCTCAGACAAGGCTGGACCCCCAATTACAAATGACCTCGTAAGCACAACCGGTACACAAGTACCTTTCTGACGTTCACGAGCATACACTGGGCCATCACAGTACTCCCAACACCACAGCAGTGAAGCCACTGTAACAAGGTCCAGTAACGTAAATAACTAGGGCAAGGCAGATAAATAAAGCAAGTGATAACACCCAAACAAGTCAATTGACGGTATAACCCCACAAGCCGCCACGAACCCTATGTACAATTATTAACAGTGGAAAAAAAAAAAAAAAAAAAAAAAAAAAAACATTATAACAATATCTCTGTAACTGTCAAGTATTGAAGGGCAATGAGTCAAGGCAAATTGCTCATAGGCCATGGAGCCAGGGGAAATAGTTACGTTTAAGTAAAACATTGCAAAGACTATGAGGAAAGATAGCCTATGCTTCCAACCGCTGTTCAAGTTTCAACCCTACTAACTCTTCCAGCCCCCAGCAGCCAGCAACCTCACTCCCTGCAGACAGACTGGAACCAGTACAGGTGCCAATAAAGCTATTTCAACATACCCATGGCTCAACAGCCCATTAGTAAGCTGTATCGTATTATAGTTAACATAGGTATAATCAGCCAAAGGTATTATACTCCTCCATTGCATAAAATCGCATAATTGCAGGAAAATTATTATTAGAAAAGCTGCACCTCACACCTTCTGCACCTCACCCCTTAGACCATGGGTTTAAATCAGAAAATGGGTCAAGGAATATTACCGTGAACTCCACTATGCAATATTGAACCAATGTGTCCTAAACAATTATAAATTCACACAACCCCACACTAATTTGTCTGACAATGGTTTCACCATTGTCAGACAGCGATTCAAAGCAGACAAACTAAGGCTTTCTTTAACAACCGCGTTGTGAACATTTTGAATAAGCTGCTACGAGAAGTTATTCATTGTGACACTATACCGTTCTTCAATATACAAAAGATAAATTCATGCAATTAAACACTCATATCATAAATTTCATAGGTAGATACATAGAGTTACGCATACACAGTATGTGCTACTTCTCCATTTACTTAAAAGCGAGAAGCTTCGTCTGAACCAGTCGGTCTGTTGTTGTTCGCATTCCTTTGAATTCCCTTTCTACCTTCAATACCTAGGAAACCCCAATACAGAACTTTCATAAGCCAGCTACAGATCGGTAATAACAGCACACCATTTCCAGCCTGTGTTCCACCCCTGTCATAACACCACCATAGCGCCCAAATCCACACACACCATACCCGAAACACATCTTTCCCCAAAGAGTTTCATTTATATTGTAGTACCCCGAAAATTACTCTCGTTATCGGTGTAAGGCTCACAATAACTAAAATTGCAACATTCACCTGCAGGTTTACATTACGTTCTTTATTAAATTGGATAGATCATTAGTTTTAACTATAATCTACCTTCTTAACTCTGAATGCTGGACAACATTGTCACCTATAACCTACATAACTACCATTTGTTTGTACATATTGCATAAGTTTGTAGGTGTTACAACTGCCACTACTATTTCATTTTTATGTCATAAGCTTGTAGGCTTCAATTATGTTTGTATTAAATGAATGTGGTCTGGACAACTATATCCCTTATTACATAGGTATGTAGGATGCAGTTACAATCGATAATGTACAGATGCAGGATAATAAATCCCCATTAGCACTGTGTTACACTGTTCAGTGTGACAAGCAAGGAATTGGCTTATATTAATTATCAATCTGGTGCGAATTCGGGGCCACCTGCTATTAAGATATCAGAGACCCAAAAGTTGACAACTGTCTTACGTCTGTCACTCCGGGTTCCTGTGGATCGTTGGCTTAAGTTTCAAGAAAAACTGCTTCCAGGTTATGTCGTTATCAGATAGGCATTAGATTAATATAATCCCAAAACTATCTATCTATCTATCTATATGCTCAGGCCCAATCCCCATTTTGGGGGTAGCCGACTCAAGACAGAGCAAAAACGGGGAGAACACAAAAACAACATAAAACAGCGATTAACCCAGATAAAAAAAGAAAACAAAAATTGACACACACCTAGGTCACCCAGGAGAAGACCCAGAGACCAAGGCCACCAAGGTCACTCCAGCACTCCCCCGGCCCCCGATCACCCAGAGAGGCTCCGATCTCGGCAGGCAGACATGCAGCGGAGCCAAAGCCACAAGCCCTCCCACCACACTTCCAGGCGCACCCTTCATATTAATCGTCTCCCCGGGCCAGGCGCCTGATGGACTATTATCTAGTTCAGCTTGCGCCCGACCCCTTACTCCAAATGATCACGTGTTCACTCAACTATTCACAAGCATTCTCCATTCACTCCTGTCCACCACCACTTCCCCTGCCTGATCTATAGTCATTCCTCTATCATCCAAAGCTTTTCTTACACAGTCTCTCAATCTCAATAGGGGTCTTCCTGCCCTTCTATCTCCCCTTGTACCTGACTCACATATTCTCTTTGTAAGCCTTTCATCTCCCATTCGTTCAACATGACCATACCAACTCAGTACCCTTCTGTCCACTCTGGCTGACAAATGTTCCTGCTGCCCTACTCTCCTACGTATCTCTTCATTCCTCAATCCGTCTCTACGAGTAACTCCACACATACTCCTCAAGCAGCTCATCTCCATCACATCCAGCTTTCTTTTCTCCTTTTTCTTCAGAACCCATGTCTCAGCCCCATACATCACTGTTGGCACAACAATTCCTTGATACAGTGCACTTTTGACTTACTCCGAGATTTCTCGTCTTCCACATACTTCCCATTGCCCTGAAAACCTTCCTTCCTTCACACACTCTCTGTTTTACCTCCATTTCGATACCTCCACTCCTGCTTATCGTTCCTCCTAGATATTTAAAACACTCTACTTGTTCCAATATTTCTCCATCCAGCCTCACATCTAGATTCACCCTATGCTCTCCCCTATAACACACCATTACTTTACTTTTATTGACATTCACTTTCAGTTTCCTCCTTCCACAAACCACACCTAACTCTTTGATTACCCGCTGCTGTTTCTCCTCAGAATCCGCCACCAATGTTGTGTCATCAGCGAACAGCAACTGATTCAACTCCCAATCTCTACCATTCTTTCCTACTAAACCCAATCCTCTTCCCATAGTTTTCCTTTTCACCTCCTTCACCACACCATCCATAAACATATTAAACAGCCATGGTGACATTACACAACCCTGTCGAAAACCTACCTTTACCTGAAACCATTCACTCAACTCACCATTTCCTACTCTAACACATGCTCTGCTCCCTTCATAAAAACTCTTAACTGCTTCTAACAAATTTCCTCCTATTTCATATATCCTTAACGCCTTCCACATTGCTTCACGGTCCACACGATCATACGCTTTTTCCAAGTCCATAAAAACCCAAATTATCTCCTTATGCTTCTCTAAATACTTCTCGCATAACTGTCTTACTGCAAACATCTGATCCACGCACCCTCTTCCCCTCCTAAACCCGCACTGTTCTTCTCCTATTGCAACTTCCGTACACTTTATTATCCTCTCTATCAACACCCTGCCATACAGCTTTCCAACCACTGACAATAAATTAATACCTCTATAACTTGAACACTCCTGGCGATCTCCCTTCCCCTTGTACAACGGCACAATACATGCACTCTTCCAGTCTATTGGTACCATTGACACAGCAAAGCACACATTGAAAAGTCTCACCAACTATTCTATTATCACATATCCACCCTTCTTTATACACTCCACAGCAATACCATCCAAACCTTCTGCTTTTCCCGCTCTCATTTGTTTCACTGCTTCTTTCACCTCATTTTCATCAATCCTTTCATTCATTCCCTGCCACCTGGGTGGCCTGGGTAACCTATCTCCATCCACCTCTGCTTCAATCACTGCTTCTCTTCCATCTCTTGCACAAAGATTCAAAATACTCGGCATATCTTTTCCTCACTTCAACTGGTTCCACTAGTAATTCTCCATTTGCATCTTTCACTGACTCTTCCCTCTTTTGTCCTCCTTTCCTTACTTTATTTACCTCCTTCCAGAACATCTTCTTTCGTTCTTCAAAATTCTCACTCAACCTTTGACCCCACCTTTCGTTTGCATCTTGTTTCGCTTCTCTAATTTTCCGTTTTGCCTCTCTCCTTTTCTCATTGTACCTCTCCCATACCTCAACACTACCATCCTGTAAAACCTTCTCAAAACAGTCTCTTCTCCTCAACTGCCTTTCTCACCGTATCATTCCACCATTCACTTCCCTTCCTGATACCTCTGCCTCCTACTTTCCTTTTGCCGCATACTACCTCTGCACTTGCTTTCACTCCTTCCTTAAACTGTTGCCATTTAACCTCTACTTCTCTCTCTTCCATCTCTCTCACTTCCATCCACTTTTCATTTAGTTTTTCCTTGTACTCCCTCTCTTTTTCACTCTTCTCTAACTCACTAACTTTTATTACCTCTCTTACTTCACGTTTGTCTCTTATTCTCCTGTAACTCTTAACTCTTAGCTTTCCCTCCACCAGGTAATGATCTGACACACCCTCCGCCTCACCTCTCATCACATTCACATCCAGCAATCTACACAATCTTTCGCTTGTCACCAGCACATAATCCATCAATGCCCTCTCTACAATCTCTCCCCTCACAAGTCTATGCCAGGTGTACTTGTGTATACACCTTTTTTTGAAGAACGTATTACCTACACTCAATCTGCACTTTTCACATTCATTTTTCAGTCTTTCTCCACTCTCGTTTACACCATGCACACCAAAACTACCGATGACTCCCTCAACAGGCTCATTTCCCTCATTTTCCAAAGCACTGTGGACAATATTTCGATGCTGTGGGATATCTGCTGTGGCGATAATTGAACTGCCATACAGATTATACAAATAATGCTGCCAAGTGTGTTAGGCATCAGGCAGGTCTTCCCCTTGTTCCCTGTGCACTTAGTAATGAGACAGGGATGTATGTTGGCAACCTCAGCTTTCAACATTTATATGAATCTGTTACTGGGCCAAGCAATATTAGGTCAACATTATCAAAATGACTGACCTGATGGAAGGTCCAGTGATCCAAGCGGAGGCGCTGGAGATTTTCACATTTGCTCCTGAGGCACGACTGTAGATGAGACCCTCAGTAAAACTATCTATTAGACCAAGACTTAAATTTAAGAATATCGGGAAGTGTGACAATGGAACACAAACAACTACAGACCAAACCATTTTTATCTTAACCCATTCAGTACTGATGCCGTCCTTTTCACTTTATTATGGCTACTATTAGACGATTTCATTCAGTTTAAAAGGGTCTCCAACAATTAACAGGCTTCGAACTATCTCACTTAACCCTTTTTACTACCCCAGATCCTTCTTAAACTGTACAAAATCGTCTAAATATAGCCAGAATAAAAATAGAGAGACACAGGAAATACCTGAAGGGCTTCAACTCTAGAATATTGTTCCTATTATGTACGCCTTTCTAGGCTGAACAACTATGCCTTTATATACATTGGTTTTTAATACATGCTGCTTTTATGGCAGATGTATAATAATGAATCACCCTAACTTAGCTACGGATTTTTAATATTAATAAACCGAATCCATCCTGTATTGTCGATAGCAGTGCATAATAGTTCAGATAGTCCAGTAATTGCCAGAATAAAGTTGCCCATCAAAGTTGTAGTAATAATAGTCCAGGAGAATCCAGTCTTTTAAACCCTTGACAATAATAAATTAGTCTAGTGTTAGCTCCAACATCAGATAAATATGTTATCACTAGTCAGAAGAAGTATATGCTAAAATGTATCCAGATTGTATGTTAGCCACGAAGAATGAGACAAGAAAGGCTGTCATCATACCGACAATGACAACAAACCGACGCCACCATCCTGTGTTCCATCCTACACACACACACACACAAACACACACACATTATATATATATATAATAATTATTATATATATATATATATATATATATATACAGTATATATATATATGAGATGATGGGGTTGCAAACTAAGGACAAAGCAACCCCTGCAGAGGTCCTAACAATGCAGGTAAATGAACAACCTATAAGAGTCTAAGTTGCTGCAGTGAAGGAGAGCAAAAGGACAAGGAAAAAGACACAGCTGAAGTTGGTAGGGAAACCACACAGTTCCCCCTAGTTTCCCGTGCTTTAATACCTGCAGAGATAGAACAGTCTACCCAACAAGGAGAACGTACCCATGCTCTAATCCCTGCAGGTATATGACAGGTTTACCCGCCAAAGGTCACCACATCCGGGACCTACCAGAAGTTCGAATCCGGACCAATCGCCGAGACCCCTATCCAGCCAATTGCAGAGCCTGGGACATACACGAAAGGCAGGCACTCAACAGCAGCTGGATTTGGAATATGTCGAAGAAGAGTTTATGCAAATTCCGCATAAAGATCCAGTACAATACCTCTACAGATGGAACCAAGAGAATCACCTCTACAGTACCTCAATTAAGGAGTGGAAATAATAGAGAAAGAGCTAGGAAGAACAAAAGCATGGCCTGCAACATAGAAAAAGCCAAGAAAGATGAATCAAAGAAAAACATTTATCGTGCAGCCATGCAAGCCTTGTATATAAGGAGTATAATCTTACGATAAAAGAATAACATTGTACATGTATTATTAGGGTAAGTGTATTTTTAGAACAAATAGACAAATACGTGATTTGTCATCAATGATTGCCTACACAATGATGAACAGACTGAAATTCCCATGTCCCTACTATTCTGATATAGGTCAAATTAAGTTCATATTATCCTCCAAATATAGCCTGACTGAAATTGAGGGAAGGTATGCAAACACAGGTAATACCTTCCACTGGTTCAGCTTTTAGTGGGTAGAGAACAGTGTTGGCTAGACTTTTATATAGGAAAATACTGTCCCTATAGTAAAGTTCAACTAGGGTGGCGAACGAGAGTGTGTGAGAGGAACCAGGAGCATCCTTCTCTAGTGTCCGTGAGAGAGGCAGCTCCCTTTGATGCCCAGCCGGAGGAAGAGCTACGAGTCCTACGTCGTCCAGATTCTCCCTCATGGAAATTACCTCTCCTCTACACCCATACCCTAAGTGTCTCTGTGTTTATAATTTTGGGAATTATTGTGAAGGTAATATATAATATGCGAGTGTTCAATTTAACTTTTTCGTAGAGATCCGCTTCTAGGAATCCCCTCGTCAATTTAGTACACGTGTGAGATTAATCGAACTTTGATCCGTGCAGTGATTATATATAAGTACGATTTATTATCTATTTATTTTGTGTTCAAGCATTTGTTCAACTATTTTTACCTACGTCACATAGTCGATATAATACGTGATACTTGGTGAATGCTCTCAGATTTTATTCTTTTGTGTTATTATTGATTGCGTGTCCAAGTCGAAGTGAAGTGTATAACGAGTGCTATTTTCCTTCTCGAAACTTTAATCCTATACTCAAGACCATTCGTTCATTTATTATAAGAGATTATTTAGAGTATAAAGTCGCCACCGCTGAAAGTAAAACACCCGTCCGTTGAGTTAGAATTAATAGATATTCAGGATTTCCAATTTGTATTAGTTCTTGTGAATAATCTAATCATATGCATTACCCGGGCTATGTAATTCTTTCACCACCAATTTAGGAATTCAGATTATACATTCCTGTATTCATCAAGCCTATATTTTGGCTATTGATATGTTACTACTTTGTTTTGAAATTACATAATTGTAAGAGAAGAAGTAATTTTAGAACTGGGCTGGACATATAAAAAGGAATTCATATTATGTATTCGTAGGTATTAGTAAATAGGGAGGGAGGAAATGGAAGGCAAAGGAAGTTTTCATAGCCTTACTGACACCAAATGTAATTGTATGTCATATTCTGGAGCCCCTTCTCACTCAAGTTCAGCCCCATTACATTTCGTCTCATTCTTTTGTCAATATTAAAATATGTTGCGCCATTTAGGGGTCACATTTGTTCATGGTAAGCGATAGCGAGCCTATAATTTAGAAGGAACCTGCAATTTACAAGGAATCGTCAAACAAATGGAGCGAACGTCTTAACAACTCAAAACTAATGAGGCCAGACATGAGGAAGAAGGGGGTCCAGCAGTAACAAAAACTCTCAATAACGCACACACACACACACACACAACTAAGTAATATACACACTTTCAGGAAATACGGAGAGGTATGCTAAATATTAATTAACAATGTATGATTATATGGGTAAAGGAAAGATAATTAATTTACAAATCAATCGCAAGTTATTTTCCTGTTTTGTTTGTGGCTAGTGGTTGTATCGCTATTCAACTAGACTGCCTGTAGCTTATGTCGTGGTAATTAGAGAGACAAATAATTACATCCAAGTTTAATTATCTACTGTGTATATAACAAGTATTTGTCTGGACAATTAATCTACCTCTATATACTAATTTGACGGAGATCCTTCTTAATGTGTAATAATTTATGTTTTTAACAATTAACATATGGTTATGCTATTTTTCAATATTGACTGTCAACACTAATAAATTAAAACATAGCTAATGTTATGCTTTAGAACATTCATAAATATATTATTGACACTGCAGTATATGGCCAGGCTTCAGATGCAATTAGGCTACTTGCAATACCTAGGCCACCACAATACTGAAGCCCTATAAGCCAGGGACATCGTTAACAGAAACACACTGTACCCAGTCTGTGTTCCTCTGTTGTCATAACACCACCATTACGCCACTATAACACCAACATAACACTAAATCACACCAACACCACACCATTATTATATATACAATATACATCATCATAACACCACTATACTTTGTTCCAAATAAGTATGTCAACACTCTAGAACATTAGCCTCTATAACTCATAAACGACAAAAATAATCGAGCTAATATTTCCACCATTTGGGAAGGGTCAGTCAGGGAATAGGTGTGGAAATTTACAGCCCATTTGTTCCACCTCTTTTTGAGTTATAGGGGTTTGGGTTCACGATTTCTGTCCTACAAATTTAGAACAGGGTATAGCGTCTTATCATAACACCACAATCACGCCGCCATTATATATACACCCATACATTATATCATTGACCACACACACCATATTTCCATCATTGCAACAATATACCCATGCACCATACACGAACACCATATCCACCCTGTGTTTATCCCATTTATGGTCATGTTAGCAGCACCAATATATAACACCAATTTATACACATATATTACAACCACAATAACAACACACCACCACCATCACAGAACCAATATAACACCAACATAGCACAGGTACACCACTGCACCATCATAACACCAACATAGCACAGGTACACCACTGCACCATCATAACACCAACATAGCACACGTTCACCACTGCATCATTATAAACACCAACATAGCACAGGTACACCACTGCACCATCATAACACCAACATAGCAAACGTACACCACTGCATCATCAGAACACCAACATAGCACACGTACACCACTGCATCATCATAACACCAACATAGCACACATACATCACTGCATCATCATAACACCAACATAGCACACATACACCACTGCATCATCATAACACCAACATAGCACACATACACCACTGCACCATCATAACACCAACATAGCACACATACACCACTGCATCATCATAACACCAACATAGCACACATACACCACTTCACCATCATAACACCAACATAGCACACGTACACCACTGCATCATCATAACACCAACATAGCACACATACATCACTGCACCATCATAACACCAACATAGCACACATACACCACTGCATCATCATACACCAACATAGCACACATACACCACTGCATCATCATAACACCAACATAGCACACATACACCACTGCACCATCATAACACCAACATAGCACACATACACCACTGCACCATCATACACCAACATAGCACACATACACCACTGCACCACCATAACACCAACATAGCACACATACACCACTGCACCATCATAACACCAACATAGCTCACATACACCACCGCACCATCATACACCATCATAGCACACATACACCACTGAACCACCATAACACCAACATAGTACACATACACCACTGCACCATCATAACACCAACATAGCACACATACACCACTGCATCATCATAACACCAACATAGCACACATACATCACTGCACCATCATAACACCAACATAGCACACATACACCACTGCATCATCATACACCAACATAGCACACATACACCACTGCACCATCATAACACCAACATAGCACACATACACCACTGCATCATCATAACACCAACATAGCACACATACACCACTGCATCATCATAACACCAACATTGCACACATACACCACTGCACCATCATAACACCAACATTGTACACATACACCACTGCACCATCATAACACCAACATTGCACACGTACACCACTGCATCATCATAACACCAACATTGCACACATACACCACTGCACCATCATAACACCAACATAGCACACGTACACCACTGCACCATCATACACCAACATAGCACACATACACCACTGCATCATCATAACACCAACATAGCACACATACACCACTGCACCATCATACACCAACATAGCATACATACACCACTGCATCATCATAACACCAACATAGCACACATACACCACTGCTCCATCATAACACCAACATAGCTCACATACACCACTGCACCATCATACACCAAAATAGCACACATACACCACTGCACCACCATAACACCAACATAGCACACATACACCACTGCACCATCATAACACCAACATAGCACACATACACCACTGCATCATCATAACACCAACATAGCACACATACACTACTGCACCATCATAACACCAACATAGCACACATACACCACTGCACCATCATACACCAACATAGCACACATACATCACTGCACCATCATAACACCAACATAGCACACATACACCACTGCATCATCATAACACCAACATAGCACACACACACCAATGCACCATCATAACACCAATATAGCACACATACACCACTGCACCATCATAACACCAACATAGCACACGTACACCACTGCACCATCATAACACCAACATAAGAACATAAGAAAATGGGAGTCTGCAGAAAGCCGATTGGCCTAAGCAAGGCAGATCCCTGTCCCACACAACCCCAATTCATTACAAAGCCCAATTATAGGCTTCACACTCTAATACCCTGAGGATCATCTTACCAAAACGGTTAGAGATTAACGCAGGATTATGGAGGTCTGCAGAGCGCTGATTGGCCCAACCCGGCTGATCCCCCTTCACACCCAACCCTTCTCGTCCATATGCTTATCCAATTTTATCTTAAAGCTCCCTACAGTTTTAGATCCCACTATAGCACTTGGTAGTCCATTTCACCCGTCTACAACTCTGTTACCAAACCAATACTTGCCTATATCTTTTCTGAAACGAAATTTATCTAATTTGAAACCATTGGTACGAGTTCTTTCGCTATCACTGAGCTTTAGTACATTTGCCATGTCCCCTTTGTTAATCCCACTAACCCACTTGAACACCTCTATCATATCCCCTCTAACTCTGCGTCTCTCTAACTAATGTAAACCTAATTTCTTCAACCTTTCTTCATACGAAAGATTTCTAGCACATAGCACACATACATCACTGCACCATCGTAACACCAACATAGCACACATACACCACTGCATCATCATACACCAACATAGCACACATACACCACTGCACCATCATAACACCAACATTGCACACATACACCACTGCACCATCATAACACCAACATAGCACACGTACATCACTGCACCATCATAACACCAACATAGCACAGGTACACCACTGCACCATCATAACATCATATGCTCCTTGGTGCTCGCTCCTGTATTTGCAAAAAATTTCCGTCTGTGTACTCATACCTCATGCTTCCCAGTACCCTGGAAAGAGGCAAACATCCATCCAGTTCCTAAAAAAGGTGCCTCTTCAGATCCATCAAACTACAGACCAATAGCTATAACTTCCACTTTTGGTAAAGTCTTTGAAATTATATTAAATAATCACATAATTAAGCATCTTGAGAATAATAAATTAATCAGTGATAGGCAATATGGTTTTAGACGATGTCGATCAACTGCAGACATTCTTTGCCTTCTTACGCATCAAATCAACCAAGCTGCAGACCAACATGGTGAAACGCATACATAAGAACATAAGAACATAAGAACATAAGAAAATGGGAGTCTGCAGAAAGCCGATTGGCCTAAGCAAGGCAGATCCCTGTCCCACACAACCCCAATTCATTACAAAGCCCAATTATATGCTTCACACTCTAATACCCTGAGGATCATCTTACCAAAACGGTTAGAGATTAACGCAGGATTATGGAGGTCTGCAGAGCGCTGATTGGCCCAACCCGGCTGATCCCCCTTCACACCCAACCCTTCTCGTCCATATGCTTATCCAATTTTATCTTAAAGCTCCCTACAGTTTTAGATCCCACTATAGCACTTGGTAGTCCATTCCACCCGTCTACAACTCTGTTACCAAACCAATACTTGCCTATATCTTTTCTGAAACGAAATTTATCTTATTTGAAACCATTGGTACGAGTTCTTTCGCTATCACTGAGCTTTAGTACATTGCCATATCCCCTTTGTTAATCCCACTAACCCACTTGAACACCTCATATCCCCTCTAACTCTGCGTCTCTCTAACGAATGTAAACCTAATTTCAACCTTTCTTCATACGAAAGATTTCTAATATTATGGATCATTTTTGTCATTCTACGCTGTACTCTCTCCAATGAATCTATGTCCATTCTGTAATAAGGACACCAAAATTGGACAGCATAATCCATATGGGGTCTCACTAATGACAAGTAAAGTTTTAAGATAACATCAGCAGTTCTGTTACTCACACTCCTAGAGATGAACCCGAGAATCCTGTTTGCCTTATTACGAACGCTTATACACTGTTTTCTAGGCTTCAAATCATTGCTAACAAACACACCTAGATCTTTCTCGCAGTCTGAATTTTCTAATTCTAAATTAGCTAGTTTATATTTTACATTTGTTTGCATCTTCCCTATCTTTAATACGTTGCATTTGTCAATGTTAAACTTCATCTGCCAATTTACTGACCATTCATGTAAGGTATCTAGATCCCTTTGGAGGCACTCTAGGCCTATATCGCTATCTGAATCAATCGCTATCTGAATCAATCATACAATAGCACTGGATATATCAAAGGCATTTGATAGAGTCTGGCATCAATCCTTATTGTCGAAGATGTCACACTACGGCCTTGCATCATTAGTTCCACTAATTTCTTCTTATCTTCATAACAGAAAAATATGTGTAATGGTAGATGGCCTTTATTCTCAAATTCACTCAATAAATGCTGGTGTTCCCCAGGGATCAGTTTTGGCCCCAATTCTGTTCCTCATTCATATCAATGATCTCATATCTACCACTCATAATCCAATACATTCCTACGCAGATGACTCAACACTCCACAGTTCCTTCACATTTACCAATTCTTTCACCCAACGCGATCTTATAAATTCAAAAATAAACACTGCAATTTCTCTGAACCAGGACCTTTCTAGAATTAAATGGATGGGGACAAAATAATCTAGTTTCCTTTAATGCACAGAAAACCAAGTACATTAAATTTTCTAACCGACAGAATCTCACTGATCCCATATATTTGTTAATGATGTAAATATTCCCACTTTCCCTAGTATTGACATTCTCGGTGTAACATTAACTAGTAACTTGAGCTGGACACATTATGTTAGAAGCATTGCTAAGAATGCCTCTAAAAAACTGGGACTCCTGTACAGAGTTCGAGAATTCTTCACTGACGAGCAGTTGGCCGTAATATATAAAAGTCATGTGCGTTCTCAGATGGATTACTGTTCACCTCTGTGGGGTGGAAGTGGAGTGGTTGCATTGAGGCAGTTGGACAAAATTCAAAATAAAGCTATTAGATTAATCAATAACCCTGCAATCACAGAGGACCTTCCTACATTATCCATACGAAGGAGAAACGTTGCATCCCTTGCATTATTCTACAGATATTTTCACAGCAATTGTTCCGAGAAACTTGCTTCAATTGTGCCGCCTCTATACATCTTTCCCCGTAGAACTAGGGCAGCTGAGAGCGCCCATGAATTTACACTTTCTCCTCCACAATGCAGAACTTCTGCTTATCAGAATTCATTTATCCCCAGAGCTACTACTCTTTGGAATTCACTTCCCTCGAATTGCATTCCACAAACTTTCAATCTACAAATGTTTAAATATAGTTGTTACAAACATTTTATGAATGGAGGATGCCTTTAGGCACATGGACCTTTTTGTTTTATCTGTGTTTTTCCTTCCTCCGTTCATTGTCTCAAAAAAAAAAAAAAAAAAACATAGCACACGTACACCACTGCACCATCATAACACCAACATAGCACACATACACCACTGCATCATCATAACACCAACATAGCACACATACACCAGTGCACCATCATACACCAACATAGCACACGTACACCACTGCACCATCATAACACCAACATAACACACATACACCACTGCACCACCATAACACCAACAAAACACACATACACCACTGCACCATCATAACACCAACATAACACACATACACCACTGAATCATCATAACACCAACATAGCACACATACACCACTGCATCATCATAACACCAACATAGCTCACATACACCACTGCACCATCATAACACCAACAGCACACATACACCACTGCACCATCATAACACCAACATAGCACACATACATCACTGCACCATCATAACACCAACATAGCACACATACACCACTGCATCATCATAACACCAACATAGCACACATACACCACTGCACCATCATAACACCAACATAGCACACATACACCACTGCACCATCATAACACCAACATAGCACACATACACCACTGCACCATCATAACACCAACATAGCACACGTACAACACTGCATCATCATAACACCAACATAGCACACATACATCACTGCACCATCATAACACCAACATTACACACATACAACACTGCACCATCATAACACCAACTTAGCACACACACACCACTGCACCATCATACACCAACATAGCACACATACACCACTGCATCATCATACACCAACATAACACACGTACACCACTGCACCATCATACACCAACATAGCACATATACACCACTGCATCATCATAACACCAACATAGCACACATACACCACTACACCATCATAACACCAACATAGCACACATACACCACTGCACCATCATAACACCAACATAGCACACATACACCACTGCACCATCATAACACCAACATAGCACATACACAACTGCACCACCATAACACCAACATAGCACACATACACCACTGCACCATCATACACCAACATAGCACACATACACCACTGCATCATCATACACCAACATAGCACACATACACCACTGCATCATCATAACACCAACATAGCACAGGTACACCACTGCATCATCATAACACCAACATAGAACACATGCACCACTGCATCATCACACCAACATAGCACACATACACCACTGCATCATCATAACACCAACATAGCACATGTACACCACTGCATCATCATAACACCAACATAGCACACATACACCACTGCACCATCATAACACCAACATAGCACACATACACCACTGCATCATCATAACACCAACATAGCACACATACATCACTGCACCATCATAACACCAACATAGCACACATACACCATCATAACACCAACATAGCACACATACACCACTGCATCATCATAACACCAACATATCACACTACTGATCCACCTGGTGAACAAGCCTACGTCTTTTCTATCCTAAATGACCTAGAGCAGTTAGTTCAGCAACCCACCCGTATCCCGGATCGCATCGGAGATCGGCCCAACATTCTTGACTTGTTTCTAACTTCTAACCCTTCTTCTTATACTGTCGATCTTTTTTCTCCTCTGGGCTCCTCCGACCGTAAATTTATCTCTGTCACCTGTCCTATCTCTCCAGTACAGCCACCCGATCCTCCTAGCCGGCGGCGCTTGTGGCACTTTGGCGCTGCCGACTGGGAGGCTCTTCGGCAGTACTTCTTTGATTTCCCATTGAATGATTTCTGCTTCCATGGCCGAGGACCCTCGGATAGTGCTGAACGCATTACCGAGGTAATCCTATTGGGCATGGAAGCATACATTCCATTCTCTTTCTCTCAGACTAATGCTAAAAAATCTTGGTTTACTCACGCCTGTTCTACTGCTGTCCGCAATAAGGAGGAAGCATTCAACGGTACCGACGCCTAAAAACTCAAGACTCTCATTCTTCCTATGTTTCTGCCCGGAATCAAGCCAAATCTGTTCTTCGACTTGCCAAACACTCTTTCATCAATAAATGCACTGAACTATCCAACTCTAGCTCTTCCCAAGCTTTCTGGCATCTAGCCAGAAACCTCTCCAACAATTTCTCTTCCTCGTCTTTCCCTCCCCTTTCCCACTCTGATGGCACAACCATCACTTCTTCCTCTGACAAAGCTAAACTCTTCGCTCAAACTTTTGCTAGAAACTCCACCTTGGATGATTCCGGTGCTATTCCTCCTCCTCCGCCCTCCTCTCTCTTACTTATGCCTAATATCCTAATCTCTTCTAAAGATGTACTTTCTACCCTCTCTGGGCTTAACACTAATAAGACGTACGGTCCGGACGGTGTTCCTTCTGTTGTTCTCAAAAACTGTGCTTCCGTGCTGACTCCCTGCCTAGGCAAACTCTTTCGTCTCTGTCTATCCTCTAACGTCTTCCCTTCATGCTAGAAGTTTGCTCACATTCAACCTGTCCCAAAGAAGGGTGACCGCTCTCAACCCTCCAACTATCGTCCAATTGCTCTTATCTCTTGTCTTTCTAAAGTTTTTGAAACTATTCTTGCTTCCAAATTTCTTAAGCATGAGAAGAGTCTCATAATCTGCTCTCAGATCGCCAGTATGGCTTCCTTAAGGGTCGCTCTACTGGTGATCTTCTTTCATATCTTACTAACTCTTGGTCATCCTCCTTTCGGGACTTCGGTGAGACTTTTTCTATTGCACTAGACATATCGAAAACCTTCGATAGAGTCTGGCATAAATCTTTAATTTCTAAACTACCCTCCTTCGGTTTCTATCCCTCAATCTGTGCCTTTGTCTCTAATTTCCTTTCCGTCCGTTCCATAGCCGTGGTTGTGGACGGCCATTGTTCACTTCCTCACCCTATAAACTCCGGTGTTCCTCAGGGCTCTGTCCTATCTTCTATTCTCTTTCTAATTTTTATAAATGATCTCCTTGACTGTACCTTAATTCCCATCCATTCATACGCAGACGACTCAACCTTACACTACTCCATTAGTTTTTCAGAACGCCCCAGCCAGCAATCCCTCAACGACAAACGTAATGAAGCCATAGAACTCTTAAATTCTGATCTAAATACTATTTCCAATTGGGGCAGATAAAACCTTGTTAACTTTAATGCTTCCAAAACCCAATTTCTCCATCTATCTACCCGTCAGGATCTCCCAGCGGACTATCCCTTATTCAACAATACAAAAATCAACCCTTCATCTTCTCTCAATATTCTTGGTGTCTCTTTTTCTTCTGCTCTCATTTGGAAGGACCATATTACCAGTCTTGCTAAGGCAGCCTCCCAGAAGCTGGGTGTGCTCAACCGCCTTAGGGGGTTCTTTTCCCCTGCACAGCTTCTTGCTCTGTACAGGGGCATAGTGCGCCCTTGTATTGAGTATTGTTCACATGTATGGGAGGTTCCTCTCACACCGCTCTCCTAGACAAAGTTGAAAGGAAGGCCTTTCGTATCATTAACTCCCGTCCACTCACCAACTCACTGCAATCTCTCTCTCCGCCGCAATGTTGCATCTCTCTCGCTATTCTATCGCTACTATAATAATCAGTGTTCCTCAGAGCTATCCAGTGCATACCACCTCCTTTACGTAGGGCACGTGGTACCCGTCTTGCAACTCAATCCCACCCCTACTCTGTGCAACTCTCCAACCCAAGAGTGAAACGTTACTCTCAAACTTTCTTCTACTCAACAGCTGAGCTCTGGAACTCTCTCCCAGAATCAGTGTTTCCCTCTTCCTACGACTTAAATTGCTTCAAACTCTGTGTGTCCAGGCATTTTGGCTCGAACGTCCCTCGGTTTTGGCCCTGTCACTCTTTCAACTATGGGGGAGGCACTCGCTATAGGCAGTTATGCCTTTTGCCTCGCTCAATCACATAGAAAAAAAAAGAAAAAGAAGCACAGGTACACCACTGCATCATCATAACACCAACATTGCACACATACACCACTGCACCGTCATAACACCAACATTGCACACATACACCACTGCACCATCATAACACCAACATAGCACACGTACACCACTGCACCACCATTACACCAACATAGCACAGGTACACCACTGCATCATCATAACACCAACATTGCACACATACACCACTGCATCATCATAACACCAACATTGCACACATACACCACTGCACCATCATAGCACACATACACCACTGCATCATCATAACACGAACAATGCACACATACACCACTGCACCATCATAACACCAACATTGCACACATACACCACTGCACCATCATAACACCAACATAGCAAAGGTACACCACTGCATCATCATAACACCAACATTGCACACATACACCACTGCATCATCATAACACCAACATTGCACACATACACCACTGCATCATCATAACACCAACATTGCACACATACACCACTGCACCATCATAACACCAACATAGCACACATACACCACTGCATCATCATCATAACACCAACATAGCACACATACACCACTGCATCATCATAACACCAACATAGCACACATACACCACTGCACCACCATAACACCAACATAGCACACATACAACATCAAACACCAACAGCACATACACCACTGCACCATCATAACACCAACATAGCACACATACACCACTGCATCATCATAACACCAACATAGCACACATACACCACTGCACCATCATACACCAAAATAGCACACGTACACCACTGCACCATCATAACACCAACATAGCACACATACACTACTGCACCACCATAACACCAACATAACACACATACACCACTGCACCATCATAACACCAACATAACACACATACACTACTGCATCATCGTAACACCAACATAGCACACATACATCACTGCATCATCATAACACCAACATAGCTCACATACACCACTGCACCATCATAACACCAACAGCACACATACACCACTGCACCATCATAACACCAACATAGCACACATACATCACTGCATCATCATAACACCAACATAGCACACATACACCACTGCACCATCATAACACCAACATAGCACACATACACCACTACACCATCATAACACCAACATAGCACACATACACCACTGCACCATTATAACACCAACATAGCACACATACACCACTGCATCATCATAACACCAACATAACACACGTACACCACTACACCATCATAACACCAACATAGCACACATACACCACTGCACCATCATAACACCAACATAACAGACATACACCACTACACCATCATACACCAACATAGCACACATACATCACTGCATCATCATAACACCAACATAGCTCACATACACCACTGCACCATCATAACACCAACAGCACACATACACCACTGCACCATCATAACACCAACATAGCACACATACATCACTGCATCATCATAACACCAACATAGCACACATACACCACTGCACCATCATAACACCAACATAGCACACATACACCACTGCACCATCATAACACCAACATAGCACACATACATCACTGCACCATCATAACACCAACATAGCACACATACAACACTGCATCATCATAACACCAACATAGCACACATACATCACTGCACCATCATAACACCAACATTGCACACATACACCACTGCACCATCATAACACCAACATAGCATACACCACTGCATCATCATACACCAACATAGCACACATCCTCCACAGCACCATCATACACCAACATAGCACACATACACCACTGCACCACACCATCATAACCATAGCACATACACCACCAACCACTGCATCATCATAACACCAACATATCACACATACACCACTTCACCATCATAACACCAACATAGCACACATACACCACTGCACCATCATAACACCAACATAGCACACATACACCACTGCATCATCATAACACCAACATAACACACGTACACCACTACACCATCATAACACCAACATAGCACACATACACCACTGCACCATCATAACACCAACATAACACACATACACCACTACACCATCATACACCAACATAGCACAGATACACCACTGCACCATCATACACCAACATAGCACACATACACCACTGCATCATCATATACCAACATAGCACACATACACCACTGCATCATCATAACACCAACATAGCTCACATACACCACTGCATCATCATAACACCAACATAGCTCACATACACCACTGCACCATCATAACACCTACATAGCACACGTACACCACTGCATCATCATAACACCAACATAGCACACATACACCACTGCATCATCATAACACCAACATAGCACACATACACCACTGCATCATCATAATACCAACATAGCACACATACACCACTGCATCATCATAACACCAACATAGCACACATACATCACTGCACCATCATAACACCAACATAGCACACATACACCACTGCACCATCATAACACCAACATAGCACACATACACCACTGCACCATCATAACACCAACATAGCACATACACAACTGCACCACCATAACACCAACATAGCACACATACACCACTGCACCATCATAACACCAACATAGCACACATACACCACTGCATCATCATAACACCAACATAGCACACATACACCACTGCACCATCATAGCACACATACACCACTGCATCATCATAACACGAACATAGCACACATACAACACTGCATTATCATAACACCAACATAGCACACGTACATCACTGCATCATCATAACACCAACATAGCAGACATACAGCACTGCACCATCATAACACCAACATAGCACGCATACACCACTGCATCATCATAACACGAACATAGCACACATACACCACTGCATCATCATAACACCAACATAACACACGTACACCACTGCATCATCATAACACCAACATAACAGACATACACCACTGCATCATCATAACACCAACATTGCACAGTAACAACATCGCAACATCATAACACCAACATTAACATGCACCATAACACCATTATAATACCATCATAACACCAAAATAGCACACACACACCATCATAAAACTAACATAGCACAATAGCACCATAACACCAACATAACACACTAACACCAACATACACCATCACCACCATCACGTCAGCATAGTACCAACATAAACATCCACCATATCACCAACATAACACACTAACACCACCATACATATACACCATAACACCATCACACCAGCTGTTACCGGTGTACCCTTCACAATGGTTAACTTTATTATACACACCAGTAGCCTCCACAATCACCACATTTATTAGATAGGTCAGTAGGATTCACAATTACTACCTTTATTAGTTTGGTCAGTAAGTGTCATAACTATGGTCTTTATTACTGGGGCTAAACGTTCACTATTATGTTTCTTTACTACTTGAGTCTGTCGGTTCCACAATTACTTCCTTTATAGCATTGTTTTTTATGCTTCACATATATTTCGAATTTACCTCCGCCAACAAAGCTTGACGGAGGTTATTTTGTGTGCAGCCGTTTGTTTGTCTCTGTGTTTGTCTGTTTGTCAGTCTGGAAAACTAATATCTCAAAACGATATGAGCCGATGTTTACAAAAGTAGGTGGGCAGATAGGATATGCACCAAGGAAGAAGTGATTCCACATAGGAGGCAATCGGTAGAGCACATACCACCGCCAGCGTAGGCGGTGGTGCCAATAGTAACCCATGTTTACTTCCATTATCCTTTTGCAAAATTATATATAAAACATCTATATAATTTACCAAGTAAATCTTGACATATGACAACTGGAATACAGTATGTTTAAAAGTGATTATAGTGAAGAACAAGGGTGGATATTGTGTTTGGGTCCAGGGAGAGCTGGTATGAGAGAGGGAGATTATGAGCCAGCGTATTGTAAGGGAGGGAAGGGAGAGAAGATTAGCTGCTGGGTTTTGTATGGAGGGGAACAATGTCTTACTATATTCCATTAGCTGTATGTGAGAGGGTTACAAGGAGGTACAAACGACAGTCACTATACCAAAGACTCTGATGCCTATTCCAGGGAGATGCTTATGCTAAAAACAATGTGTGATTCAATATTCTTATGGCAAACTCGTCAACATTGTATTTTCTCTTTACTTAAACAGTTTTACTTATCTATTTAAAAAAAATCAGATACAACACATTTTTAACATATGGTATCTACTTCACATATACGACAGAGAGAGAGAGAGAGAGAGAGAGAGAGAGAGAGAGAGAGAGAGAGAGAGAGAGAGAGAGAGAGAGAGAGAGAGAGAGAGAGAGAGAGAGAGAGACAGAGAGAAAGTGAGAGATAATACATTTAAAGGCGATGTGTCGTTTTCAATAAAAATACAGAAAGAAAGACAGATGTTATATATTGTTATGCCTTTAAGAGTTACCTTTACTCATGACCTTAACCTTAACCAGAAACCGACCTGTGTTACCAAACTCTGGTTCACTGTGTCGATAAAAGCAAATCCCTGCAAGTTGAATGTTATCTCCCCCTGTGCTTAACTTGAAGACCCGTGATGGACAGCTTATCCTTTATTTAACACTTTGGTTATGTGGGAGAGGATATATTGACAGGAAAAGGTCCAATATTTCCTGATCCTACACCACCAAGTTCTGGACACACTTTCCTGGCAACCTCTGCGTCATATGTGCGTGAAAGGGTTAACTTGAAGACCCGTGATGGACAGCTTATCCTTTTTATTAACACTTTGGTTATGTGGGAGAGGATATATTGACAGGAAAAGGTCCAATATTCCCTGATCCTACACCACCAAATTCTGGACACACTTTCCTGTGATATATATTCTGCTGAATCTTCCCTAATATCTGTGAAGGGAAATTGATAGCGAAACCACTTAGGTGTTTCAAGGTCGACTTTGTACATTGCATAGCCATACATAGTATACACAAATCCGTAACAGAATATATTGCATAGCCATACATAGTATACACAAATCCGTAACAGAATATATTGCACAGCCATACATAGTATACACAAATCCGTAACAGAATATATTGCACAGCCATACATAGTATACACAAATCCGTAACAGAATATTGCACAGCCATACATAGTATACACAAATCCGTAACAGAATATATTGCACAGCCACACATAGTATACACAAATCCGTAACAGAATATATTGCACAGCCACACATAGTATACACAAATCCGTAACAGAATATATTGCACAGCCATACATAGTATACACAAATCCGTAACAGAATATATTGCACAGCCACACATAGTATACACAAATCCGTAACAGAATATATTCAATGAAGTTTGTAATCAGTAAGATTACAGTTACTATCAAAGGATTACAAAGAAAGTCAATCAACAACAGGTCTACCGAATCCTCGAGCTTGTTTGCCTTATAACTCACTGCTGCTCAGAGTGTTCAACATTGGTTGAGAATGGGTAAATGACAATTGGAAAGTGAAGTACTGCCTTGGGACATTACTGACCATGGCAGGGTTACATGTTAATATGGGATTTGGGTTAGTAACTTAACACAGCTATAAGTGATCCTTCATGTATCTGGGGAAAAGAGAGTAACATCTTAGTTATGTTTGTATATAAACGCAGTGGTACTCAATGTATCCGACAAAAAAAGAAACAAAACTATTCAAGTTATTCATGTACAAAATTAATGAAGTCAGTCGCGGAATTAAGGCAAGGTGATTGTCTAGGCGATGTTGAAAGGAATCAACGGTGCTGCAGTTCATAACATTTTGCAGAAGCCCATGCCACAAGTTGACTACTCAATTGGAGAACAATTTTTTAGACTCAAGTGAGTTAAAAGATTTATCAATAATTGTTAAACCAATTCGCCAGTGTAATTTGGTTAGTCAATGGTAAATTACTTATTACAGTTCATGTTGTCGATGACTTTGATGATTTTGAGCACTGAATTAGGTCGCCGCTGGATTAAAGGAAACATATATAAGATAATGATCCAAGACGCTTCTTGTATGGTTTGCTCATTAGGCTAGGCATAATTTTGGTAATTCTACGTTGGGCAAGTTCCAGTTTATCTATAGTAGTTGGTAGAAAGAACACCAGGGTTGAATGTAATTTACCAGAAGACGATGGACAATATAAATGTAAAGGGTGAGGATTACATCATTGAAAATATGCTAAAGTGATCTGCCAATAATTGTGTTTACCTACTTAACATAGTTGGCTGTGTTCTAGGTTGTTTGATATTGTTACTCCCAAATATGTTTCTCTGTCTACACACCTAAGCTAAGTGGCATTCATTGAATAGTTCGTTTTCTCATTTCGGTTTCCCATATGGATTACCTTACATTTATCTGCAATAAATATATTTTGCAAAATTTGGGCCCATGACCACTTAATTATTTTGCATAATTATCCTCTACAAGTTAATTTGTGAATACGATATTTACCAAATTTGTATCCTCAGATTTTTTTTTATATTGTACAAATGAGACCCTTATCTATGTCGTTAATGTAAATTCGGATGAGAGACCAAGTACCGATCCCTGGGGTACCTCGCTATACACATTGGCCCATTTGGATGCTTTATCGTTTAAGGCTACGGTAGTCTTTGCTTTCTTTCACTGATCATATTTTTTGTTTATCCGTCTTGTACTCCATGCGCTTTTTTATTACTCGCATTACATTTATAACTAGTAAATTACTAGTGTGTTTTAATATAACATCATATGTCATACCATTTCAGATGTGTAATGGATATACAATCATGGACAGATACTGGCGGTCCAAAATGTCTTCATTAATTCTGATATGCTGATGACATAAAAACGTTTAACGCATGCGCAAGTCAGTGCTTTCCCTTAATCAATGTTCACCGTCTCAAGTTTGTCATAATAGTAATGTACCAGGTACTTGTGCAGGCTGCTGTACCAACACATCTTTTACAACGAACACACCCATTAAGGGAAGATCACCAGAGGAGTATATATACTATCTATCTATCTATCTATTGCCTGATGCTGTGATCCCCGAAGGGGTGGCCATGAACGGATCACCCCCATGCACCTCTGTCCCCAGTCAATCGACGCCCCTCCTCCAAACCAGTACCACCTTCATTCATATACTTCCTCACTCCATCCTTCCACCTCTCCTTCGGTGCACCTCTGCCTCTCTGTCCTTCCACCTCGCTCTCGTACACCCTCTTAGTCATTCTCTCGCTTTCCATACGTTCCATATGGCCGAACCATCTCAAGTTGTTCCTTTTCACACTTTCCAGCACATCTACCTCCACACCACACTTCCTTCTTACTTCCTCATTCGTCTGCCTATCCCTCCATGTAACTGCACGCACTTCTCAAGTAACTCATTTCCACCGCTCTCACTCTTGGTCTGAGTCTCTTCCCGAACGTCCATGCTTGGCTTCCGTAAGTTAGTGTCGGGATTACCACACTGTCATGCAAGGACTTCTTCACTTCTATATTGACCACCCTATTTCTTGTTACTGCTTTCAACGTTCTTACAACCCTCTCCCGCACTTGTTCTTCCATAGCCCATCTTTACTCAACACATTGCCCAGATACTTAAAAGAGCTGATGATCTCCATAGCCTGACCGTTCAACTTAACCTCAAACTCTGTGACTTCACCCGTTTCGAAGACCACAACCTTGCTCTTCCCCGCATTTACCTTCAAATTCCGTTTTTCGCACACTGTTCTAAACTCATTTAGGCTACCAGACCCTGCAACTCCCATTCATTATTGCTCATCAGAACTGTATCATCCTCAAACAGCAGTATAGGTAGCTTCCACTCATTTCCCTCCCTTTTCAGCGATACACCAACATCCACTGCTCTTCCTAGTATTTCTTTCATTACTCCATCCATATATACAGTAAACAACCACGGGGACATCACACACCCCTGTTTCAACCCAACATTCGGGTCAGAGAATTCACTCTGTTCATTCTTCACATGCACTGCCGCCTCTGCACCCTCATACATGCTCTTCACTGCATTCAGCAACTTGAAACCTACTCCGTATATTCTAAGTAATTTCCACATACCTTCTCTATCCACTCTGTCATAGGCCTTCTCCAAGTCCATAAAGGGAACATACAGCTTTTGTTGCTTCTCCAGATATTTCTCACAATTCAGGGTAAAAATCTGATCTACACATCCTCTTCCCTTCCTAAAACCTCCCTGCTCGTCGCCTATCCATTTCTCCGTTCTCACACTCACTCTCTCAATCACTACCCTACTGTACACCTTCCCTACTACGCTTAAAAGACATATTCTTCAATGGTTACCACACACTCCCCTTTCCCCTTTGCCCTTATATAGGGGGACTATTATGCCAGTCTTCCAGTCATCGGGTGCACTCCCCTTCTCCCATGCTAGTTTGCACATTTTCCATACTCATTCGATCACTATCTCACCACCATACCTCAACATTTCCCCACACACTCCATCTGTTCCTGGTGCTTTCCCCAACTTCACTCTTTTCATGGCTTCCCACAATTCTGACCTACTGATCCCCACCTCCTCCTCCACTACTTCTCTTCTTCTCCCTCCCATACCATATCCAACTGTGTGTGTTGGCTCTTCATTCCTTACATTTAGCAACTCGTTGAAGTACTCCCTCCATCTTTCGACTCTCTCTTGCTTCTCGGCTAGCATTCTCCCATTATTATCTTTCACACCCTTACTGTTTCCCGTGCTACCTTCCCTAACTTTCTTGACTTCTTTCAAGAACACTTTCTTACACTCCCTCCATTTTATACTCAGATTCCTTCCAAATTCCTCATCTCCTCTTCTCTTACTTTCCTTCACTACTATCTTCACCACTCTCTTTCTCTCCACGTACCTCGCTCGTTTCTGCCTCTCCAAATCTTCATTCCCTCTACTACCCAACAACTCTCTATACACTTTCTTCTTGTCTTCCACAGCAATTTTTACCTCTTCTGTCCACCTTTCACTCCCCTCCCTCTTCTCCTCACTCCTCACACCTCCTCACATGCTGCACATATCTCTTCCTTAAACACCTTGCTCATCTCCTCCACTTCCTCCATATCTTCCAGGTCGAAACCACCTAGTCGTCTTTCAACTGCTCTCCTGTACCCTTCCCTGATTTCCTCCAGGTTCAGTTTAAAAAGGATCTGTGTTACTAAGAGGGTTTATTGAGATCGTATTTACCCATTTGAGTCCTAGAGGTAGATTATAAACTAAAGATAATCGTCTAATGGTAACCAGAAGGAATATACAGTATATACAGTATACACTGTATATATAGTTAGTTATGTAGAGCAGATTAACCAGACCACTGAGCTCCATACTGAACTCTCATAGGTCTGGCTATATACAGTATATATATACACACACATACATATACATATATATACATATATATATATAGTACATATATACACACATATATATATATATATATATATATATATATATATATATATATATATATATATATATATATATACACACATATATACATTTCTTCCAAAGCCAATATGAGAAGGATTACAAGATAATTAACGTGAACTAGCATCGCTTTGGCCATTTTATCACTTCCAGACATAATTTGAACTATTAACCATAAATTCATCTTTACATAATTATACTCTAAGTAAGACTAGAAACAAAATAGAATATAAATAAATTACAAATTCAATAATATATACTATGCGTTCTGTTAATACTGCCAATCTAGTTCATTAGATCACATATTTGATTATTGATATCAGTTATGTTGTCTGCGAATCATTGTTTTGTGTGAATAGAGTCGTGGGGTTACCAAATGGTGAGCGTTGAAGGTTGAGATATTATCCAACCTTAGCCATATTAAAAAAGTTTTGTGGATGCCAAGATGACACTGGTCAAGGCTCTTTACATTTGTGTTCTAAGTGTTTTGAAAAAAAAAAAAATATATATATATATATATATATAAACAATGAACGGAGACAGTAACATACACACACCCACACACACACACACACACACACACACTGAAAAGACTCACCATGAACGAATGACAACCATTTAACAAATAAGTATTTACTTTGATTCAAAGAAAATACACGTAATTTAAAAACAAAAATATAGCATTGTATATAATGTGAGTCAAGACCTCCATTAACCACTGGGTTCATAAGGTCATCTATGAACATCGTGTGTTAACTCTATCAGTGACGTTGTTTGGGTTATTGTGATAACCATTAACCACTGGGTTCGTAAGGTCATCTATGAACATCGTGTGTTAACTCTATCTGTGACGTTGTTTGGGTTATTGGGATAACTATTAACCACTGGGTTCATAAGGTCATCTATCAACATCGTGTGTTAACTCTATCAGTGACGATGTTGTTGTTGTTGTTGTTGTTCCCCAAGCTGCCTGGCCGAACAGCCCCAAGGCCCAGAGCAAGGCCAAGGCCATAACCGAGCGCCCCCACAGAACCCTCCCTGAAGACCACAATAAAGCCTGGGTGACCGAAGCCACTCCATGGCGGGGAGCAGAGGAGGGTGCGGAAACGCCCGGGAAACCAAAGCCCCACCCAGGGCCCTGTGCCCCTCAGCAATTATGAAGAGAAAGTTGAGGGGCAAGGGAAAAATGTGACGCTTTGGCTTCCAATCCTGGTAGATTGGGAGGTCAATCCACGGAATAGACGCCGTCACTTGAGATCCAGAAAATATATGAGAAAGGAACAGTGACGTTGTTTGGGTTATTGGGATGACTATTAACCAGTGGGTTCATAAGGTCATCTATGAACATTGTGTGTTAACTCTATCAGTGACGTTGTTTGGGTTATTGGGATAACCATTAACCACTGGGTTCATAAGGTCATCTATGAACATCGTGTGTTAACTCTATCAGTGACGTTGTTTGGGTTATTGCGATAACCATTAACCAGTGGGTTCATAAGGTCATCTATGAACATCGTGTGTTAACTCTATCTGTGACGTTGTTTGGGTTATTGGGATAACTATTAACCAGTGGGGTCATAAGGTCATCTATCAACATCGTGTGTTAACTCTATCAGTGACGTTGTTTGGGTTATTGGGATAACTATTAACCAGTGGGTTCATAAGGTCATCTATCAACATCGTGTGTTAACTCTATCAGTGACGTTGTTTGGGTTATTGGGATAACTATTAACAAGTGGGTTCATAAGGTCATCTATCAACATTGTGTGTTAACTCTATCAGTGACGTTGTTTGGGTTATTGGGATAACCATTAACCAGTGGGTTCATAAGGTCATCTATCAACATCGTGTGTTAACTCTATCAGTGACGTTGTTTGGGTTATTGTGATAACCATTAACCAGTGGGTTCATAAGGTCATCTATCAACATCGTGTGTTAACTCTATCAGTGACGTTGTTTGGGTTATTGGGATAACCATTAACCAGTGGGTTCATAAGGTCATCTATCAACATCGTGTGTTAACTCTATCAGTGACGTTGTTTGGGTTATTGGGATAACTATTAACCAGTGGGTTCATAAGGTCATCTATGAACATCGTGTGTTAACTCTATCAGTGACGTTGTTTGGGTTATTGGGATAACTATTAACCAGTGGGTTCATAAGGTCATCTATCAACATCGTGTGTTAACTCTATCAGTGACGTTGTTTGGGTTATTGGGAAACCATTAACCAGTGGGTTCATAAGGTCATCTATCAACATCGTGTGTTAACTCTATCAGTGACGTTGTTTGGGTTATTGGGATAACCATTAACCAGTGGGTTCATAAGGTCATCTATCAACATCGTGTGTTAACTCTATCTGTGACGTTGTTTGGGTTATTGGGATACCCATTAACCACTGGGTTCATAAGGTCATCTATGAACATCGTGCGTTAACTCTATCTGTGACGTTGTTTGGGTTATTGGGATAACTATTAACCACTGGGTTCATAAGGTCATCTATCAACATCGTGTGTTAACTCTATCAATGACTTTGTTTGGGTTATTGTGATAATTTGTTTAGTCATTATTGAGGATTTTGTTTGATATGTCCATTTTCGAGCAATGTATTTTATATTTCCATTAGGCTAACAAAAACACCAACTCTGACTTCCTGCACATTTAAAACAATGCCCACCCGGATCCCCTTCAAGCTAAATGTGTACATGTCTTGATATAAAAATGTCCCAGCCGAAGGTCTATTTCTTTTAAGCTACAGACATGCTATCGCTCGCTCAGAAAACAATCGACACCTGAGTGGGGTAAAGCGTCGTATTACCGCCGAACTAATGGGGTGAACAGTCAAAATCTCCATAGTAATGGAGCGAAACAAGGGAAGACCGGAAAGACCTCCCTCGAACCATGTAGGATTAATTCCGTAACTAAACGGGAAAAATATCGCGAATTCTGTGACTATCAATCAACGTCATGTTCAGGTAATGTGGGGTTCCAACACGGGGGGGGGGGGGAGGGGGGGGGGGGCGACATACAATGCTACTTAAATGTTTATATATTAGTCTAGGTTATAATGTGTTGCTATCCTCCTGTTTATTTATCTGTTGCTCTACCTGTGTCCTTGTCTTCGCTCGCTCGCTCTCTCTCTCTCTCTCTCTCTCTGTGGATTGTCACTCTCTCTCTCTCTCTCTGGAATATCTTTCTCTCTCTCTCTCTCTCTCTCTCTCTCTCTCTCTCTCTCTCTCTCTCTCTCTCTCTCTCTCTCTCTCTCTCTCTCTCTCTCTCTCTCTCTCTCTCTCAAGAAAGCAAACTTCCATAAACTTAGAGCTATGTTTAAAGAAACTGACTGGAGCTTTTTAATTAACAATAACGACATAAATACATCTTGGAAGTTATTCGAAACCACTTACCTAAAAGCAGTGCAAGACTGCATACCATCGAAAATACGGCGTCCAGGCCATAATAATAAGCCCAAATGGTGGAATAAAGATATTTCAAACTGCCTGCTTGCTAAAAAATTTGCTAATGATAGATTAAAATCCTCACAAAATGACGAAGAACGGTGAAATTTGTAGAGCTACGACGCAAAGCCAAAAAGTTAATTAAGCAAGTAAAAAGACCTTAGAGTTACATATTGCGAATCAAAGTAAAACAAACCCGAAAGAATTCTATAGTTATATCAGAAAGAAAAAAGTAGTTACTTCAACTGTTGGACCGTTAGTCGATGAAAAAGGAGAATACACCAAAGACGAAGTACAAATGAGTAATGCCCTCAATACCTTCTTTGCATCAGTTTTTACAACAGAAGACCTCAGTGATATCCCTACACCATCGCCGATTCAGATTGATAATTCAGATGTTCTAAGCAATATCACCGTTACAGAGAGAGAAGTATTGAATTGTTTAGATAAACTCAATGTAAATAAAACGCCAGGACCTGATACAATCTCGCCTAGAGTTCTAAAGGAAGCTAAGAATGAGCTCTCCAAACCACTGACATTACTATTCAATAAATCCTTGCAGTCTGGAACTATGCCTGATCAGTGGAAGCTAGCCAACGTAACACCGATATTCAAAAAAGGCAGCAAATCCCTACCCGGTAACTATCGTCCAATTAGCTTAACCTCAGTTGTATGTAAAATGCTAGAAACGGTCATACGAGACAGACTCGTAAATCACTTAGAGGAAAATAACATACTTAAAGATACTCAACACGGCTTTCGTAAAAAACGTTCCTGTTTAACAAACCTCTTAGACTTCTTCCACGATATCCTCAACCTCTACGATGAGAGTAAAGCTGTAGATATTATATACCTTGATTTTCAAAAGGCCTTTCACAAAGTTCCCCACAAACGTTTACTGCTAAAACTAAAAGCGCATGGAATACAAGACGGTGTGTTGAAATGGATAGAAAATTGGCTCAGCAACAGAAAGCAAAGGGTAGTCATAAACGGTAAGGCATCTAAATGGACCAATGTAAGTAGCGGGGTACCCCCGGGATCGGTACTAGGACCAATTATCTTTCTAATTTACATCAACGACATAGATGAGGGTCTCACCTGCACAATCTCAAAATTTGCTGACGATACAAAATTGCAAATAGCGTACTCTCAAAAGAACAAGTTGACGATATGCAACACAATCTAGATAAATTGTCATGTTGGGCCCAAATTTGGCAAATGAGTTTCAATGCGGATAAATGTAAAGTACTACATGTCGGATACCTAAATGAGAAAGCAAACTATTCGATGAATGGCACTCAGCTTAAGAATGTAAACAGAGAAACTGATCTGGGAGTAACAATATCGAGTAACCTAAACCGAGTCAACAATGTTCAGAAGTTGTTAAGAAGGCAAACAAAATAATTGGCTTTATAGGCAGGTCATTTGAGCATAAATCCAAAGAAGTTATCCTAACCCTTTACAATTCCTTAGTCCGCCCTCTTCTGGAATACTGCGTTCAATACTGGTGCCCTTATTACCAAAAAGATATAAACAAGCTAGAACGAGTTCAACGTAGAGTTACCAAAATGATACCTAGCCTAAAGAACAAACCATACGAAGAGCGTCTTAGAGAATTAAATCTATTTCCTTTAACCCAGCGCAGATTAAGAGGCGACTTAATTCAAGTGTTCAAAATCATCAAAGGCATCGACAATATGAACTGTAGTAAGTACTTCACTATCGACCAATCTAATTACATGCGGGGAAACGGTTGCAAAATTATTGGTAAATCTTTTAACTCGCACGAATCTAAGAATTTCTTCTTCAATCGAGTTGTCAACTTGTGGAATGGGCTTCCCCGAGACGTTATAGACTGCAGCACCGTTGATTCATTTAAATTCCGCCTAGACAAATATCTCGCATCAAACCCGCGACTGACTGCGTTTGTAAATGAATAACTTTATCCTCCCCTCAGTTACTAACCCATATGTCCCCTACTAACTTCCTAGTCCTGCCACGTTAGTGGCAGGGCAGTAGTTCCCTTTCCAATGTTCCCTTACCCACTCTAAACCACTGTTTGGACACTTGATCCTCAGTGTTGTGGAGGACAAGCAACCTAGAAGGGTCACTAGACCTGTTGTTGCTTGATTTCCTTTGTACTCCTTTGTACTCTCTCTCTCTCTCTCTCTCTCACAATTGTTCGTCACTCTCTCAGACTAAGTAAGGGGCTACTCCACTTGCTTTTTTGCTTCTGAGAGAACCCGCTGGGAAAATCACGAACAAGATAAAACTAAAACAAGCAAGATAAACACAAGCAATGAAGACGAGCAAGACAGATAAGCAGACGAGTAGAGAATGAAAGGGTTACTCTACAAGGAGGGTAGCAAGGAAGCGAGCATATAAAGGACTGCAAATAGGAACAGCTTAAATAAACTCTATATACTGCATACACTGTATATAATACACACACGTATCCACAACTATCACAACTAATTCTTTAACTCTGTGTGATCTTTCCCAAGTTAAAATATAACCCACTAGAGATACCTACTAAAAGAAGACAAAATATCAGTTATATAATGTAAATGGTTGATGATGGAAGACAGGCACACAACGAAACAGGAGAATATGAAAGTGTTATGGACATTTATAAAGGTCTGCGTTTAACAGAAATGGCGAACCAAAGGAAGAGTTTTACCACACATAAATACAAGAACGAGAGAGGAGATAGCTTAAGGGGACATTTTACTTTTGCTGGACCCCCTTCTCCCTCATGCTGAGGACCATTAGTTTTGATCTATTAAGACGTTTGCCTCATTAGTTTGCCAATTATAAGACCTTACATGCCAATTAGGTATCCATTTATTCCTGGCGAGCGATAGCAAACCGGTACCTTTGGAGGGACCGGCCTTCGGCCTAGAAATGTTTCTACCGAAAAAATATACAAGTTTATCAGGGACTGTAATTTAGAGGTTTATGGGGCAAACTTATAACCTCCACTTGAAAGAAATGGGGAACCATAGGAAGAAATATACCATGCACTAATACAAGAACGAGACAGAAGATATCTTCAGGGGAGATTTTTAGTTTGTTCACAGAAGAGAAGACGTTAGACGAGAGACAGAGACGGAAGAGTTTGCCAAGGCAGGGAGTCAGCACGGAAACACAGATCCTATCAATTCCGCTGTTCCTCAGGGCTCTGTCCTATCTCCCATTCTTTTTTTAATTTTCATAAATAATCTTCTCAACTGTACCTCCAGTTCCATCCATTCATACGCAGACGACTCTACTTTACACTACTCGATTAGTTTTCCTGAACGCACCAACCAGCAGTCCCTCAAAAGAAAACCTAATGAAGCCATGCAACACTTATCTTCTGATCTAACTACTATTTCCAATTGGGGCAGAGAAAACCTTGTTGCCTTCAATGCTTCCAAAACCCAATGTATTCATCTTACTACCCTTCCGTAACTCGCAGAGGACTATCCCTTACACTTCAACAATACAAAAATCTATCCTTCATCTTCTCTCAATATTCTCGGTGTCTCTTTTTCTTCTGCTCTCACTTGGAAGGACAACATTACCAGTCTTGCTAAGGCAGCCTCCCTGAAGCTGGGTGTGCTCAACCGCCTCAAGGGGTTCTTTACCCCTGCACGCACAGCTTCTTGTTCTGTACAGGGGCACAGTGTGTCCCTGTATTGAGTATTATTCACATGTGTGGGGAGGATCCTCTCACACCGCACTCCTAGACAAAGTAGAAAGGAAAGCCTTTTGTATGATTAACTCCCGTCCACTCACCAACTTTCAGCAATCTCTCTCTTTTTGCCGCAGTGTTGCATCTTTCTCGCTATTCTATCGCTACTACAATAATCTGTGTTCCTAAGAGATTTCCCAGGGTATACCACCTCCTCTATGTAGGGTACGTAGTAACTGTCTTGCAACACAATCCCACCCGTACTCTGTGCAACTCTCTTAATTCTCAGTCTTTCTTCTATTCAACTGCTGAGCTCTGGAACTCTCTCCCAGAATCAGTCTTTCCCTAGTAGCAGTGTTGTTAAATGCATTATAAATAATATTAACATTACTATAATTCCCGGTAATTATAGTAAAACATAAGAAAATGGGAGTCTGCAGAAAGCCGATTGGCCAACACAAGACAGATCCCTTTCATACCCAACCCTAATTACAAGGCCCAACTCACTAATACTATTAGGACTGACCTCACCTAAATGGTCGGAGGTCGACATGAGAAAACAGGTGTGAGCACAGAGCCAATTGGGCCACACCCGGCAGATCCCCCTCACACCCAAACCGTCTCATCCAGTCTAATTTTATCTTAAAGCTCTCTATCATTCTAGATCCCACTAGAGCACTCGGTAGCCTATTCCACCTATGTAAAACTCTGTTACCAAACCAATATTTGCCTATATTTTGTCTGAAACGAAGTTTATCTAATTTGAAACCATTAGTTCAAGTTCTCTCCCTATCACTGAGCTTCGGTACATCTTTCATGTCCCCTTTATTAATCCCACTAACCCCCTTGAAGACCTCTATCATACCCTCTCTAACTCTGCGTCTCTCTAGCTAATGTAAGCATAATTTATTGAACCTTTCTTCATATGGAAGATTTCTATTATTATTGATAATTTGTTGTCATTCTTCGTTGAACCCTCTCCTAGGAATCTATGTCCATAAACATTTCCTGCCATTTACTTCATGCAAGGTCGAAAAAGAGCGGACTGGAGAGTTGGAGTAGCGGAACATGCTCCTATGTGAACTGTTTACTTGGGGTGGTTAACGGGTAGACTGTTAGTGAGTCACCCAAGCAAAGCTCAACACCCGGTTCAATACTCCGGGTGGCCATTTTTGTTATTTATTTATTTATTTTTATTTTTGTTTTATTTATTTTTTACATATTGTTGTTATTGCAATATACAGTTATATCAATGAGCATAATGATGCATGTATTCAAGGAATGTATTATATACGATGACGTTGTAAAAAAAAAAAAAATAAGAAAAAAAAAAAAAATCACCCAAAGTATTGAACCGGGTGTTGAGCTTTGCTAGGTCGACTCACTAACAGTCTACCTGTTAACCACCTCAAGTAATCAGTTCACATAGGACCATTTTCTGCTACTCTCTTAAAAGTACAGGCTCGCTAACGCTCGCCAGGAAACAAATTACACCTAAATGGCACGAAAGATCTTGATATTGATATAGGAGTGGGACGAAAGGTATTAAATTCGGCAAACTAATGAGGCGAACGTCTTGAAATCTGAAAACTAATGTGACTAAACATGAGGAAGAAGGAGGACCAGAAAATCGATACCTAAATGGCACGAACGGTCTTGATATTGATATATAAATGGGACGAAAGGTATTAAATTCGACAAACTAATGGGGTGAACGTTTTAAAATCTGAAAACTAATGAGACTAAACATGAGGAAGAAGGGGGACCAGACAAACGAGCTATCTCCCCTTAATGGTGGTAATATTGGTCTGTGGACTATGGGAGGCTGGGATTGGTGTTAAGAGTGAGAAGTATACCATATTAACCCTTAAAGAGCGGCGGCGGACTTAAGTCCGCCTCCAATTTGCAGCAAGATAGGAGCATTATTAAGGCTTTTAAAGGGTTAAAATAGAGTGTAAATGGCCGGGAGCGCAGCGGACCAGACAGCCGACTCCCAGGGCTTACCACCGCCCATTAACTCATGTTCCTGTGTTCTCGAAAGGCCGGCAGTGTAGCCAGTAGTGAGCATAGCTGGGAAAAATATGCCGCTATACGCTAAACTCCCATGTTACTGGAATCACTGTATGAGAACCACGAGTGCTACGTAGCTCGTTCTGGTCTCATGTTGAAGCTTTTAGCGCCTAGTTTTTTAGTGAATACATTTCTGTTCATGCAGATACTTGATTTATCATTCAGGAGGGCCTGAATATGCCCAAATAAGCCCAAAACCCGCCGCTAGACAAGGGTTAACATATTACATGCATTACCCGTGACGTCCTTTACATTTTCTTATGGCTACTATTAGACAATTGTATTCAGTTTAAAAATGCCTCAAGCAATTAACAGGCTTCAAACTATCTCATTTAATACTTCTACTATCATAGATACTTCTTAAACTGCACAACGTCGTCTAAATATAGCTAGAAAATAATTAATAAGACGTCATCGTTTCATCGGTACAGAGGGGGTTAAGCAGGTATCACACGAGAGCTTTTATAGTCAACATTTTATGATCAACATCTGTCTGGCAACACTTCTGGAATATTTTGCATTGGTATTGGAGACTAGACGAATGAGGGATGAATTTAGGTGACTGAAATAATTAAAAAGTTGACCTCACAAGCTGCCAAACCAGTGTTGAGGATAAATGTTGTGGGAAAAAGCGCTCGTGTGATACCAGCTTTAATCTTATTTCGCCTCTTTCTCTGTCACGAAACTAAACACGAAACTGCCATAATAGAACAGTCATATTTCGTCACACCTCTGCTAACAATTCCCCCTGTCAGCTGTACTCAGTCAAGTTTCATATTGAAAATTCTCTTGACAAGAAGGTTCTTAGGTATCCTGTATTCGCTGTAACTGTCCTTTTCTTATAGTGTCTGCTCTTATGGTTACGTCTTCCATATTATATATATATATATATATATATATATATATATATATATATATATATATATATATATATATATATACACGGTGTCCCCAGGAGGAAAGGGCATAACTTTGGGAAATGATAGAACAAAGTATTCCAAGCCTAAAATGTTCTATAAGAAATATTCAAAATCTCGACCGGTATAGAGATATTGCACGTTGAAAATGGTATTTTCTTCAGTAATTCCCCATAAGGGTGGCCTAGCTGGCCTAGTGCCTACCACACCTCCATCTTTCTGCAATTATTTTACCATGTTAATATAAAGATACTATAATTCTGTAAGTTGCACAATGATTATAGACATATTAGCTCACTTTGGACCAGTTGGAAACTATTTGACATGGAAGAGCCCATTACAGTGACGCGGAGGAGGACACTAAATTAAACCTTCAATATCTGTTTATGGATGGAGTTATGAAAGAAATACTATCAAGAGCAGTGGATGTTGGTGTATCGCTGAAAAGGGAGGGAATTGAGTGGAAGCTACCTATACTGCTGTTTGCGGATGATACAGTTCTGATGAGTGATAATGAATGGGAGTTGCAGGGTCTGGTAAATGAGTTTGGAACAGTGTGCGAAAAACGGAATTTGAAGGTAAATACGGGGAAGAGCAAGGTTATGGTCTTCGAAAGGGGTGAAGTCACAGAGTGCGAGGTGAAGCTGAACGGTCAGGCTATGGAGATCGTCAACTCTTTTAAGTATCTGGGCAGTGTGTTGAGTAAAGATGGGACTATGGATGAAGAGGTGCGGGAGAGGGTACAACAGGGAAAGAGGGTGTAGGAACGCTAAAAGCAGTAACAAGAAATAGGGTGGTCAGTATGGAAGTGAAGAAGTCCTTGCATGACAGTGTGGTAATCCCGACACTGACTTACGGAAGCGAAGCATGGACGTTGGTTGAGAGACTCAGACCGAGAGTGAGAGCAGTGGAAATGAATTACTTAAGGAGTGCGTGCGGAGTTACATGGAGGGATAGACAGACTAATGAGGAAGTAAGAAGGAGGTGTGGTGTGGAGGTAGATGTGCTGGAAAGTGTGAAAAGGAACAACTTGAGATGGTTCGGCCATATGGAACGTATGGAAAGCGAGAGAATGACTAAGAGGGTGTACGAGAGCGAGGTGGAGGGACAGAGGGGGAGAGGTAGACCGAATATGAGGTGGAAGGATGGAGTGAGGAACTACATGAACGAAGGCGGTGCTGGTTGGGGGGAGGGGCGTCGACTGACTGGGGACAGAGGTGCATGGGGGCGGTTCGTTCGTGGCCACCCCTTCGGGGATCACGGCGTCAGGCAATAGATAGATAGATAGAATATCTGTTTAACGGTTGAGATTTGGATTTTTTGTTATAGAACATTTTATGCTTAGAATACCTTGTTTTATCATTTCCCAAAGTTATGCCCTTTCTTCCTGGGACACCCTGTATATATATTGGTTTGTTGGCATAGACTATTCAAAGGTTCACGGATATGAATTGGAGTGACATTTGATTGGCTAAGTATAAATCGCCCACACACAATTACTGTGCCCTAATTGTTAGCTCCATTAGTGTTGAGATTATCAGACGTTCGCCTCATTACTTTGGCGACCTTTCACCTCCTTTATGTTAATTGTATGACCTTCCATACCATTTAGGGGTCGATTGTTTTCCTGACAAGCTATAGTGAACCTGTAGTTTAGGAGGAAACGACCTACGGCCACGACATGTTTATACCGAAAAATTTACACATTTATCTCGAAGGGGGGTCTTGGGGGTATTTATTGAGCTTGAGATCTAGGGAGCAAACTAAATACCTGCCACAGAGAGAGAGAGAGAAGCAAATGCTTATTGAATGTTCATATTCAGACTTATAGTGAGTTGTGACAACATCTGTTGTTGTCGGCGACATACCAAATGGTTGTATACGAATATGCTATAACTATTTGTTATGTAATTAATAGGAATGAAATGGTTTCCACCACTATCATATGCATTTTGTCTTTGAATAAATACATACATACAGTTTGCTTGACAAGATTGTTCCATTTATTCCAAATATCAGATTATACATTACTATAATCGGAGATGATAATTTTTTGGATAGCCAGACAAGAACAAACAAACGAAATAAATATATAACACTGAAGCTGAAATATGTAGTTATCTAAATGTACTTGACATATAAATGTTGAGCTTACATAACTTTATAATTATTTATCACTATAGTCTTTTCCTATTTCCTATAATTTTACATCAATCCTCCATCTACTGAAAAGAGTAGCTGTAATAGGGTGTACGTTAAACAAGTTGTATTTAAAACTTCCATAAATGCGCGGAATTTCGGTGTGAGCATCCTAGGTTCGAATCCTTAGAGTGCCACATGTATTTGTTGAATTCATTAATTGAGTTTAGAAGTAACGTTGGTTGGTGAACAAATATAATATACTAACGAACCTGAATTAATTGTATTAATATAATTATTATTATTATTATTATTGTTATTATTATAGGTATATAATGATTATTTATATTTTTATAATTTATATAATGTTATAAATGCGTCAATAATAGTATTACCATTACTATAATTACCTATGAACAAGTTTTTAGATTAGCATAGATATGATTACAAAAAATGGTCACCCGGAGTATTGAACCGGGTGTTGAGCTTTGCTTGGGTGACTCACTAACAGTCTACCCGTTAACCACCCCAAGTAAATAGTTCACATAGGACCATTTTCCGCTACTCCACCCCAACCACCCGCTATGTTTTAAACTGCCATAAACTAAATAATAATGTTTGTCATACCCGAAACATTACTTGTTCTACACCACATATTACTTGTAACCTCCTCACATTACACGTATGATCGATTAGGAATAAATTAGTTGATTGGTAATTGTTTTTGTTTTAATAATGGAATTTTCTAGTGCATTGACGTATTCCTTTCTATGTAAGTTATTAAATTACTTTACTCAATTATAATCGTGAGAACTAACCACCTTGCTACCAGCTACTCTAATTTTATTAACATGTATTGATAATACTTGTAAAATGCATATACATAATCGAGACCTGTAGTACTCTAAATAAAGTAAAAAACGGTCATAGATTTGAAATATAAATCGAATATTTGTTTTATTATTATTTGTTTGTTTTATTCCAACATAGGACATATGCTGATCAGAGCCTGTACTGTACACGCAACTGTTCTACATTGAACGGAGAAGCCCATGAGGTCTCGTTCCAGTCTAGGGGATGAGACATGTGAAGCACTTTTTAGCTGCAACCAGCCCCTTCCATCTTGACTTCGCAGGATGCATGGGGCTTAGTTGCTCACTCACGGCTCGAAGCAGCCCCATCTCTGAAGCTGCCTAACTAAGTGTATTGTTTTTTTTGTTTTTTGTATGTGGGTGAGGGAGACCACAGGCAGAACTAGCTGTATCGAGTGCCTCCCCCAGAGTTGAAAGAGTGACAGGGCCAAAATCAAGGGACGTTCCAGCCAAAATGCCTGGACACACAGAGTTTGAAGCAATTTAAGTCATAGAAAGAGGGAAAGACTGATTCTGGGAGAGAGTTCCAGAGCTCTGCAGTTGAGTAGAAGAAAGACTGAGAATAACGTTTCACTCTTGGTTTGGAGAGTTGCACAGAGTAGGGGTGGGATTGTGTTGCAAGAAGGGTACGTAGTAGAGGAGGTTGTATACACTGGGAAAGCTCTGAGGAACATTGATTATTGTAGTAGCCATAGAATAGTGAGAGAGATGCAACATCTGGTTGAGTTTGATAGCATGTGAAGTTGGTGCGTAGTTATTATGATTGACGTGTGTACAGTCGTTCACATAAATACATAAACAACTTGTTATGTAATTAATAACAATGTAATGGTTTCCACCACTATCATATATGCCTTTTTTCTTTGCCTGACAAGATTCTTCCATTTATTCCAGATATCAGCTTAAACATAACTATAACCGGAGAAGATTATCTTTTGGAGAACTAGACAAGAAACATAACACAAAGTAATAACACTGAAGCTGACAAATGTAGTAACCTAAACGTACTTAACATACAAATGTTGAGCTTAATTACTGTTTATAATTATTCTTGTACTGATTATAGTAGCTGGAATAGAGGGTACGTTAAACAAGTTGCATTTAAAGCTTGCTATCTCACAGCTTTAGTTTAGATACCATTATATATACTAACCAACTTAAATTAATTGTATATTATTATTAGTATTATTATTATTATTATTGATAGTTTTAATTTTCATAATTTATATAATTATATAAATACCATAATTGCATATTTTATCTTGCTAGTATCACTTGTATTATTGTAACCATTATTATACATACTATTGTAATCACAATTTTTTTATTTGTTTCTATGTGAATGAGGGAGACAAAAGGCATAACTGCCTGCAGCGAGTGCCTCCCCCAGATTTCAAAGAGTGACAGGGCCGAAATCAAGGGACGTTCGAGCTAAAATGCCTGGACACACGGAGTTTGAAGCAATTTAAGTCATAGGAAGAGGGAAAGACTGATTCTGGAAGAGAGTTCCAGAGCTCAGCAGTTGAATAGAAGAAAGTCTGAGAATAGAACATAAGAACATAAGAACATAAGAAAATGGGAGTCTGCAGAAAGCCGATTGGCCTAAGCAAGGCAGATCCCTGTCCCACACAACCCCAATTCAATTACAAAGCCCAATTATAGGCTCAACACTCTAATACCCTGAGGATCATCTTACCAAAACGGTTAGAGATTAACGCAGGATTATGGGGGTCTGCAGAGCGCTGATTGGCCCAACCCGGCTGATCCCCCTACACACCCAACCATTCTCGTCCATATGCTTATCCATTTTATCTTAAAGCTCCCTACAGTTTTAGATCCACTATAGCACTTGGTAGTCCATTCCACCCAGCTACAACTCTGTTACCAAACCAATATTTGCCTATATCTTTTCTGAAACGAAATTTATCTAATTTGAAACCATTGGTACGAGTTCTTTCGCTATCACTGAGCTTTAGTAAATTTGTCATGTCCCCTTTGTTAATCCCACTAACCCACTTGAACACCTCTATCATATCCCCTCTAACTCTGCGTCTCTCTAACGACTGTAAACCTAATTTCTTCAACCTTTCTTCATACGGAAGATTTCTAATATTATGGATCATGTTTGTCATTCTACGCTGTACTCTCTCCAATGAATCTATGTCCATTCTGTAATAAGGATACCAAAATTGGACAGCATAATCCATATGGGGTCTCACTAATGACAAGTAAAGTTTAAGATAACATCAGCAGTTCTGTTACTCACACTCCTAGATATGAACCCGAGAATCCGGTTTGCCTTATTACGAACGCTTATACACTGTTTTCTAGGCTTCAAATCATTGCTAACAAACACACCTAGATCTTTCTCGCAGTCTGAATTTTCTAATTCTAAATTAGCTAGTTTATATTTAACATTTGTTTGCATCTTCCCTATCATCACTCAGCCAGCGAAATGAGAGTTGGGTTTATTTGTAAAATGTTACATGAAGAAGAGGAAAGATGAACGAACAATAAAGTCAACCAAACAAACACTATAGACTTACAACACTAATAATCAGTAAGACAGAGATAATGTGTGGAGAGTTATAATGAACAGTGAGGAAAGAAACGGGGAACTTGTCGGAAAGATGGGAGGAAAACATTAATAGAGTTGGTAGGGGGGAGACTTTGGGAAGGAAAGCGTTTCACTCTTGGGTTGGAGAGTTGCACAGAGTAGGGGTGGGATTGTGTTGCAAGGCGGGTACTACGTACCCTACGTAGAGGTGGTGGTATACACTGGGAAAGCTCCGAGGAACGCTGATTATTGTAGTAGCGATAGAATAGTGAGAGAGATGCAACATTGCGGCGAAGAGAGAGATTACAGAGAGTTGGTGAGTGGACGGGAGTTAATAATACGAAAGGCTTTCCTTTCTACTTTATCTAGGAGTGCGGTGTGAGAGGATCCTCCCCACATATGTGAACAATACTCAATACAAGGACGCACTGTGACCCTGTACAGAGCAAGAAGCTGCGCAGGGGTAAAGAACCCCTTGAGGCGGTTGAGCACACCCAGCTTCTGGGAGGCTGCCTTAGCGAGACTGGTAATATGGTCTTTCCAAGTGAGAATAGAAGAAAAAGAGACACCGAGAACATTAAGGGAAGATGAAGGGTTGATTTTTGTATTGTTGAAGAATAAGGGATAGTTCTCTGGAGGTTCCTGACGGGTAATAAGATGGATAAATTGAGTTTTGGAAGCATTAAATCTAACAAGGTTTTCTCTACCCCGATTGAAAATAGTAGCTAGATCAGAAGATAAGCATTTTATGGCTTCATTACGTTTACTTTTTAGGGACTGCTGGCTGGGGCGTTTTGGAAAACTAATTGAATGGTGTAAAGTAGAGTCGTCTGCATATGAATGGATGGGACTGGATGTACAGTTGAGAAGATCATTTATGAAAATTAGAAAGAGAATAGGAGATAGGACAGAACCCTGAGGAACACCGGAGTTGATAGGATGAGGAATTAAGCGATGGCCGTCCACAACCGCAGCTATGGAACGGCCGGAAAGGAAATTAGAGACTAACGAACAGATGGAGGGACAGAAACCGAAGGAGGGCAGTTTGCAAATTGAAGACTTGTGCCAGACTCTATCGAAGGCCTTCGATATGTCTAGTGCAACAGAAAAAGTCTTTCCGAAGTCTCGAAAATTGGATGACCAAGAGTTACTAAGATATGAAAGAAGATCACCAGTACAGCGACCCTTAAGGAAGCCATACTGGTGATCTGAGAGCAGATTATGAGAAGAGAAATGCTTAAGAAATTGGGAAGCAAGAATAGTTTCAAAACTTTAGAGATACAAGAGATAAGAGCAATTGGACGATAGTTGGAAGGTTGAGAGCGGTCACCCTTCTTTGGGACAGGTTGAATGAGAGCAAACTTCCAGCAAGAAGGAAAGACGTTAGAGGAGAGACAGAGACGAAAGAGTTTGCCTAGGCAGGGGGTCAGCATGGAAGCACAGTTTTTAAGTACAACAGGAGGAACACCGTCCGGATCGTATGCCTTCTTAGTATTAAGCCCAGAGAGGGAGTACATCTTTAGAAGAGATCAGGATATTAGGCATAAGTAGGAGAGAGGGGCGTGGAAAGGGAGGAAAGCACCGGAATCATCAAAGGTAGAGTTTCTGGCAAAAGTTTGAGCAAAGAGTTCAGCTTTCTCAGAGGAAGAAGTGATGGTTGTGCCATCAGAGTGGAAAAGGGGAGGGAAAGACGAGGAAGAAAAGTTGTTGGAGAGGTTTTTGGCTAGATGCCAGAAAGCTTGGGAATAGCTAGAGTTGGATAGTCCAGTGCATTTATCATTGATGAAAGAGTGCTTGGCAAGTCGAAGAACAGAATTGGCTTGATTCTGGGCGGAAACATAGGAAGAATGAGATTAGTAGTAATATATAAATAAATGCGTCATTAACAGTATTACCATTACTATAATTACCGTCATTATTATTGGTGAGTATATTGATGCATATATTTAAATGTGAACAAGTTATTGGTTTGGCATAAATATGATACAAAACAAATACAAAAAAAGTGTCCACCCGGAGTATTGAACCGGGTGTTGAGCTTTGCTTGGGTGACTCACTAACAGTCTACCCGTTAACCAATCCAACTAAACAGTTCACATAGGACCATTTTCCGCATATTGTATTGTACCTAGTAACAATAATCTAATCATACTTCATGTTAATAATATCTTAGTAAAATAAAGGCAATTAGCATTTAATTGTTATAGCTTACCTATAATAAACAATCATGCTTTCATTGTTAATACAGCATATTGCCGATTGAGTGTAAGTTTTAAAAATATTGCTTAGTTTTATAACAAAGGCTGTATGAAACATTGCGAATGATATGCTACTAAAAGTGTCAATCTGCTTTACTCATGTTCTGAAGTCCTAAAGATGTTTTCAGTGAACATAATGAACACGTTTTATGAGACTGTTTAAGGCGACAGTGGTTATTCTCTTGGGTCTATACAGTATATTTATATATTAATTTGTATTTTAGTTTCCTCCATAGACCTCCATCAAACGGAAACAAAAACATCCATTAGATACCCCCTCTAGATTAATTTGTACATTTTTCGATAGAAAAATGTCCCGGCCGAAGGTCGTTTCTTTCAGAATGACAGGCTCACTATCGTTCGCCAGGACAAATAACGACACCTAAAGTCCTAAAGATGTTTTCAGTGAACATAATGTAAAGGTTTTATGAGATTGTTTAAAGGAGGTGGGGCCGTTTTTCTGGCCTCAGTTCTTCCTCATGTTTAGCCCCATTGGTTTCAGATTATAAGACGTTTGGCCCATTAGTTTGACCTTTTGCCCCATTATTTGTCATTATTAAGACTTTTCGTGGCAATTAGGTGTCGACTTTCCCCTTGCGAGCGATAGCGAGTCTGTAACTTAAAAGAAATCGGCCTTCGGCTGGGACATTTTTCTGTTGAAAAATGTACTAATTTATTTTGACAGAGGGACTTGAGCGGCTGTTTTTTAAGCTGATGGAGGTATAGGGAGGAAACCAATACAATAAAAAAAAAATACGTAAATAATTAAATATATACGCCAATCTTCCCTTAAGCTTATCAACGTATATTATAAACATCGATTATATAATCGATGTGAACACCAAATATATAATGCCATGTGGTGATTGAAAACTTAAGGGAAGATGGGTCATTTTTCTAAACCCCTTCTTCCTTATGTTTTGTCCCATTAGTTTCCAGATTTTAAGAAGTTTACCCCATTATTTTGTCGATTTTAAGACCTTTCACCACATTTCTTTGTCAATATTAAAGGTGGGGGCTCATGGGTTGAGGATAGCATGGACAAATAATCGCCAACCTGCATATAATTATCTTGTAAAATGCAATGTCACTGAAATAATTATTAACAATGGTATAAGGATTTTGCGGATCGTCTATACCGGGCCCGAGACGTCATAGTGACGTCACACCAGTATCCTTAGCTTAGACTGGATGGTGGACTTACACTCTTGTGATGTCACAGGCCCGGTATAGACGATCCACAAAATCCTTTATACCATTGTTAATAATTATTTCAGTGCCATTGCATTTTGCAAGATAATTATGTACAGCTTGGCGATTATCATTCCATGTTTATCTCAACCCATAAGCCCTCACTTTTAAGACCTTTCGTGCTGTTTGTACATTTTTCAGTAGAAAAATGTCCCGGCCAAACTTCTTCCAAAATTACAGGTTCACTATCGTTCGCCAGGAAAAAAAATCGACACCTTAATAGCACAAAAGGGCTGAATATTGACAAGGAAATGGGGCGGAAGGTTTAAAATATCGACAAACTAATGGGGCAAACATCTTAAAATCTGAAAACTAATGGGGCTAAACATGAGGGAGAAGGGGATATGGAAAAATGACCCATCTCCCCTATCAAAACTAAAATCCAATAAATCCCCTGGACCCGACAAATTTCCGCCAAAACTCATTAAGGAAGTGAAAGATGAAATCTCAAACCACTAACAATTCTCTTTAAACAATCAATACAAAGCAATAGTCCCCAAAGAATGGAAATTAGCTAACGTAACACCCATCTTTAGAAAAAGAATGTAAGGCTCTGCTTGGCAACTATCGCCCAATAAGCCTCACCTCAATTATATGCAAGCTGCTCGAAACAATAGTCCGAAATAAAATTGTATGCCATCTAGAAACTAACAACCTTATGAGGGACACGCAACATGGTTTCCGAAATAAGCGCTCATGTCTGACAAACCTCCTTGACTTTTTCCACGATATCTTAAATGTATATAATAAAAATATAGCAGTTGACATCGTCTAACTTGATTTTCAAAACGCATTTGACAAAGTGCCTCACAACAGACTGATAACAAAACTTAAAGCTCACGGTATTGATGGGTTTGTTCTTCATTGGATTCAAGATTGGCTAAGTAAGCTTAAGCAACGAGTATAATAAATGGCAAGGCGTCAAATGGATAAATGTTACAAGCGGTGTACCACAAGGCTCAGTTCTTGGTCCAGTTCTGTTTCTTATTTATATTAACGATATTGATGATGGACTATTATGCAGAATCTCCAAATTTGCTGATGACACAAAAATTGCAAACAAAGAAAATTCTCCATCACAGATACAAGAGATTCAGAATTATTTAGACAAGCTGTCAAACTGGGCTCATACGTGGCAGATGAATTTCAATATAGATAACTGCAAAGTTCTTCACATCGGCAGTAAAAATGAAAGCGCTAACTTTTCGATAAATGGAATCCAACTAATGAACGTAAATAAATACAGATCTTGGAGTAACTATAACAAGCGATTTAAAACCAGCCAAACAATGAGACGAAGTTATTAAAAAAGCAAATCAAATTGTTGGTTTCATTTGGAGATCTTTTGAATATAAATCCGAAAACGTTATACGCACTTTATATAATTCATTGGTTCGTCCACATTTGGAATATTGTGTCCAGTTTTGGTCGCCATACTATAAAAAGGACATTGGAAAACTAGAGAGAGTACAACGGAGAGTAACTAAAATGATTCCCTGACTATGAAATAAACCATATGAGGAACGATTAAAAGAGTTAAACCTATTTGCCTTGAACAAACGCAGAATACGAGGGTACCTAATCCAAGTTTTTAAAATTATCAAAGGCCATGACAACATGGATGCAAGTAAGTACCTCACACTAGATAACTCAAATTACACAACAAGTAATGGTTACAAAATTGTCGGAAAGGCATTTCACTCACATGAAGCGAAGCACTTCTTTTTCAACCGAGTAGTCAACATATGGAATAATTTGCCTAGAAATGTTGTAGAGCTCCATACAGTCCAGACATTTAAATATCGCCTTGATAAATATCTCACTGTAAATCCCTGACTAACTGCATTTGTTCCCGACTAACATAACCGTATCAGTATATATATTACTATTATAGTGCTATAATTTTTGTTCTGACAACAGTATTTCTGGAGCTGAAACCCTCCAGTTGATGGCTGTGACAATTTTTTTTTTTTACAAGCAGCCTTGTAAGGACCATTAGGTCTGTTGTTGCTTGCCTTCCTTTGTATTCCTCTGTCTCCTTCCGGGCTTTCTTGGCCACCGGTTAGAGCTGTTTCCTGGTACTTTTGAGCTTGTGTGGTACCATGTTTGTGGTTGTTGAGCGTGGAGACGGGTGCGCGGACAGGAGCTATGTGCTGACGCGTGCGAGGAGACAAGAACAATGACACTGTGACCTCACTGGTGCTTATATATGGGGTAGGGAAGTGTGGGCTGCCCGAGATAAGAATGGCAAAAGGGTCAATTCGTACAGATATAACACACCTATCGTCTCCTTTCGCCATCAGGCGCCGCATATCTCATGGCATTCGTATGGCATTGGCAATAATTCGTCGACATATTTGCTGCATTCGAGCTACTATCGTAGGGTTGTCGCCCTATTCGCTCAAAAACAGCTTTACCAATAATTAGAAATTGTCCCATTCGCCACCTCCCTCGCATGGTATTCGTCGATAGTCGTCAATATTTGTACAATAATCGTATGGTAATCGTCCGACATTCGCCAAATTCATCTGAGCATCGCCTAATTGTTCCGCATTTGACGGCAGTGGCAAATCAGAAGATAATAATACGAACTGTGCGATTCTCGTGCGAGCCAAGACGAAGCCAAGCCTCGTGAGACACGAGGCGCGTGCCACACAATTATCGCCACGAATTTCAATTCGCCTCGTTTTTTTAAACATTCAAAAATTTAACGGCGATCTGAGTGGAATTTTGTCGAGGTTTGTGCGACAATTGTGCGCATTCAGCGATTTGTGGAGAATAGTCAGACAAATACAGAACATCGACAAAAAAAATCGCAAATTCGCCTAGCGGGATTCCGCATTCACTCTATCATACACACACACACACACACTCTCTATTTCACTCTCTGTATACACTCTACTCCCCTCACACTCCCACACTCACTCTGTCTCTCTCTCCACCTCACTGAACATTAATCTTCTATTAATCAAATGAAGACCCAGCCACTCGTACTGATGTAAAGAATACTGCCACTAGGCTGAAGAGTGGAAAGGCTTCTGTATCAGGGAAATTGGAGGTAAACTATTTAATTGGGCCATTTATTGGTTTATTGTAGATTGGTATCACTTGTTTTCACTCTAACGGGGTAAGATCATCCCTATTTACAACGGAAAATGTCAATATCCGAGATTATGTGCTAGGTGATCAATAAGACGTCTACGAGTATAGAAGATATCGGCTGAATATATAGTCGGTGGCTTGGAGAACTCTGTGAACACAGACTCGGATTCAAAGATAAATTAGCCTAACCAAACCGACTTCTTCTCGCTCATACAAGTAGAGACCGACTTCTCCAAGAAGTTGAGTTCTCTTTGGCCGACTTCTCCAAGAGGCTGAGTTCTCTTTAGTTAACTTCTCTAAGAGGCTGAGTTCTCTTTAATCGACTTCTTCAAGAGGCTGAGTTCACTTTGGCCGACTTCTTCAAGAGGCTGAGTTCTCTTTGGCCGATTTCTTCAAGAGACTGAGTTCTCTTTGGCCGACTTCTTCAAGAGGCTGAGTTCTCGTTGGCCGACTTCTTCAAGAGGCTGAGTTCTCTTAGGCCGACTTCTTCAAGAGGCTGAGTTCTCTTTGGCCGACTTCTTCAAGAGGCTGAGTTCTCTTTGGCCGACTTCTTCAAGAGGCTGAGTTCTCTTTGGCCGACTTCTTCAAGAGGCTGAGTTATCTTTGGCTGACTTCTCCAAGAGGCTGAGTTCTCTTTGGATAACTTCTCCAAGAGGCTGAGTTCTCTTTTGTCGACTTTTCCAAGAGGCTGAGTTATCTTTGGCAGACTTCTTCAAGAGGCTGAGTTCTCTTTGGCCGACTTCTCCAAATGGCTGAGTTATCTTTGGCCGGCTTCTTCAAGAGGCCGAGTTCTCTTTGGCTGAATTCTCCAAGAGGCTGTGTTCTCCTTGGCCGACTTCTTCAAGAGGCTGAGTTCTCTTTGGTCGACTTTTCTCCAAGGCCAAGTTCTCCTGATACCACACCAATTACAGTGGAGTTGCATTGCTCACTGTGCCAGGCAAGGCGTTTCTTTCTACTTACTGATTATGAATTCCATGACTCCTGTTAAAATATGAGGTACAAGCAGTCTGAATCTTGACTTGCAATATTTGAAATTGATGGAATTCGAACACAGAAGGTCCTCGTGGAACACCGGCTTTAGTATCGACAAGAACTGCAAGTAATTTATGTCTATCTATCTCGTAAAGGATATTTAACTATGCACATAATCTGACACTACACACTTATTGTTACTATGCGAGATACTTTAGGTGATAATGAAACCCCCGCAGATTATGTTGATAGATAATAGGACGCTACAGGTCCCTCAAATGAATCTGGCATACACATTTATTATATACATCATCAAAGCGAATTGCTAGGCTCGATGGGCAAACATACCTCATCTTTCTTTGGGGTGAGAACAATATTACCTTGCTCACATCTCAGCAGTCATCATCATTAGAGCTGAATGTATAAAATACTCTAAACAATAATAATACAACTACATAACTAAAATTATCGTCATCTGATAGAAATAGTAACTTTTATAAAACAAAACACTTTTACACATACCTGTGGCTAAAGCTTTGTGAAGTGTCAACAGTTTCTTCCGACAACAAAATCTGCAAGAAAAGATAAAATGTTTTAATGTAACATAAATTGTTAAAGGACAAAACCCCTACTGAGGTCAATGGAGGTCATGCAAAATCCCTAGAATACAACCAACTTGATTACATAACTATCCGACTATTATAGCAATATGATAATGAATCGTAGGAAATATACTTTAGTAAATATTATAGCTACCCTACAACACTACCTATCAGGAATCAGTGCTGTTATATTATTATGATCTTATGAGGTAATACATAGAACTAGGGCCATAGCTAGTTAGTTTATTAACACAAATACAATGTATTATATATACTGTATATATATAAATTACATACTATGGCTACAACCATAATTATGTTCAATATAATAATGAATACACATAACAAATACACTAGTCTTGGCTTTGCCTAGACGTTAATATCCGTGGTTGAGCCCTTTGGAGTCTGTGGTGGGTGATTAACCCAGCCTGGTACACAGGGACTAATACATATTATTCAGGTTACCACAGCTGACATATCCAGACGTCACAAATATCCACTGAATCAGGTCAAGAGCAGGTTTGTATTTTATTTGTTAAATTCTATATTTACTTATGTGTTTAACTTTCTCCCTAGACAATTTCTCCTCCATCATGCTTAACAAAATACCCCCAAGATCCAACTTTGAGATAAAGTTGTACATTATTCGGTAAAAAAATGCCCTTGCCTATTCCTTCTATATTGCAGGGTCGCTATCACTCACCAGGGAAAACAATGACACTTAAATAGCACAAAAGGTCACACGCACGCGCATACTGTATACATACTGTATATATACCGGTATATATATATATATATTTTTTTTTTTTTTTGTCTATGTGGATTAGGGAGACAAAAGGCAAAACTGCCTGTGACGAGTGCCTCCTCCAGAGTTAAAAGAGTGACAGGGCCAAAATCAAGGAACGTTCGCGCCAAAATGTCTGGACACATGGAGTTTGAAACAATTAAAGTCATAGGATGAGGGAAAGATGGATTCAGGGACAGAGTTTCAGAGCTCAGCTGTTGAATAGAAGAATAATTGAGAGTAACGTTTCACTCTTGAGTTGCAGAGTTGTACAGACTAATGGTAGGATTGTGTTGCAAGATGGGTACTACGTACCCTACGTAGAGGAGGTGGTATGCACTGAGAGAGCTCTGAGGAACACTGATTATTGTAGTAGCGATAGAATAGCGAGAAAGATGCAACATTGCAGAGAAGAGAGAGAGATTACAGAGAGTCAGTGAGTGGACGGGAGTTAATGATACGAAAGGCTTTCCTTTCTACTTTGTCTAGACGTGCTGTGTGAGAGGAGCAATGTGACCCCACACATGTGAGCAATACTCAATACAAGGATGCACTCTGCCCCTGTACAGAGCAAGAAGCTGAGCAGGGGTAAAGAACTCCTTGAGGCAGTTGACTTACACCCAATTTTTGGGAGGCCGCCTTAGCAAGACTCTCCAAGGGAGAGCAGAAAAAAAAGTGACACCAGTATTACTGAGAGAAGATGAAGGGTTCATTTATTGATTTTGAAGAATAAGGGAAAGTTCGATGGGAGTTCACGGCGGTTGGATAGATGAAGAAATTGGGTTTTGGAAGCATTAAAGGTAACAAGGTTTTCTCTGCCCCAATTGGAGATGGTTGTTAGATCAGAAGATAAGCGTTCTATGGCTTCTTTACGTTTGCTTTTGAGGGATTGTTGGCCGGGACGTTCTGGGAAACTAATTGAATAGTGTAAGGTAGAGTCGTCTGCATATGAATGGATAGGACTGGAGGTACAGTTGAGAAGATCATTTATGAAAATTATAAAGAGAATAGGAGACAGGACAGATACCTGAAGAACACCGGAGTTGATAGGATGCGGAAGTGAGCGATGGCCGTCCACAACGACAGCTATGGAACGACCGAAAAGGATGTTAGAGACAAAGGCACAGATGGAGGGATAGAACCCGAAAGAGGGTAGTTTAGAAATTAATGATTTGTCCCAGACTGTATCGAAGACCTTCGATATGTCTTAACGCAATAGGAAAGGTCTTACCGAAGTTCCGAAAGGAGGATGACCAAGAGTTAGTAAGATATGAAAGAAGATCACCAGTAGAGTGACCCTTAAGGAAGCCATACTGGCGATCTGATAGTAGATTATGAGAAGATAAAATTTAATGCTTAAGAAATTTGGAAGTAAGAATAGTTTCAAAAACTTTAGAAATACAAGAGATGAGAACAATTGGACGATAGTTGGAAGGTTGTGAGTGGTCACCCTTCTTTGGGACAGGTTGAATGAGAGCAAACTTCCAGCAAGAAGGGAAGACGTTAGAGGAGAGACAGAGACGAAAGAGTGTGCCTAGGCAGGGGGTCAGAACGGAAGCACAGTTGTTGAGTACAACAGGAGGAACACCGTCCGGACCGTACGCCTTCTTAGTATTAAGCCCAGAGAGGGTAGAAAGTACATCTTTAGAATAGATTAGGATATTAGGCATAAGTAGGAGAGAGGGGGCTTGAGAGGAAGGAATAGCACCAGAATCATCCAAGGTGGAGATTCTAGCAAAAGTTTGAGCGAAGAGTTCAGCTTTGTTAGAGGAAGAAGTGATGTTTGTGCTATATCTACAGTATATATATATATATATATATATATATATATATATATATATATATACACATGGCTGTATGTTAGATTATCTTAGGTGGAATTAGGATATGTTAAGTCATATGAGGTTGAGATGAATTAGCAAAGGTTAAGTTATTGTGAGTTAGAAGAAGGTAAAATGGGTAGGCTTTGGTTGAGTAATATTGGTATAGCCATACAGTATATAACAAGTGCCCCATTATACTAGGACAAAATGGCTGACAGAGAGGGCTATGAGGGAAAAAGACCTATTATATACTGTATTGGGTTTATTACACAATCCGTGGCGATACCATAGGGAAGGTTGATATTGGACGATTTGCGGTGATACTGGGGGTTATTGTGAGAGAGAGAGAGAGAGAGAGAGAGAGAGAGAGAGAGAGAGAGAGAGAGAGAGAGAGAGAGAGAGAGAGAGAGAGAGAGAGAGAGAGAGAGAGAGAGAGAGAGAGAGAGAGAGAGAGAGAGAGAGAGAGAGAGAGAGAGAGAGACGGGGGGGGGGGGGGGGAGAGAGAGACAGCATTAGACATTTTATCAGTAATCTTCAGCCACTATGTGACATATTTGTCCTAAAGTCTTTTAATAAAATATACATATTCATATGTCAATGGTGGTACCAATGGGCGATTCTATTCAGCATAGGAGGGAACATGATATATTGATATGCAAATTGTATGGGACTTGTCTGACTAGAAACTCTCTCACCAAACCACTTGCTTTCCTCAGATTCTTCCTAAATTGAAAACATCGTTTAATGTTATTCAGAATAATACTAAATTAACGTCTTCGTATTGAAGGCAGGTTACATATGTTCAGTAACCCGATATCAATAGAACCATGCATAAACAGAACCATACACCAATAGAACCAAACACCAATATAACCATAGAGCAATAGTACCATGCATAAACATATACAAATAGAACCAAACACCAATATAACCATAGAGCAATAGTACCATGCATAAACAGAACCATACACCAATAGAACCAAACACCAATATAACCATAGAGCAATAGTACCATGCATAAACAGAACCATACACCAATAGAACCAAACACCAATATAACCATAGAGCAATAGAACCATGCATAAACAGAACCATACACCAATAGAACCAAACACCAATATACCATAGAGCAATAGTACCATGCATAAACAGAACCATACACCAATAGAACCAAACACCAATATAACCATAGAGCAATAGAACCATGCATAAACAGAACCATACACCAATAGAACCAAACACCAATATAACCATAGAGCAATAGAACCATGCATAAACAGAACCATACACCAATAGAACCAAACACCAATATAACCATAGAGCAATAGTACCATGCATAAACAGGATCATACACCAAAAGAACCATACACTAATAGAACCATACATGAAAAGAACCCTACACCAATAAATATATACACAAACAGAACCCTAGCACCATAAAGCCTCTTACACAACACAGAGCTGGCCCGGGAAGCGGCAGGTGGTGGGTGGAAAGGTCTGTTTTTATTTCATTGTTATTTTAGTTGGCTCACAAATACACACGCCCGCACATCTACCATACGGCACACACGTACATACATACTGTATATACTGTACACGTTGACACATATACACGCCTGCATGTCCACCATACCGCACACACGTACATAAATATATACTGTATACTATACACGTTCACACATAAACACACCCGCACGCCCACTTAACCCCTCACACGTACATACAGTACATAAATTATATACTGTATACTTTACACGCTCACACATATACACGCTCACACACCTACTAAACCGCTCACACGCACACATATAATGAACAGGCTTACATATATTCACGCCAACTTAGACGCGCGCAAATTTGTTATGTCTATGTGGATGAGGGAGACAAAATGCAAAACTGCCTGTGACGAGTGCCTCCCTCGAAGTCGAAAAAAAGGAACGCTCGAGCCAAAATGCCTGGACACAGAGTTTGAAGCAATTTAGTCGTAGGGTGAGGGAAAGATGGATTCAGGGAGAGACTTCCAGAGCTCAGCGGTAGAATAGAAGAATTATTGGGATTATCTTTTCACTCTTGTGTTGAAGAGTTGCACAGAGTAGGTGTGGGATTGTGTTGCAAGACGGGTGCTACATACTGTATGTAGAGGTGGTATACATTGAGAAAGCTCTGAGGAACACTGATTATTGTAATATCGGTAAAATAGCAAGAGATGCAACATTGCGCCGAAGATAGAGAGAGATTGCAAAGAGTCGGTGAGTGGACATGAGTTAATGAGACGAAAGGCTTTCTTTTCTACTTTGTCAAGAAGTGCTGTGTGAGAGGATCCTCCCCACTCATGTGAACAATACTCAATATATATACGCATTGTACCCCTATACAGAGCAAGAAATTGTGCAGGGGTAATCAACCCACGGAGGCGGTTGAGTACACCCGTATCTCCGTCATGTGGGAATAATATCTTCTTTAACGCCTTACGAGCGGACCCATCAGTAACTTCTACTACCTGCCAAGCGGGTGGTTTTACCCTAAACAAGCTTATTAGTGCTCTTTGTCATGCATAACCAAGAGCCAGAGCATAATACAATTATGTATCTCTGAAAGGGCGATAATCGAGGTTTCCAATGACACCAGAACCATTCTTCTACGACCACGCGTTCTCTTGCAACGATCGTGCAACCGAAGGACAAAATCGCTAAAATACGGTAATTTCCTTACATAATTCCCTGTTTAGCGAGGCAGTGAGTGTGGGTGTGTGTGTGTGTGCTGGCGCGGGAGCCGTGCCGAACGGTCAGAGCCGACCTACGCTCCTCCCACCGCTCGTCTCTCTCTCAGAGCCAAATATTGCTCAGAATTGCACACGCCTTATGTCGGTTCCCGCCACATAGTCCTTTCTTCTCTAGACCGACTTAAGTCGGGCCCTGATAGACAAGGGTTAATGTTGTCTTTTTATCACTTTGTTTTCCTCATCTCCTGCCTTCAAAGGACTGCACCAGGTCACATAAACTAAGATAATTATATTTTTCCCAGCTAGAAAATCCTTTGTTTGTCTTGGCTTTGTTGATATCCATTGTGTTCATTTCCGCCGCGCTGTCTATTACACACACACAAACACACACACATGCTTTCTCCCTCTCGGTCGTTCTTTATTTTTTTAGTTTTTTATCTGACTAAGTTAATTTTGAATTATTTGTAACCCAAAAAGTGTATTCATAATCAACATTTATGTGTATGGGTAAACTCACTCATTATTGTTTTTTATAACCGATTGTACTTATCTGTGTGTCTTACTACAATTTTCCCTTTTCTTCCACCCCACCCCACCCCACCCCACCCCACCCCTTCCTCACCTACTCACTCACTCTCTCTCTTTCTCTCCAGTTCCGGGCATTAAAAACACAAATTATATCAGACTTAAGGAATCTCTATCTAACATACACTCAAACCTTTCTAATATAAACGAAGTAGATGAGTCTATAAGGAAGTTGGAGGTGCAGCCATCTATAGTAAGTAGATTGTTCAGATAAAGTACAGTTATTATGCATATACAAATACATAAAACCAAATTCAACAGCATACTTCGTACCCCTCAGAAACCTACATATTTAATGAATTTCTGTTTTATTTCGATGTTTACGGTTGAAACTTCCGTATAGCCTGAAACACTGAAGTGGTCAATTCTGATCTGGTGGCTACTTACATTAATTTTGTCAACCATCAGTCTAGTATTATCAATCCTATAAAATACTAGACTATTTTTCACCTTAGCCTGTGATGTAATTGGTAGCACATTCAGTTCATCGAAATCTAAGGACAGTTTCAACAGCTAAGAAGTCCTTCAAGGCGTAGGAGAAATCAAAATCATCCACGGCCTGTAGATCTTCAAAACCATCCAAGAGCAAGTCTTGCTCGTATGATGAAACCTGGTCTTCTAGCAAGACTAAGCGGGTTTGGTCGCCGACACCAAGTACAGACAGGAGACCACACCAAAAGCGAGCTCGCCATTCTCTGGAGTCCGAGGTCAAGGTAGATCGACCGACTAGGGTAACTGTTTTCAGGGCTATAGAGAAAAATCTCCCTACACCCCTAGACACTCCCAAGCTTGTCCACCTGCCTGTTCACCCGAGGTAAGTCCCACAGCCTCTGCCTTCTCTATTGCCTCTTCCATTGGTTGTCCCTAAAGTGGCCACAAGTTTGTCGCCTGTATCTACGGACATAGATGAACCTTTATTCTCCATCTCACAAGATGAAATCGCGCAGGCATGGGAATCAGATGATGGTGAGGCAAGGGACCACGCCTCTCACCATAGCAATCGGATGGTGAATTCGATGATGGACACTCACTACAACAGTTTGCAACATCTCACTCTCGACCTATTTCCACACACCCCAGCACTACGTCACAGATATCAGACCAACCTACCACTCTGACACGTACAGAAGAGGATATGGACGATATTCCTTCGCCACGAACACGCTGATCATTCAAGGTAAAAATGGCAAGAGCACTAAATGAGTTGTTGGGACGGGAAGGCCAAAGTTCTTCACATAAACCAATCAAAATCCCCACTCACACAGAGGCAACCTCGGGAAACAACTCTGGTTATTGTTAGACAAACAACTCCTCCTCCCCCTCCCCTTGCTGTACAAGTCACATCTGTACCCCTGATGGCCCCTAGCCTGAGGTTTTTGTCTTAAATATCCACCCCTCCTTTAGACAAAATTATGCCTTACCTAAAACAGAAAATGTCATTATTGTATGGGCCTGACAATGTATTGTCGCTCCCCGACATGACGAGGCAGTCTCGTCGGGGATTGGCGACACAACCGCACAGACCTGTAGTTTGCTTGGACTTGATAGGGAAGCGAAGATCCCCCATGTGGAATTCTACCATACTATTGGAATGGGTGTATATGTGAATGTAGTCTGTAATCAATATTATCAGCTCGCCCATGCTGCTCGGGTCCTTGCATATATTACATGCATGCAACACTAGCTTACTGCATCTCCAATGCACGACATTACAGAGAACAGACCGGATGTCCATGCCCTCTGGCCAATTGGCCTTTTTGGCACCCATGGGGTGGCGAACCCTGGACTTACCCAGAGTGTGTCCCGCACTTTACTACTCAGCCACGTTAATATATCATAACAATAGCAATATTTCACAGGTGAATCACTGTATATAAATGTTATGCATTGCAGTAATAATAATATCACGGTACTAATTCAGACAATATTAAGTATGTAATAACACGAACAGGAGAAGCTAAGAAAAGACGATGATGGAACCAAAGCATAAACGTTCATGGCCCCCCTCCATCTGTTATAAGCCTAGTTACAATTAGCAATACTACTACAACTAACACTAATAACTAAAATTTAGGCGGATGAATCTGCTACCTCCCGATTCCTTATCACGTTTTAGACAATCTCGCTGCACAATAGCCACCACAGTCGGTAGCAAAAATCTGGCAGGTTCACTTTGACTTCCTTGCTCCTTTTGGCGAACAACTTTGGTCTTGCTGTTCAATGTCGTTGAGGCAGCTGTTTAGGAAGATTTGCGTGTCAAAGGTTCAGAGACGACAAAAAAAGGGTAATCTTGCGATGCAAGAGCTACCACAGTTGTCATTGGAAATCCAGCAGGTTCACTTTATTTTCATACTAGCTCTGTGATCAACTTTGGTCTTAGTGTTCCATGTCATGGAGGCAGCCGTTTAGGAGTAGTAGTGCGTCGAATGTTCTAGAGACCACAAAACACAGCAATATTACCTACTTAGTAAGTGTAACGGAAATCCAACTGGTTCATTTTGTTCATTTTGGCCCTGCGAACATTTTTTTTTTTTTAAATTTAACTCTTTAACTGCGGTACCCGTCACCAGACAGGCACCAAAATTCGCTTATTATGTGTCCTGGGAGTGAGGCAAGCGAATGCAGGTAGCGTAGGACCTCTTCATCCGTTCCCCACCATGGCAGGGCCCATACTAACGTAATCTCACATGTGTACCACATCAATGCAACGTTTCTCATAGCGAAAACAACTCAAAACATCTTGTTTTTAGCAATTTTGCAAGATCGTTGCAAGACAACCAGGCGACATACAAAGATGATTCAGGTGTCATTGGAAAGTTCTATTACTTTACTTTCACGAATATATCATCGTATTACGTTCAGGCTCTTGTTTATGCATGAATATGTGCAGGGAATTAGGGCAAAAATTTCCGCAGGCGCAGGGAAAGAATCAATGTCGTGGAGGCAGCCGTTTAACCCATTCGTAGTGGGGCCCGACTTAAGTCCGTATCTAAAAACCTGGACTATGTGGCGGGGCCCGACTTTAGTCTGTGTGCAATTTTGGCGCAATATTGGCTCTGAGAGAGAGACGAGCGACGGGAGGAGCGTAGGTTGCCTCATGAACGCTCGCCACGGCTGCCGTGGGCCTACTGACATCTACTCCACACACATCCACCCTCCCTCCCTCGCTACACACGTAATTATGTAACGAAATGACCGTATTTTAGCGAATTTGCGCTTCGGTTGCATGATCGTTGCAAGACAACCAGTGATCGTAGAAGGATGGTTCAGCTGTCATTGGAAAGCTCAATTAACGCCCTTTCAGGGATACATAATTGTATTATGATCTGGCTCTTGTTTATGCATGAAAAACAGCACGGAAACAAGGCCATTTATGGTAAAACCACCCACTGGGCGGTACGTAGAAATTACCGCCTAGACCGCTCATAAGGTGTTAAGAGTATTAAGTCAAAGGTTCCAGTGATGACAAAAATAAATTCAGCAAATCACAGCCATCTTCTAGCAGAATCGGCAAAAATTTCACCACCTCTAATACTACCTCTGCCACAACAACAACAACACTAATTTATGTTACACTACTAGTAAAAATATTGATAATAATAATACAAATGATAGTAACAACAACACTAATAATAAAATAATAACTCTAACAACATCCTCAGTAAAGAAAGGAAGCGACCACAATATAAACATTCATTGCCCACCCTCCATCTTTTATGAGCCCTGCCAAAATTTATCGAGGAGAAAACAAAAGGTCGGGATAAGATGGAGAGGAAATTCCCGAAAATTGAGAGAAGATGGAGTGAAGTGGAAAACTTAAGGGCAGGGGCGAGAATAATACAGAGATTGGCGATGATCAAGTTACTTAGAGTTACATATATACGCAGAGGAGATGGTATACACTGGGAAAGCTCCGAGGAACACTGATTATTGTAGTAGCGATATATGAATAGCGAAAAAGATGCAACATTGCGGCGAAGAGAGAGAGAGAGATTGCAGAGAGTTGGTGAGTGGACGGGAGTTAACGATACGAAAGGCTTTCCTTTCTACTTTGTCTAGGAGTGCGGTGTGAGAGGATCCTCCCCACACATGTGAACAATCGGAGAGCGGCTGCAATTATATTATAGTAGTCAAAGCTTAATTGTAATAAATGTTAATACTCATAAAAGTCCTTTCTAAGCTGAATATGATGGTCTAATGGAAATAGTAGTCACATTTATACATTTGTCTGCTTCTAATTTTTTTTTTTTTTTTTTTTTTTCCTCTATATTCCAACTTACTTCCTCTCGGGCATAGGCTGAGAGCCTTAACATTCACCGTTTTACAATGAACAGTGAAGCCCGTGAGGTCTTGTTCCAGTCTAGGGAGTGAGACATGTGAAGCACGTAGAGTACAACGAGCACCTGCCATCTTGCCTTCACATGAGGCACGGTGCTCACTCATGGCCCGAAACGACCCCATCTCTGAAGCCACCTCGTTCCCGTGCTTCACTGTCTCACCCACGACACTCGGACTCTCACACTTACACACACACAACGCCACCTGTTGAGCAGATAACTCACCAGGCATTGCACCCCTATAGCATATTTTGAATATGGGAATATTCATACAGTGCTATTTAATCAGGGAACAATGAGGGTTTTTATTGACGTTTCGGTGGGCTTGTGGTAATGCACTGATACCAGGTACAGCATAAATTCCATCCCAATAATATCTTCCCATTGATACATCGGGATTTGAACCCGGGACCTGTATATGTATGTGTATGTATATGTATGTGTATGTGTATGTATGCATATATATAATTTGATTGATATTAAGTAATTTCATATAAATACTATTATATAAGAGTAATTTCTAACTATGCCTACTAATCATTAAAGCCCAGTACTACTTCCCTACAATAACTTTCTGCTCATCGCAATGTTGCATCTCTCTCACTCTTCTATCGCTATGACAACAATCAGTGTTCTGCAGAGCTCTCTCAGTGTATACCCCCTCTCTTACAGCGAGAGCGAGGCACCCGATGTTCAACAGAGACCCAATTGTATTCTGTCCAGCTCTCCAATCCAAGAATTGGCAAAACATTTCAGTCTTTCTTCTACAAAACAAGTGAACTCTGGAACTCTCTCCCTTAATCAATCTTTCCTTCACCCTATGACTTAGATTGCTTTAAATGTCGTGTGTCTAGGCATTTTGACTCCAACGTCCCTTGAATTTGGCTCTGTCACTCATTCAACTTTAGGGGAGACACTCGTTACAGGCAACCTGTCTTTTATTTGCTCAATACACATAGAAAACAAATGTATAAACAAAGGGAAAGGATCAAAGCCACTCGATAAATTAAGGTAATAGTAGACTTTTTGGGGGCTATTAATTCATTCATTAATTTATGGTTTAGTTGCCTCGCTAGACCTTCATCAAGCTTAGAAATACACCCCCTAGATCCCCCCCCCCCTTCAAGATAAATTTGTACATATTTCAGTAGAACAATTTCCCGGCCGAAGGCCGGTTTCTCTTGAAATTACAGGATCGCTATCGCTCGCCAGGAACAAAATCTACTCCTAAATGGCACGAAAGTTCTTTATGTTGACAAAGAAATGGGGCGAAAGGTCTTAAAATCGACATACTAATGGAAGGAACATCTTGAAATCTCAAAACTAATATGTTGAGCACGAGGAAGAAGGAGGTCCAGAAAAAGCGAGTAGTACCCCCTTAAGAATGGACAATTAAAAGTTAAGAATGAATAAAAGAAGTTTCCAGAAAAAGCTGCAGTTACCCTTTCAATAAGATAACGCCAATTTATGATTAATTCTGACTGCCTCCATGCTATAATATTTAGATCAGGACGAACTTATCAATGTTAGAGGGAAGCTACTGTATATACAGTAAGTATTATCAATGTTAGAGGGAAGCTACTGTATATACAGTAAGTATTATCAATGTTACAGGGAAGCTACTGTATATACAGTAAGTATTATCAATGTTACAGGGAAGCTACTGTATATACAGTAAGTATTATCAATGTTACAGGGAAGCTACTGTATATACAGTGTAAGTATTATCAATGTTACAGGGAAGCTACTGTATATACAGTAAGTATTATCAATGTTACAGGGAAGCTACTGTATATACAGTAAGTATTATCAATGTTACAGGGAAGCTACTGTATATACAGTAAGTATTATCAATGTTACAGGGAAGCTACTGTATATACAGTAAGTATTATCAATGTTACAGGGAAGCTACTGTATATACAGTAAGTATTATCAATGTTACAGGGAAGCTACTGTATATACAGTAAGTATTATCAATGTTACAGGGAAGCTACTGTATATACAGTAAGTATTATCAATGTTACAGGGAAGCTACTGTATATACAGTAAGTATTATCAATGTTACAGGGAAGCTACTGTATATACAGTAAGTATTATCAATGTTACAGGGAAGCTACTGTATATACAGTAAGTATTATCAATGTTACAGGGAAGCTACTGTATATACAGTAAGTATTATCAATGTTACAGGGAAGCTACTGTATATACAGTAAGTATTATCATGTTAGAGGGAAGCTACTGTATATACAGTAAGTATTATCAATGTTAGAGGGAAGCTACTGTATATACAGTAAGTATTATCAATGTTAGAGGGAAGCTACTGTATATACAGTAAGTATTATCAATGTTAGAGGGAAGCTACTGTATATACAGTAAGTATTATCAATGTTACAGGGAAGCTACTGTATATACAGTAAGTATTATCAATGTTAGAGGGAAGCTACTGTATATACAGTAAGTATATCAATGTTAGAGGGAAGCTACTGTATATACAGTAAGTATTATCAATGTTAGAGGGAAGCTACTGTATATACAGTAAGTATTATCAATGTTAGAGGGAAGCTACTGTATATACAGTAAGTATTATCAATGTTACAGGGAAGCTACTGTATATACAGTAAGTATTATCAATGTTAGAGGGAAGCTACTGTATATACAGTAAGTATTATCAATGTTAGAGGGAAGCTACTGTATATACAGTAAGTATTATCAATGTTAGAGGGAAGCTACTGTATATACAGTAAGTATTATCAATGTTACAGGGAAGCTACTGTATATACAGTAAGTATTATCAATGTTACAGGGAAGCTACTGTATATACAGTAAGTATTATCAATGTTACAGGGAAGCTACTGTATATACAGTAAGTATTATCAATGTTACAGGGAAGCTACTGTATATACAGTAAGTATTATCAATGTTACAGGGAAGCTACTGTATATACAGTAAGTATTATCAATGTTACAGGGAAGCTACTGTATATACAGTAAGTATTATCAATGTTACAGGGAAGCTACTGTATATACAGTAAGTATTATCAATGTTACAGGGAAGCTACTGTATATACAGTAAGTATTATCAATGTTACAGGGAAGCTACTGTATATACAGTAAGTATTATCAATGTTACAGGGAAGCTACTGTATATACAGTAAGTATTATCAATGTTACAGGGAAGCTACTGTATATACAGTAAGTATTATCAATGTTAGAGGGAAGCTACTGTATATACAGTACAGTAAGTATTATTTAACCTTGCATTCTTAAAGGTTCTTTCCAACTTGAATACAATCCTGTAGTTGAAGCATGATTGAAATATATTCGTCATCTGAAGGAGTAATTACAGAACGTATCACCTTGAGGGGTATACAAAATTCGTAATCAAAATTACTGAAACTAAGAAGTTTAGCTACAGAAAATATATTGAAAGGGAGGGAATGTAATAACAGAAGAACACAATGAAAAGAAAGTGCCATTTGATAGAATAGGAAAAGCAGAGACCGCAGAACCCTGTTATGGGGCAAGGAAGTTTTGAAACCAGAACCGATGAATGGATGATACAACCTTGATCAAATGGATAAAGCAATATATCTTGGGAAATCTACTGAATTATAAAAAACAAATACTTATTGCATAAACATTACTTTGAACCAGGACTAAAACAGGGCTGTTCGGCCAGGCAGCCTAGGGAACGGCTACTACTACCAGGACTATTATCAGAAGGCATTTAGACAAAACTTATCTCTATATGTATTTTGGTACCGTAAAACAAAAATATATCATATAAACATGTGACCAATAATAAGGTTGAAGAGGATTATACTATATTACCAACATTCGCGTTCATAAATAATATCATATAAACAAAGGCATGTAGGGTAATGTGACCAATAATAAGGTTGAAGAGGATTATACTATATTACCAACATTAGCGTTCATAAATAATATCATATAAACAAAGGCATGTGGGTAATGTGACCAATAATAAGGTTGAAGAGGATTATACTATATTACCAACATTAGCGTTCATAAATAATATCATATAAACAAAGGCATGTAGGGTAATGTGACCAATAATAAGGTTGAAGAGGATTATACTATATTACCAACATTAGCGTTCATAAATAATATCATATAAACAAAGGCATGTAGGGTAATGTGACCAATAATAAGGTTGAAGAGGATTATACTATATTACCAACATTAGCGTTCATAAATAATATCATATAAACAAAGGCATGTAGGGTAATGTGACCAATAATAAGGTTGAAGAGGATTATACTATATTACCAACATTAGCGTTCATAAATAATATCATATAAACAAAGGCATGTAGGGTAATGTCACCAATAATAAGGTTGAAGAGGATTATACTATATTACCAACATTCGCGTTCATAAATTCTGATACGTTTTTAACTCTCGAACTGACTAAGAAAACTTCCAAAAATGCAAGTATTAGCTGAATAATGATAATGTGAGTCAGTGCTTCGTAAGACAGTAACGACCGCGGCTGAAACTTCAAGGAGTAATTTAAACACTCACGTGGCTCACTATTATTGTCTTAAAGTTGACCAATTTGACTATTTTGTCCACTTAAACTAATTCGACCGCTTGAGCTATTTTGAGTGTTCTGACAAATAAGAGCACCATTCACTTTTTGGTCAGGCTTCAATTACGCACTGGCAAGAGGAACTGCATAGATACACACCTTATCTCAATTGGATGTCCATCCCTAGTAGTACAAGCGATATATGAATAAAAAACAAGGAATTGGGCAAAATTATGTCCAAGCATGAAATTATCCACAATGATAGACCATCATATGGATACAAATATCAGACGTGAGGCCACTCGAAAAAAACATTATATTTTAGCCGTGGCGGCCATTTTTGATCTGCCATTACCGGAAATATGATTTTATGCCATATCTAATGAACTAATTGGCTTATGAAAATAAACTGGCATCTACTACCAGGTTTGCAGGGTCAAGGATCACGAAAAACACATCCAAAATCATGTAAAATCATTGTAATGCTATGCATTTGTACAATAAACACATAACACCCGTATTTCACAAAATTCAAATCCAAGCTGTGAATGTTACATGAATGATTTTGTTACAATTATCAACTACATTATGCATTCTCATTTTCTAATGGAAATCATAACCCAAATTTTAACTCAGTCTGCACAATCACCACCACAATGACAAAGTGCTGTACAGTTAAAAGCTGCCTTTACACATCTACAGGCATTTCTACACCCCTTTTTGTAACCACAACATATCAGTTCACATGTAGCTTGATTCGCTTTTAGAAGTGTGGTCCACACTGGCTGCCATCCTTCTTGGTTTGACCAACCCAAGTCTGAAGGACAGGGGAGTTCTGGTGAAAGATCCAGGGTTCTACCCCTGCAGTATGCAGCCTGGAATACACTTCTACGGATGTGGAGCATAAGGGCATCCTTTGTTGTGGGTAAGTCCTCCATGCCGCGCCCTTTCTTGACAAAGAGCTCCATGCGAGCTGCATCAACACTGGATAGAGCACTGGTTCTGTTGTACAAGAGAACAGTGAAACTCTCTATTGTGGATATCGTCTCTTCAGTAAGGTCATCTGGGGCCATCATCCACGGAGTGGAAGGCATCCGTGAGCTTGTCATACATCTTCCATACATCGCAGACTTTTAATTTGCAGTATTTACAATAAGTGTTTCGTAATATTGCAGTGACCCATAATAATCCAAATGTTGTCCACTTTTAAATACCAGTATAAAATGGTCTCAACATTATGCCAGAATCCAGTGATAAAAACGTTCAGATTATTCTCTCGTGTAATTACCCCCTTAACATTAACTGATTATTATTTTGTTCAGGAGGTTTATTATGTAGTGTTTAACATAATCGACATTATACAACATAACTTACTAGTTGGTTAATTCCTGAAATCATAGTGAGTATTCTATATCTATGATAAACTAAATATATCTATGATAAACTAAATATATCTATGATAAACACAGTATTTGAAACATAGGTGATATTTCAAACACAGGTGAGGTTCTCATGGCTTTCTGTTCTGTATGACTGTTTATTTACCTTTCAAACTTTCCATTTGCTCCTCATTCTTTTCTACTTTTTGCCAATCTCTGCCCTTCCTGAATATCTAGTTGCCACTCATATTTTACTTGTTTCACTGTATCCCTTGCATAACTGATATATATATATAACTTATATAACTATTATTTCTGTGAACGAAAGCACTTCATAGTAGAATATTGTTGTTGATAAACTGTTATAATGATGTCCATGACATTCTCATACACAGTCTACTTGTGACGTCATCGTCTCATAGCTTGGATTACATGTTCGATGAACACTGTATCAATTTTAAGAAGCAACCTTTTGTACTATTATCTAGTTACAAATCACCATAAAAAAAAAACATTTTATTATCTTGAAATGTTGTATAAGAGATCACCGATATGACTTCCAAGAAAAAGTAAGGTAACATAACAATATTATACACCAAGCGTTATAACATAATCCTTTAATCTGAATGTAGTGTAGGAAATATTGTTATTATCCTTGAAGAACGACACAGCCTACAGACATGGCAAGAGTATCATATTTAACCTATTCAGTACCAATATGGCGTCCTTTTAACTAGACTCTGGCTACTATTAGACGAGTGTATTCAGTTTAAAAGAGCCTCCACAATTAACAAGCTTCGACTTATCTCACATTACCATTTTACTACACACAGGTGCTTCTTAACCTGCACCAAATCGTTTAAATATAGGTATAATACAATTAAAAAGACGTCGCCGGTACAGAAGGGGTTAATGGTGTCAGAGAGAGAGAGAGAGAGAAAGAGAGTTACGTCATGATTAATAACTTAGGGATCAACTAGCTTTTAACACTCTTTAGACATCTTGCTATTATCAAGCAGTGTAATTTAGTTTGTCCCCTAGGATAACAAAATTGCCCTCACATAAAAAATAAAATAAAAGTTCAAATAAATAACACCCAGATCCCTTCCAAGCTGAATTTGCACATTGTTCGATAGATAAATGTACTTGCGAAGTTCGATTATTTTGTATTTTACAGACTGGCTATCGCTCGCCCAAGATAAAACCGACAGCTAAATGTCATGAAGCGTCTTAATGAGGCCAAACATAGATTTTGTTTGTTTGTTGGACCTCCCCTCTTTCGTTCCAATATTTTGGATATCTTAAGATTTTTGCCTTATTATTTTGGCGGCCAGCAAGACGCTTCACCCCATTTAGCCGACGATGTTTTATTGTGCGAGCAATCGCGAGCCTATGACTTAGAAAAAACTGACTTTCTTCTATCATATAAATTACAAATTTAGCTACTATTTGGGTTACTACGTGCACACGGATGTTTCATAGAAGCATTAGCTTGTCGAATTAAGTAAGCTGACATCTATAAGTCCAGGACATTTTCTGTCACTGTCTAATTCAGATGTTTTTATGCCATATATATATATATATATATATATATATATATATATATATATATATATAGAGAGAGAGAGAGAGAGAGAGATCATATAAATCAGTATTCGGGATATTATCTTATAGACGCAGCAACATAACAGTGCCGTAATTCAACCTCTAATGATTCCCAAGCAGAACAAGACGACAACTTCTAGATTGGTCACTTATTAAGGGGAAATATTTGTTTTTTTAGATACCTAAAAGTCACTAATGGTCTTAACAGAGGCAATCTTATGGAGCGAATGTCTGAAGAAAAACAAATCAAAACTAATGGGGCTAAATATGAGGGAGAAGGGGATCCAGGAAAAACGAACCCAAATAAGTGCAAACAAAACAAAAACATCTCAAAACTAATGGGATTAAACATGAAGGAGAATAAAGTGGTACAGAAAAAGAAACCTGAATTTCGAGAACAGTGTCAATCATAATATTCGCACGATTGCCAGGAGAGCGAGATTCCCCCTGCGAGCGAGTAATATCTCTTGCTTTCAATAATGTCTTTCATCCATCAGACCCCATAATGGTGCCTCCCTTCCAATATTTCACACATCTTCCCTCTCTCCTCTTCCATCCTCCACTGTACCAGTGTTTCTCAACCTTGTTCTGGTCGTGGCCCCCTTCAATCCAATGCAAGTCCTTGTGCCCCCTCCATGCCAACTTTGAGTTCTTACCCCCCCCCCCCCCATCATCCGTCCCTCACCTTAATACGCCTAGGGAAGTAGGTATATTAATGGTTCTAGTTTGAATAGTACCATGTACTCAAAACACTAACTTCAGGCATAAATCAAATAACAATATTAATTGGATAAATATTTTATTTGAATACTTATTTATTTACAAAAGGAATACAAAACAAGCAATACATGTAGGTACAATTGGCTCTATCTTGAAAGGTTTCAGTGGGATCCCTGTGACTGGTGAAGGGCTGCCAACTTGTCAATGTTTGACTTGAAAGCTGTCAGAGAGAGACGTAAATCGACTCTTTTTTCTATGTCAAGGCGATTTCGAGTCTTTGACAGCATCGAATGATGTTTAAACTAAACTAGAGTAGAGCCCCCCCATTCCCTCACCTTTCATCCCTCTCATCTCCCTACCTTTCCTCACTCTCCATCCACCCTCCCTCCCTCTCCCCCCCAATCCATCCTCCCTCACTCCCACTCGTTCTCTCTTCCCTTCACCCATTCTCCTCTTCCCCTCTCCCACCCATCCTCCTTCTCCCTTCCACCCTCGAATACTCTCTCTCCCCTCGCCCCTCCCCCCATCCATCCTCACCCCCGGCTCACACGTTTCCGATATCAAGCACTTGCCTCTCATTTCTATTTGTTTTTCTTGCTCAAACGCCTTCTTTCTCTCTTTCCAATTGTATTTTCTACCATTTAAGCGCGGGTGGTTTTCTGAACTCTTTTCTCCCTTACATTTAGCTCCTTTATGTCTTAGATTTTAAGACATTCGCCCCATTAATGTGACGATTTTAAGACTTCTCGCCATTTAGGGAAGAAGCTAAACTCAATAAAAAATAGATAACTAAATATACAAATAAGCAAATAGATAAATAAATAAATACAAACCTCCCCTTCAGCTTTGTAATGATTTAACACCTTCAGCATTTAAACGACGCAATTCATCCACCGATCTAGCAATCCGGAGAAGTTTTGGTTTATACCAGGAAGGAATTGGGGAAGTCAGAAAGTCAATTGAGATCTACTTGACTCTTTGATTAATACCCGGCCTTCCAAACTGAATACAATCGTGTAACCCCTTCTGTACCGGTGATGTACTTTTCATTAGGTTCTGGCAAATATTAGACGATTTTCTTCAGCTAAGGAAGGACGTCTACCAATCAAAAGGCTACACACTATCGCAATTAAGTCTTTTAGCTACCATATATTCTTCCTAAGCTTCATAAAATCGTGTAAATGTAGCTGAAATCATGAGAAAGACGTCGCCGGTTAGACGAGAGAGTTAATGATAGCCTGCATAACGTGGGTAAAGGCGTCTCGGTATTGAAAAGGTTAACTCCCATCCATCATTACTTACGTCCAGCCTATAGACCGTTCATTATACGAGTAAGTAGGCCAGAAATAGTGACGTCTAGCCAAAGTAACTCAACATTTGCTAGAACAAACGTGTTGTAAATGACCACACCTATTCCCTGGCTGACTTTTCCCGAATGTTAGAAATAGTAGGTCGATTACTCCAGTTGTGTGTTAGTTATAGAAGTTAGTTATCACGGTGTCTGAACAGATTATAGTATTTGTTTCCAGCTGATGATATATTGAATCCCTTAGCAGCTGATTTTTCGACAGTTAATGGAAAGTATATGGACACTTCTATATCTCCGTATCTTATTAATGCCAAGATTTAATAAGTAACAATATATTTCGCTACACAATCTTAAAAATTACATAATATTTGATGGAAACGTTACAATCTACAATCAGCTGACAGTAAACAGACTAGAAGTGCCAATACCAGAATGTTACTGACTGGGTTTGGGGAATTATAATTTGATTGAATAATATTTGTTGTATTTAACAGTTATTAGTATTTGTATTTATTTACTTTATACATTTCCTCTCTAGACCTTCATGAAGCTTAAGAAATTACCTCTACGACCTCCTTCCTCCTTTCGACATAAATGTGTGCGTTTTTTCGGTAGAAACATGACCTGGCTTCCAAAACTGCAGGCTTGCTATCACTTGCCCGGAAAAACACCTAACACATGAATGACACGAAAGGTCTTAAAATTACCAAACTAATGGGGTAAATGTCTGAAAATATACAACATAATTGGGCTAAGCATAAGGGAGAAGGGGGTTACTGACTGTGTTTTCGATTTGTTTTGTCTGTGAGCCATTGAATTTAAGTTTGATGTTACTAAAACAACTACTTATTTCAATCGAAGTTAAGGGAAGTCATTAATTTACTGAACACCCTTTCACTCTTATGCTTAACCCCAATAGTTTTGCAATTTTAAGACGTTTGCTCCATTAGTGTCAGCGATCTTAAAACCATTAGGCCCATATAATTGTCAATGTTAAGCCCTTTCCTGGCGAGCGGTAACAAGCCTGTAATTTAGGAGGAACTGTCCCAGCCGAACACACACAAAAAAAAAAAAAAAAAAAAATATCAAAGAGGGGTCGTGCAGGTATTTGTTTAAAATGTGGTGGAGGTCTAGGAAGCAAACTAAAACAAAACACAACATAAATATATGTGTACAAACATCTTGATCCCAGATACCAAATCACTCCCCAAAGAAAACATTGGAGTGATAAACGACAGAGACTATTGTAAATGAGAGAGATATTAGTCACTCTCAGAGGGGAATAAGATCATGTGTGTGTGTGGGTGTGTGTTTTCGTGTGTGTGTGTGTATGTGTTATTATATCATATCATTAATTCAGCGTAAGCATCATGGTATAAAGCCCTCGCATACCAGACCAAGGTCGCTCAGGTTGTCTGTCTCTCTGTCTGTCTGTCTGTCTGTCGGTCGGTCTGTCTGTCCAATATCTCCTCCTAGGGTTATTTATAAATGTTTACAAAATGATTATACATAAATTTAGACGGTCTGTGTGGTTGTCAGTCAAAAAGTACAGCGGTTTTACTCGAAAGTTAATCATATAGGTAGCACCAAAAAAAGTTACATTTTCATCAGTTTTACACCTCATTAAATGTTCACCATATTCATAATGATATATGCTATATATAGGATAAACATGCTGACCAACTTGCAGCTAAATATTATTAAGGTTAAAGTCAAACGTCAAGGTCAAAGTTCAAATTTAGATACATATTATATAACTAATAGATAAATTTTCGCCAAACGTGCAGAGATATAGAATAATATATACATACTATTATATATATAATCTATATATAATATATATATATATACACCGCTAGATATATATACTGTTATATCTATATATATATATATATATATAGGATATATTCGACCCACCGCTTATATATATACTGTATAAAAAATACAATGATATAAAAATATAGATATATGATATACCGATATATATATTATCTATCTATATATATAGATATCTACAGTATAGTTATATATAATGACTATACAAACACGCCATCAATATACAAATCATGAAATATTATATAAAAGGTTCACCAAGGTCTCGACAGATCAAGTTAACCACATTGGTTAAGCTAATGTTTATTCAACATTCCTTTATGGGTTTTATATCAATTTCACTAAATTCGCGTAATAAATGGTGAACACTGATAAACACAATAATTATAATCTGCAAGCTTTTTAAGAAACATTCCACAAAGGTCAAACATAAAGTTCAAAGGTCAATTCACAATTGTATTGATAATTTCTCCTAAAGCAAATAATTTTGTCTTCTTCAAAAATGTATTTCACATTACTTGATTGTGTCAGTGACGACACAATCATGCACCACATTGAATATAATCTCTCTATAATGCTGGCTACCGGATATCTTGTTTGTTTGATTATATCTGGCTAAAATTAGACGATTTTGTGCAGTCTTAAAAAAGGGACCTCTACAGCAAGTGAAATAGGCTTCGAACTATCTCACCTTGACCATTTTTACTACCATAGACTCTTCTTAAACTGCATAAAGAGTCTAAATATAGCTAAAATTATACTTAAACAGAACATTCCGGTACAGTAAGGGGTTGAAAGGGCAAAAGTCACAGGTTAAGGTAACATTTCAGTTATTAACATTGATTGTAAAAAAATTATTGGAATTTCACAAGTATTGCTCTCCTAGGATGGTTGTTGGGTATAGACAGTGTATTGAAAAAATACCATATATACAGTATATACAGTATTTATGTTTTTGTAACCAGCTATATATATATATATATATATTATACGTGGTCTGTAATCCAACTCGCTTGATACTTTGTTCTCCAATAGCTTCCCTTATTTGGGTAACTTTAGAACATAATCCTGCCAACTGGCACATAGCTAGCCTCATAACTAAATATTACTAGACCACTCACAATCCAATCCACAATAGCCAATAAATACACACGATATGGTTCACAAGTTTTATTTCTTAATAGCTAGATGCAGGCGGGGCACATCAGATAATTAGCTATAGAGAGATAACATCCAAATGGCTTGAAATATGTGACTGTGGAATAAGTTAAATAAGTTTTACCTTATTCATGAATAATGGCGTCACTCACAAAAGCACTCAATATCAATATACAAAAGTAATGCCTAAAAGAATGATGACAATATCACAACTATACTGTAGCTCTCAGTTGGAAGGAACATATTATCAGTCTTGACTAAGGCAGCGTCCCAGAAGCTGGGTTGTGCTCAACCGCCTTAGGGGGTTCTTTTCCCCTGCACAGTTTCTTGATCGGTTACAGGGGCATAGTACGTTCCTTGGATTGAGTATTGTCCACATTGTGTGGGGAGGTTCCTCTCACACCGCTTTCCTAGGGGACAAAGTTGCAAGGAAGGCCTTTCGTATCATTACCTCCCGTCCACTCACCAAACTCTCTGCAAACTCTCTCTCTCCCGCCGCAATGTTGCATCTCTCGCGCTATTCTATCGATTCTTATAATAATCAGTGTTCCTCAGAGTTTTCCCAGTGTATCCCACCTCCTTTACGGGCGGGCCACGTGGGTACCCGTCTTGCAACTCAATACCACCCCTATTCTGTGAAACTCTCCAACCCGAGAGTGAAAACACGTTGCTCTCAAACTTGCTTCTACTCAAACAGCTGAGCTCTGGAACTCTCCCAGAATCAGTCTTTCCCTCTTCCTATGACTTAAATTGCTTTTAAAACTCAGTGGTGTCCAGGCATTTTGGCTCGAATGTTCCCTGATTTTCGACCTGGTCACTCTTTCAACTATGGGGGGAGGCACTCGCTCTAGGCAGTTCTGCCTTTTGCCTCCTTTCAATCACATAGAAAAACAAATGCGTAGCATTAAATGAGGGACAATGATATCGCGGAGGGGAAACCCAAACAGGTGCGGTAGTGCGGCTGGTGGCTTAGGGGTCACGTGATCAGGTAGGATTGGGGTCAAAGTAGACGCGGCCTGGGTCGCGCTTAAAGTTACTGCGGAATATAATTGGAAATCTTAACCATTCTGGAATATATGAACTCACCGAGGAGGAAGCATGGAAGGCACACTGCACGATTGCTAAATGTAGAGTTTGAAGGTGATAAGGAACAGCTTAGTATCGAAAAACCAATATCTGGACACCCCTTTGATAGCACCAGCTGTAGTGCGCGACGCAATCAATAAAATGAAGGACGGCCCCAAACTCCAGGGTACTCTGCCATTGTCGCTGAAGAAGATAAAAAGCCTCGGGGGAGGACTGGTGTCAACTTAGTCACTGAGTTGATAAACACCATTATTAAAGATGAGAAGATCCCAGAGCGATTGGCTTAAAAGTTGTACTGGCTCAATTATATACAAAGGAAAAGGGGATGGCGCTGAATAGAGGAAAATTATCGGGGCCTGAAAATGCTTGAACCAAAATCATGAAGAGTCTGTGAGAGAGTCTTTGAGGGTTTGATTCAGGCAAGGTATCTCAATTGATGATATTGTATGCAGTTTGGTTTTAGGCCAGGACGGGGCACAACCGATGCTATCTCCATAGTCAGGCAGATACAGGAAAGATACTTCCTAACAAGCAGGGATCTTTACTTTGTGTTTGTCGACCTGGAAGAAGGCCTTTGATAGGGTGACTAGAGATGTTGTTCAGTGGGCTCTTAGGAGGAAACTTGGTGTGGAAGAGTGGCTGGTGCGTGTGATAATGAAGATGTATGAGGATTCGCGAAAAGTGCGGTGAGGGAGAAGGGTGTTGGACTGAGTGATGAGTTAGACCAGTCCGTGTTGGAGTCCATCAAGGGTCAGTGTTAAGCCCCTCCTCTCTTATTATGGTCTTGGAGGCGCGGTCTAGAGCTTTTAGAGGCGGAAACTCCCGTTGGAAAACTGCTTTATGCAGACGATTTCGTCCTAAATAGCTTACAGTATGCGAGCTGCTGAGGCCAAATTCAGAGAATGGAAGAGAGGACATGGCGAGCAAGAGTCTTAAGAGTCAATATTAACAAAACCAACATTTAGCATTGTAGAATGAGACGAGCCAATGTGGCAAAGACCCGTGCATACCCATGTGCAGTGTGTGGAAAGGCATTGGGGGCGTTAACACAATTCATTGTAGCCATCTGTCGACGCTGGGTGCACCATGGGAATAAGCGCTGTAGTAGAATAAAGGGACCCCTGCCGAAGGAAAAAGTCAGAAATAGAGGAACTTGGAGTGCGTAGTGCACAAGGAGAGATTGTGTTAAACTGATGATTCCTGGGGCTGTGAATTTTGGAAATGAGGCATTTGGAGCTGCGTGAACAAGTTTTGTTACCTAGGAGAT
>CM064565.1:21662194-21848827 GCA_032716605.1 Paralithodes platypus | reverse complement strand
TAAGTCTCTTGCTCCACTCTCAGGGCGGAGGAGCTTTTGGAAACAGTTTGTTGATAGGGTACCATGTCAATAGGCGTTTATGAGGTCTAAGGCGCACATCCAGCCCAACGGCGGAAGGATAAGCCTGATTGGGTTTACTGAAAGCATCCGGAAGGATGGATTTATGATGTAAGTGTTCAGACGCGAGGGGTCCACTAATGGTCGCATCTGCACACTGTTCCCGCCTTTGGACACTAAGAAAAGTATGGAGGTGAATACTCGGCAAGTTGGTTCTACTAAGGCAATGACCTTCTTTGCGATCATTTCTTGGACGAGGGCCCCACCCCCGGCGAAACATGGGTGTGTTCGAGCGCCTGACGCAGTCGGGGTTGACGGATCCACCGCCAGGAGAGGCCCTTGCGACTACGGTTTTGGACCCGGTTCGCTTGGGCCTGGCTCTGAGGCATACCTGGAACGACCCCGTTGCAAACTGGGGTCGTTTGGTGGAGCAATTCTCAAATCCGACACGCCTAAGCATGGCTCTGGGAGAAAGAGAGTATGGGTGGCTAGGTTGTTGTAGGGGTGGTGGGTCGGTATCAGACGGTTGGCTAGTCTTGGCTGACGTCTGTCCCTGATTTGGTTTGGGTGAGACTTACCTCTATAACCTGAGTATTTACCTTGTTTGGGCTTGGGCTGATTACCTCCCTGCTGTGGAGGCGGCCTAGGGTCTCGAAAGGACTGCTTAGCATGGGGGGGTTGTGACTTACCACCGCTTTTGGGCTTAGTGAAAGGTTTCTTAAACGGTTCCCTCTTATCCTGGGAGGTAGTCGGCTTCCACATCCACCAAATTGTAAACTACATTCCAAGTTTCTGAACTGAGGAGGGAGGCAGTTAAAACTGGGCAAAGGGTTACCCGGCGGCCAATATATTCCGGTAATTATCTTTACTGAAAACACTCGGAGATCCTGGCGTGCCCTTACAGCTTCCAAGATAGCTACTCTAATGTCACCCAGGGATTGTATTGAATTTTTTAATAGAATTCTGCGTGACAGCTCTGTGGCTTTCCTCACATTTTGGTCTGCAATGGCCAAAATAGCCCTAGCTAGTGATATGGTAACCTGGCGAGTGACAAGATATTGTGAGAACAATCTAAAGGCTTTGATTCGTAACTTAAAGTCCCTATCCAGATGGGCTGGGGGAGGGGTACAAAAAGGGTCATCCAATTGGTGAAGAGCTATCTTGGGGGCCGCCAAGAAAGCGAACAAGGCTGGAGACACCCCTTCTGCCTTATTCATAGGTAACAAGAACCAAGCATGCAACTCTTGAGGGACCTGATGGGAGATTATTGATGTAATAGTCGATTCAAATACCTGCGCCACTGCTTCCCAGTCTACCCATGGCCCCACACCTACCTGCCCCATCTGCAGGACTGGTGTATGTGACTGATCAAGGTCCGGAACTGTAGCCAGTTCCGGCGTGAGTGCATGCAAAGTTTTAATGTCATTAACGCCATCCGCTTTGGACCAGCCTGCAAAGAGTCATGCAGATTAGGCCGGCGGAACTGCCGGGGCAGCTAAGAAGACCAAAAATTCAGCATTATATGTACTTGGTATGGCTTTAATAGAGACGTCCAGTAATCTCCCTACGTCGTCCTAGGCTCTGAGTTTCCTATTCTTATTGATTTCAATAGTCCACTCACCCGGAACTGGTAGCTCCCCTGAAATAGTCGGTTGTGCTAGGAAAGGTTTCAAGGGATGTACCTGAGTCCAAGAGCAATCAGGTCCGTAGAGGAGAGGCATAGGTCCTTTCCTCTGTGGAACCTTATCTAAGGGGGGAGGAGTAATATCAGAAATTACACGCACATTAGTGGTAGTCATAGTGTCCGGCACTGTAGTGCCCACCGTCGTGGACATTGTTGGGGTTGAAACCAAAGCAGGTAATGAGGACTTAGGGGTGGGAAAACCTGAAGGCTCTAATGGTCTAATCGTGGAGCTACTCGGGGGAGCCACCGGTCGACTAGAGGAAGGATCAGGAGAGGGAGAAACTTGGTATTGCTGCATGACCCTATGCATAATGTTATTATTTCTTCCGTGGTCACACACTTACTATGGGAACCCCTAGAAGATTGGGAACTGGCCTCTGATCCATCAATCATTGAACCTTGAGCCGAGGGAACATTAACCTCCTCCCGGCTCTTCATTAAACTCAAACTCAAGTATTTCTGGGATGTCCTGCTGTTCATCCGGAGTTTGTTCCGCCGGCGGCCAAACCAAATCAGGGGCAGACGAGGGTAAAACTTCACTGTGAATGCTTTCCCTATCTGTACCTTGGCCCACTCTCCAGCACCCTCGTTCGCTCGCCGCAGGTGGCTGTGAGTCCTGAATAACCTGAGAGCTGTCCAAAGACTGAGAGCCTGAAGGTAAACCTTTGTACTGATCTGCTAACACCCTACTCGGTCCAGCCGTAGGGGCCTTGCATGGTACCTGAGACAATTTTGGAATAGCAAAAATAAAATCCTGCGGTACACATAAAGATTGTTCATGGTGAGGACTAGATTCAATGATCTCCACCCCCATCTCAGAGTCGCCGGATTGGACGGTAGGCGTACTGGAGGTAGGGGTCGAGGTCGGTGGTCATACGGTAACTGTCCGGCTACTACTGTGCCCTGTACTGGCCGGTGTCACCTTGTCCTCTTTCCGGCGTTTGGTTGATTTGGACGACTCCGCCGATGAGTGCCGAGACTGCTTTCTGGGGGATCTCGACCGTGACCTTAACCGTTGCCGGGGGGAAGGTGACCGCCTCCGCTTTTGTCGGCCAGGGTGGGGGGGTTCTTTATCTCTTTCAATGCCGCTAGGCACGATAAGTCTTTCTTAGTGATGAGCGCTGCCTTCAACTCAGAACAGACAGAACACGGCTTTGACACCCACAAGCCCCGAGAACGATCGAGACATTTTACGCATTTGATGCAAAGTTTGTGAGCAAATACAGGCAAACATGAGCAAGTAGGACTAGCGCACAGCTCAAACCGAGGCATGATGGAAGAAAAAAGGGAGGACCTCCCCCCCCCCCGCCGGAATCAATCACCACCAGCCGCCGAGCTTGTTGCCACTGAAGCACTGGGTTAATCTGGAAAATAAAATTTCCAGGAATCAATGCTCATAAGGATAACCTGCGAGGTGTTAAGACATCCTACCTCAAATCCGCTGGAGAATTAGGTATAGCCACAGCTACTCTAACCTTCCGCTGGACTCGACCTTGGAAAAAAACCTGGGGTTTCTTCATTTTAAGCTGATTGGACTGCTTACTTGTTACAAAATGTCACTGGCCCTAGTCACCAAAAGTGTTCTAACTATCCATGACTATTGAGAATAGAAGATAGGTAGCGTGCTTGCATGACGTATCACAACACCTGAACACTAGACTGTAACGCCGGGCGAAGGAAGTCTTGCCGTATGACAAATCGGTCAGGGCGAGTCCCCTCGGCGGGGCGAGGTTTGCTCCCGTAGGAATTAGCATTTTCCGCCGGAAGGGTTTGTGGTTCAGCACACCACGCCGGGACATTTGGTTGCTCCCTAACTCGTCAACTAGACGAGAAAAGGGGGGGGGGGGGGGGCCCTGCACAGAAAGCTGCTGGAGAAAGCAACCCAAAATTTTAGTTGGGGGGACTTATATGTAAAAGTCCCCCCTACCAAAACCCCACATATATATAAAAAAGGGGATGTCTCCCAATGGCCTACCAATTACATGCCACGCACACATGTAGCATAATAATGGGGCAGACATAAGCATAATACACAAATACTTAGAATTTACAATCCTAAATTACCTGAATCCTACATTGGAGACCCCTAACGAGGCTGGCCAGGAGGCCCGACGAAACATCACAGGAAGAACTGCCGCTCCGACGATCCAACAGCAACAGCAAGCAGAGGGGGAGGCCCGAGCGGGGCCCAAAAGCAAATACGGACTCCAGAAGGCTCCGCACCATGTGCAGCCACCCTTGAACTAGAGCATTTGCTAACAAAAATCAAAATTATTAAGCAACTGCCTCAAAGTGACGGCCTGAAGCATAATCTTGCAGAATGGTAGCCTCCTAGCTATAGTATCAAAAGCTAAAGGCGCAAAACAACACAATAATAACACACATGGCGCACAGATCCTGGGATACGAAGGCGCCTTGTTACAAAAAGTACCCTAATTTAACACCCTACCGCGGTCATGCAAATGGGGCAGCCCGTGCTAGCTAATCTAAACTCTGTTCCATACAACGCAGATGTATACAAATGAGTAAGGACTCACGAGAAGTGTAGGAACGAAGAATGAAGCTGGAGCACTAGGGACCCCCGCCCACCTGGTACGAGCGCGGAAGGGAGAAGGAGGAAATGGCCGCTAGGGGGCCTGTGCCTGGGCGCTGCGCACAAGAAACCCACGCATGGAAAGCCATAATATAACAGATATTAAGTTAAATTTTATTTTTTATTTTATACGAAGTATTTTTCTGTAGGGTACCCAATCATAAGGACGATTCCATAAGAGAATTAAGCATGCACTTATGAGAGTACTCCCTGACCCTTCCGCAAGGGAGATTCAAAACTGCTGCCGTGGGTGATGAAGGGAGACTATTATATTAATAAGCAATAACGTTAATGATGAAGGGGCCACTATTAAATTAATATATTCCTACACACTTGGGCACCAGCTACCAGAGTGCCAAGGTGGTCACAACAGAAATTAAGACATCACATCTACCATATCTTTGTTCCTTAACCCGTTGAGCCCCGGCTAGTTATAATATTTTGTTCACCCCAGTCCCAAGCCCTTTTCACTTATTTTTTTTGTTTGCTAGAATGGAAGACAAGGATGAGAAATGAAAAAAAAAAAAAAAAAAATCACCTCTGTCTTTTTTTTTTTTTGGGGGGGGGGGCCGGTGGGCGGTTGGGGGGGGGGAGCTTCAAAAAAATTTGTTGAGCCAAAATGGAAGAGAATGGTGAGAAATGAACACACAAATAAAAAAAAACTCATTTCGGTCATTTGGGGGGCGGGGTTTCAATAGTTCGTCTCCCCCGCATGACCACCCGCCCGGGAGCACTAGGGTAAAAACTGAGTATGGAATTGTACGGCATACATCCTAAGGAGTATCTCACATAAATCTCAAGCCTCTAGCTCCCATACGACCGGAGTAATGAAGGTTCAAACTGGCGGTAAACTAGGGGTGTAAACTATCCCCACTAAGCCCACCACCACCAGCCGCGCGGCTGTCTCGGCCCGCTCACACTACTGGCCCGGCTCCCCCACACACTACGGTACCGCCCCCTCCTATTCTCCCGCCATTTCCTACCTTACGAGCCACGTAAGTGTTTTTTATATGTCGGACGCACGTGATGCGTCGCTGGGAGTTGGTGATCAAAGACTGCCGACGCAACACGTGCGACGCTGGGTCTCAACGGGTTAACACTCAAGGAGCGGCTAGGTCGGTAACTTCTACTACCTGCCAAGCGGGTAGTTTTACCCTAAACGAGCGTATTTCTGTGCTCTTTTTCATGCATAAACAAGAGCCAGAGCGTAATACAATTATGTATCCGTGAAAGGGCGATCATTGAGCTTTCCAATGACACCAGACCATCCTTCTACGACCACGCGTTCTCTTGCAACGATCGTGCAACACGAAGGAAATATCGCTAAAATACGGTAATTTCCTTACATAATTCCCTGTGTAGCGAGGGAATGGGTGTGGATGTGTGTGGAGGGGAGGGCAGTCGCGGCGCGGGAGCCGTGCCGAACGGTCAGAGCCAACTTACGGGCTCCTCCCACTGCTCTTCTCTTTCTCAGAGCCAATTATGTGCTCAAAATTGCTACCGACTTAAGGCGGGCCCCGCCACATAGTCCTTGGCTTCTCTAGACTGCCTTAAGTCGGGCCCCGCCAAAGAGGGGTTAACACACTTAGAGTATAGATTCTATAAACCAATTTATAATAATGAAATGGCAAGGTCTTCAGATTGACAAAGAAATGGAGAAAAATTTCATAAAATTGCCAAACTAATGGGGTGAATGTCTTAAGAATTCAAAACTAATGGGACTGTACATGATGAAGAAGAAGGACCAGAAAATAATAACTCCCGCAACTGAGCCATAATTTGTAGTGGTGCTCAAAGTAGGCCTATATGTACTGTACAGCTGTGGAAAGGAATTTATACACCCCCTTTGCTATTTCCTCAACCTATCACCTGAACAAATGTGGCACTAGTAGTATTATGTATGAATGAATGGGTCTTCTTCCTATAACGAGGGAAATGATTGGTGATGTAGTGATAATTGTTTGCAGTACGGCTTTTAATACAATTACATGATTTTTATTTAATTTTTTTAAAGAGATAATGAACGGAGGAAGGAAAAACACATATAAAACAAAAAGGTCCATGTGCCTAAAGGCATCCTCCATTCATAAAGTATTTGTAACAACTGGATTTAAACATTTGTAGATTGTAAGTTTGTGGAAAGCAATTCGAGGGAAGTGAATTCCAAAGAGTAGTATCTCTGGGGATAAATGAATTCTGATAAGCAGAAGTTCTGCATTGTGGAGGAGAAAGTGTAAATTCATGGGTGCTCTCAGCTGCCCTATTTCTACGGGGAAAGATGTGGAGAGGCGGCACAATTGAAGCAAGTTCCTCGGAACAATTGCTGTGAAAATATCTGTAGAATAATGCAAGGGATGCAACGTTTCTTTGTATGGATAATGTAGGAAGGTCCTGTGTGATTGAAGGGTATTGATTAATCTAATAGCTTTATTTTGAATTTTGTCCAACTGCCTCAATGCAACCACTCCACTTCCACCCCACAGAGGTGAACAGTAATCCATCTGAGAACGCACATGACTTTTATATATTACGGCCAACTGCTCGTCAGTGAAGAATTCTCGAACTCTGTACAGGAGTCCCAGATTTTTAGAGGCATTCTTAGCAATGCTTCTAACATAATGTGTCCAGCTCAAGTTAGTAGTTAATGTTACACCGAGAATGTCAATACTAGGGGAAGTGGGCATATTTAGATCATTAACAAATATGTGGGAGTCAGTGAGATTCTGTCGGTTAGAAAATTGAATGTACTTGGTTTTCTGTGCATTAAAGGAAACTAGATTCTTTTGTCCCCATTCATTAATTCTAGAAAGGTCCTGGTTCAGAGAAATTGCAGTGTTTATTTTTGAATTATAAGATCGGGTTGGGTGAAAGAATTGGTAAATGTGATGGAACTGTGGAGTGTTGAGTCATCTGCGTAGGAATGTATTGGATTATGAGTGGTAGATATGAGATCATTGATATGAATGAGGAACAGAGTTGGGGCCTAAACTGATCCCTGGGAACACCAGCATTTATTGAGTGAAATTGAGAATAAAGGCCATCTACCATTACACGTATTTTTCTGTTATGAAGATAAGAAGAAATTAGTGGAACTAATGATGCAAGGCCGTAGTGTGACATCTTCGACAATAAGGATTGATGCCAGACTCTATCAAATGCCTTTGATATATTCAGTGCTATTGTATGTGTTTCACCATGTTGGTCTGTAGCTTGGTTGATTTGATGCGTAAGAAGGCAAAGAATGTCTGCAGTTGATCGACATCGTCTAAAACCATATTGCCTATCACTGATTAATTTATTATTCTCAAGATGCTTAATTATGTGAATATTTAATATAATTTCAAAGACTTTACCAAGTGGAAGTTATAGCTATTGGTCTGTAGTTTGATGGATCTGAAGAGGCAACTTTTTTAGGAACTGGATGGATGTTTGCTTCTTTCCAGGGTACTGGGAAGCATGAGGTATGAGTACACAGACGGACAAAATTTGCCAATACAGGAGCGAGCACCAAGGAGCAAGGCTTAGTTACTATTGGAGGAATTTCATCTGGACCAGGAGCCTTATCTACTAAGAGATTCTGCAAAATAGTTTTGACATGTCTGGTGTGGATCTTAAGTGAGGGAATTTCAGCCGAATTAAAATTAAGTACAAAGGAGTACAAAGGAAATCGAGCAACAACAGGTTTAGTGACCATTCTAGGCTGCTTGTCCTCCAAAACACTGAGGATCAAGTGTCCAAAACAGTGGTTTAGAGTGGGTAAGGGAACATTGGAAAGGGAATTACTGCCCTGGAACTAATGTCTGTGGCAGGACTAGGAAGTTAGTAGGGGACATATGGGTTAGTAACTGAGGAGAGGATAAAATAAAGTTATTCATTTACAAACGCAGTCAGTCGCGGGTTTGATGCGAGATATTTGTCTAGGGGGAGTTTAAATGAATCAACGGTGCTGCAGTCTATAACGTCTCGGGGAAGCCCATTCCACAAATTGACAACTCGATTGAAGAAGAAATTCTTAGATTCGTGCGAGTTAAAAGATTTACCAATAATTTTGCAACCGTTTCCCTGCGTGTAATTAGATTGGTCGATAGTGAAGTACTTCCTACAGTTCATATTGTCGATGCCTTTGATGATTTTGAACACTTGAATTAAGTCACCTCTTAATCTGCGCTGGGTTAAAGGAAATAGATTTAATTCTCTAAGACGCTCTTTGTATGGTTTGTTCTTTAGGCTATGTATCATTTTGGTAACTCTACATTGAACTCGTTCTAGCTTGTTTATGTCTTTTTGGTAATAAGGGCACCAGCATTGAAGGCAGTATTCCAGAAGAGGGCTGACTAAGGAATTGTAAAGGGTTAGGATAACGTCTTTGGATTTATGCTCAAATGACCTGCCTATAAAGCCAATTATTTTGTTTGCCTTCTTAACAACTTCTGAACATTGTTGACTCGGTTTTAGGTTACTCGATATTGTTTCTCCCAGATCGGTTTCTCTGTTTACATTCTTAAGCTGAGTGCCATCATCGAATAGTTTGCTTTCTCATTTAGGTATCCGATATGTAGTACTTTACATTTATCCGCATTGAAACTCATTTGCCAAATTTGGGCCCAATGTGACAATTTATCTAGATTGTGTTGCATATCGTCAACTTGTTCTTTTGAGAGTACGCTATTTGCAATTTTTGTATCGTCAACAAATGTTGAGATTGTACAGATGAGACCCTCATCTATGTCGTTGATGTAAATTAGAAAGAGAATTGGTCCTAGTACGATCCCTAAAGTACAGGGACATCTTGATTTATTTCATCTAAGGTTGAGTTGGTGGAGAAAATATCCGTAAGAAGGTTAGCTTTACCTCGTGGGTCACTTACAAGATTACCAGTCGGAGATTTAATGGTGGAATGGATGAAGCAGTAGTGAAGTTGGATTTGAATGAGTTAAGAGTAGACCAAAAATATTTTGTTATCATTTGAATTATTTAGAAGTTTATTTGCCTGCTTGTGGAGAAAGTTTGATTTAGTTAGTTTTAATACAGTTTTGGCATGATTTCTGATGTTTCTAAATTAATTAAAAGCTTCATGTGTTTTTATCTTGTGTATGCATTGTAGGCTATTGCTTTTTGTTCAGTTACTCTAGCACACTTATGGTCAAACCATTTAGGTGAATTACATATTTTACTGTACTTTTGATGAGGAATAAAAGTTTCCATTCCAATTTTTACAAAATCTTGTATGTGGCTCAAGGTGGAGTGTCCATCATTAGAAAAAAAAGAGGTCCAGGGAATATCAATAAAGAAATCTTGAAGACCCTCCCAGTCTGCCCTATCGTAATGCCAGTTAGTCACCAAAACAGGTTCAGAGTGGGAAGGTGTTGTAGGTGATAAGACAGGTGGCCTGTATCAGACAGTGATCAGAAGATCCAAGCGGGGACCTCACTGTAACATCATAATTTTCTGAATTGGTTGTTAAAAATAAGTCCAGTAGGTGGGAATTATGATTAGGATTATCTGGTCCACGGGTGGGTTGGTTGACTAGTTGAGTGAGATTAAATGAGTCTGCAAATAGCTCACATTCAAGACCAGCATCATCAGTCCTGGCTGAATGAGTGAGCTATTCAACATTATGGACATTATAATCACCCAACACAGTGATTTCAGAAGAAGCATTTAAGTTGAGGACACTGAGTTGTGAGGACAGAGAATCAAAAAGACTTTGATTGTATGAATCGTTATTATAATCATTAAATTAATTGTGTATGTTAATGCAAAATCATCTTTTGGTCAAGCCAGTAAACATTGTCCCTCTTTTAAAACTAGGATCATCAAATATTAACGTCCTAATCCTCTCCCCGATCCTGTCCTTAACCCGCAATCCTCCTCCGCACAGTATGCAGCCTTCTGCGGGTCTTCAAACGTAAACGTACTAAACAAAATGATAGAGGTGGAAGGGGGAGAGGAAGAAGGGGTGAGACATTATGAAGAAGTAGCGAGGGAGAAGAAGAGGAGGAAGGAAGGGAGGCGGTAAAGAAAACGGGTGGCATTGAGGGAGAAGAAGAGGAGGGTTGGTGTCACGAACAGCAAACAAAATATGACAGGTGGACATTATATCAAACAGCCTTTATACGAAACATAAAACACCCTTACCTCTGAAATCTACACCTCTTGTCTTCTCACTCTTCCTCCTCTGCTCTTCACGAATCGAATCAACGGACACAAAGCTGTGGACACGAAATACGAAACAATGTTGAAGAACACACACGAATCAACCACCAAGACACACACAGTAACTCCGAATGAGGGATTAGCAGCCTTAGCAGGATTTCAGAAAGTCGCCTAAATAATATAAACAACAGAATATTGCTAGCAAAATGGCAGAATCACTAGGATATTGTTTTAAAATGTTTTAAATCCCCCGATTATTACTAGAAATATGGCAGAGATTCTAGTGTTACACTTAAGAAAGTTAAGAATACCACAAGCCTCTATGATATTGCTAAAATGTATGCTGTTAGAAAATTGCCGCTATATTGAAGTAAGCGTTGCTGGATATAGCAATGAAGTAGCTAAAATGGCAACACTGATATGTGGTGTTCTGCGTCATAGGTCGTTTATGTAAAGTTATGGAGTAATTTTAACTAGTGCGTTGACTAAAACTCGATAATATAACGTGATTATTGATTGTACTGTACATAATGAAAGAAGATAATGTATGGATATGCTCAAACATATAATCAAAACTAGATAATTCTTCATATGGCAGATTCTAACACCATTGTCACATCTCATTGGCTGTCATCGGCTAGTACCAGTGATGCCACCCACGGAGCAGATCTAGTTGATTCATAAAAAATGGGACACCTTACATTTAAAGAAAACTTAATTAATACCTCAAACACAATTATTTCCTCATAGTTCTGTTTTTCTTGATTTTCGCATCATCAGAGACAACATTTACACATGGAAGATAGTGACAGTTTGTGCATGTGTTCTGCTTTATTATGTTGAAAAGGATAAGTTCATATAATGACAAGTTATAGGTACAGTCGCGGTCATTAACCCTCCAGCCCCGGCTATGTATTCCATATATATTCCCAAAAACCTGTGGGTTTTGGCCGAAAAATGTCTACGCCTAGGCTACCATATCTTTGTTATTTTGACTGCTTCCGCATTCCCGCGCATCCCCAAGCGTAGATGTGTTTCGTACCTGTAGAATGGCGTTAAGTAGAGCTCTCTAAGTCAACTGGTTCAGTTGTGATGACGATTTCTGTGGAGATAACTTTGTGGCAAAATCAGCCACTTTACACTACTCTTCGCTACTTAACAATAACATACAGGCACACACGAACAAGTGACGCACTCCTTCTTGTGGTCGGAGATGCGCGGCGTCGGTCCAGCCGGCTGTTATTTACATGCGTCGTTCGGACGCCTCGCACACCAAGCTTACATGTTTTCAAGCTACTGGAGCCTCAGCACCCTTCCGGGTTGCGCGGGGGTGGTTTTTTATGGATGCCTCAGAGCCCTTCCGGGTCTGAGGGGTTAATTCTGATACATACATATTCAAAGTTATCTCGGGATGAATTGAATGAATGCTTATGATACACTATCCAGTCCATAGACCTCTGTCCTTTTTCTGTTTTGCTCATATAGATTATCTATAAACTCTCTTTGGACTGGCGCATCATCAGTGTGTGGCTTCCGTGGACCCCGACCTTCTACTTGGCTCTGGGGTCTGGGAAGTAAAATGACTGCAATTGTACACTCTAGGATAAGACAGTGGTGGAACGAAAGTCACTGATTGATTATATATGGGTGGATGAAAGAATGAAGACATCTGTGATGGATGCTAGGGTGTATGGGGGTATTGGAGGGGGTCTGTCTGATCATTATGTAGTAGTAGCTAAGGTTAGGATACAAAAGAAGTGGGTAAGGAGAGCTGGAGGGAGGCGAGAGGAAGGTTGAATGGTGAGGAGGGTGGAGAGGCTACAGGAGGGGGATATCAGGGAAGAGTACAGGAGAGCAGTAGAAAGACGACTAGGTGGGTTCGACCTGGAAGTGGAGGAGGTAAGCAAGGTGTTTAAGGCAGAGATCTGTGCAGCATGTGAGGAGGTGTGTGGTGTGAGGAGAAGAGGGAGGGGAGTGAAAGGTACAGCATGGTGGACAGATGAAGTAAAAATAACTGTGGAAGAAAAGAAGAAAGCGTATAGAGAGTGGTTGGGTAGTAGAGGGAATGAAGATTTGGATAGGCAGAAACGAGCGAGGTACGTGGAGAGAAAGAGAGTGGTGAAGAGAGTAGTGAAGGAAAGTAAGAGAAGAGTAGATGAGGAATTTGGAAGGAATCTGAGTGTACAATGGAGGGAGTGTAAGAAACTGTTCTGGAAAGAAGTCAAGAAAGTTAGGGAAGGTAGCAAAGGAAACAGTAAGGGTGTGAAAGATAAGAATGGGAGAATGCTAGCTGAGAAGCAAGAGAGAGTCGAAAGATGGAGGGAGTACTTCAACGAGTTGCTAAATGTAAGGAATGAAGAGCCAGCAAATATAGTTGGATATGGTATGGGAGGGAGAAGAGGAGAAGTAGTGTAGGAGGAGGTGGGGATCAGGAGGTCAGAAGTGTGGGAAGCCATGAAAAGAGTGAAGTTGGGGAAAGCACCAGGAACAGATGGAGTAAGTGGGGAAATGTTGAGGTATGGTGGTGAGATAGTGATCGAATGGGTATGGAAAATGTGCAAACTAGCATGGGAGAAGGGGAATGCACCCAATGACTGGAAGACTGGCATAATAGTCCCCCTATATAATGGTAAAGGGGAGAGAGGAATGCGTGGTAACCACCGAGGAATATGTCTTTTAAGCATAGTAGGGAAGGTGTACAGTAGGGTAGTGATTGAAAGAGTGAGAGTGAGAACGGAGAGATGGATACGCGACGAGCAGGGAGGTTTTAGGAAGGGAAGAGGATGTGTAGATCAGATTTATACCCTGAATTGTGTTGTGGAGAAATATCTGGAGAAGCAACAAAAGGTGTATGTTGCCCTTATGGACTTGGAGAAGGCCTATGGCAGAGTGGATAGAGAAGCCTTGTGGAAAGTACTTAGAATATACGGAGTAGATGGCAAGTTGCTGAATGCTTTGAATAGTATCGCAAATACGATAGGCTATGACTCTTTTGTGATCCTGTATGTCTCTGTGATGTCACGGTCGCTCCTGCAGCACGATGTAGAACGAGTAGATCGTATATTATAAGGTTGTAAATAAGTTAAGTTATAAAGGCCTAATATGCTATTAAGCAATATTGCCATGGCCTTATGTAGTATATATGAATTTATCGTATATATTAATATAATTTACCGTATAGAGCACCCTAGATGCGGTACGATAATTTGGGCTCCTGGCGTTTGACAAGGCAGCAAGGTGTGCCTCTGAGGAAGAGAGAGGAGAGCCTTCACGAACACCGACCAGTTAACATCTATTTTCCGCCTTCAGTTGATCGCACTTTTGTGCCTCTAATCACAATACACTGACAGCAATACAAACAGCTACACCATCACGACGCTCTCATCGACGCCATGACTGACTGACAGTTAAGCATAATATTCATGTCCATTCCCATGTAATCATTTATTCTTTCTTTCACTTGAATCATGTCTCGGGACCGGTGTCTTCCCTCCCCATTGTCCGCCATATTGGGTAAACGTTCTCCCTTGCCTCATTGCCACGTGGAACTATTGGTGAGTTAATTCTTGGCTAATATTAACCCTTATAACCTTACCCTATATATACATTTATTACGTGAGACCTTTGGATATAAATTAGCTTGTTTCAGATTGAATTCAATTTAGATATGCAGTAGTTTTAATTTAGATTGATTTTATTTTATTCATTATAGCTTAGTAATATTTAACTTCCATTGATAGTTTACCACAATGGTGCCCAGACCCGGGAATTAGCTACCGATAAGGAATTTTAGGCAATGAGAAGGGGAGTAGCCCAGGGATGCAGGAGCAAAGACCCCAGAGGGGTGGGGCTTGGTTATATTCCTGTACCTCCGGCGCCGGTGCCTCAGAGAATTGCTATAGTAGGGCATTCATATGCCACTACGCTAAGGGCAGCCGACAAAGGAGCTGAGTCGTATCGGGCGTCGGAGGGGGATTGGACATTCAAGCTGTCCTACTTCGGGGTGCCTGGAGCCACCATTGACAACCTGAAAGCCTCCCCACAGTGGGGGCAGGTGGTCCGTTTTAGGCCACACATGATCTTCCTGTTCCTGGGTGGCAACGATATCCGCCCCGATACTGTACCCTGCGAGTTAGCCAACGCCATCAAAGAGGTGGCGCTGGATCTGGAGCGTGAGTCCGGGGGGTGCTGCAAGATAGTAGCGATTGAGAGCCGGACTAGGGTCCGAGGCTTGTCAGAGGTAGAATACCACGGCATTAAAAACTCAGTCAATCGCACCCTGAGGTGTAGGCTGGTAGAGACGAAACACCGCTTTGTCTCGATCACCCTCAGCACCAGTGATCTCGACCAGGATGGCGTCCACCTCGATTTGGATACGAATCAAGTCTTATATAATAATGTTGTAGGGCTAACAATGCGTTGGTTAGAGAGGGACGCCGGGGTGATATCGTTGCGCCTGCCTAAGTCCTGCATCCCAACCATCATCTTCCCCCAATAATTTTCTTTTACATTTCAGACTACCTGTGACATATGACCTGACCTAACATTTTTTCTTGTTCAATATGACCCTTTAGTAGGTATTGCTATTTTGTGTACTATTTTTTCTCCATAACATAGAAGTCCGCCGGTCGGCGTCTCTTAACTAGACTACTATTTTGCCGTTGGTTTTGTAACATTTAGATACATAGCCTATAGGCTTACATGCAAAATGAGTAAACAGGAAGAGACACCGTCGGGTGGGGTGCTGATCAAGGCCCTTAAAAATCAAAGGGCGGGATTTCGGGGAGTATTAAATAGGCTAATTGTGGACGTCAACACTTTCATCACTACTGCTGACCTCGAGGAATTGGAAGCTAGATTAGACAACGTCCAGGCTACCCACGGTCGTATTATGGCTCTGAGTGAGGTGATTGTGGCAGGCATGACAGAGGAGGAAGAGATAGTTACAGAGTGTGATAATCGCGCCCTCTATGATGAACCTGTCTTTAGAGCGAAGCACATATTACAGCGTGCTGTCGCAAGTAAGAAGGGAGGTGAGAATGAGGTCCATAGAAAGGCTGACCCAAAACACACTGTACACCTCCCAAAGCTCAATCTTCCTACATTTGGGGGCAAATTGACCGAGTGGTTAGCTTTTGGGACGTATTTCGGTCTACAGTTCATGAATCCTCTCTGGATAATGTCCGCAAATTTCACTACCTGAAGGGACAAATGGAAGCAGAGGCCTTACATTTGATAGAGGGTTTTGCGGTAGTGGGTGATATTTATCTTGAGGCAGTACAATTATTAAAGTCCACATACGGGGATCAAGAGCAGTTGAAGATGGCCCATATCGTTGCCTTGTTAAAGCTCACAGAACCACAGTATAAGGTTGAGGAGTTAGCAAATTTTAGGGCAAATATGGAGTGCCATACTCGATCGCTAGACACCCTAGGGCTCACCACACAGGAAATGATAGTCATTATCTTACGTCAGAAACTTCCTATGGCAATACTTGACAAGGTTAGATCATTTGATCTGGGGGAGTTCAAAATCCAGTTCAGTAAGGAAATTAGCAATCTACAGTTGAACAAAGGGAGAATGTATGTGTCGGGGGGGAGTGAGAATGTGGAGATGAGGGGAACTGTAAGCATGACGGTGGGGACTAAAGAAAAGAAAGAGGGTACGTATAAGAAACCTGCTCAGATTCTATTTAAGCTATGTAACAACAAACATAAATGGAGTTTCTGTGTAAAATACCCTACAAATGAGACAAAACTAGCACAGGCAAAGAGATTGAAGCTATGTGTAGGTTGTTTAAGTAAGGAATATGGTAAGCAGGGACAATGTACTCCTACATACTTAAGGCCCTGTCGCCACTGCAAAGGACATCACTTTGATAAGTTGTGTCCTACAGCAGATAAAGTCAAAGACGTCAAAACAGAGAGTACTACAACTTTGACACTAGGTAGCATGCAAGACACCACTATATTGCCCACAATACAGATTCCCATGGAAGGTAAAGACAGTAACAAAGTTTGTCGGGTACTTCTAGATCAAGGGTCTCAACGTTCCTTTATAAAGAGGTCCGTCTTAGTGGGATTGAAGCACCGAATCGTAGTGGCTGAGACTCTTCGATTGCAGGGCTTCACAGGGGTTACTGACAAACAAGACTACGAGATAGCGGAGATTTCATATTTCTACCGTAAAAACAGGTACTTTATGACATGTATCGTAGTAGACACCCTACCAGAATATGTATCTGTAGGAGTGAAGAAAGTGGAACCTGCATTACGTAGCAAAGGGGTTAACTTGTCAGATCCCATGGGAAATCAGAGTGCGGTGCATGTTCTACTTGGTGTGGATCATTATTATGATGTAGTATACACTGGATTTAAAAAGATGTGTGGTGTAATTTTATTCCCCACTAAATTTGGATATTGCATGAGCGGAAAGGTGCATACTACACAGTCAAAGGTCCTGGTCGACACGGTCTCGATATATAGAGTCAATGTAACCGCGGCAGAGGAGTTGGGAAGGGAGGATTCCCAACCTAGTGACCCTAAGATGGCTGCCGAGTTCGACCTGGAACGACTGTGGAGATTAGATCACATAGGCATTAATCCTATGGAGACTGATTATGACTCGGAAGTTGCGCTACAAAGGTTTGACGAGTCTGTGAGCTACTGTGCCTCAGACAAGCAATATAAAGTTAGTTTACCCTGGAAGAACAGAGAGAGAAGCCTGCCTACCAACTATGGTTTGGCATTAGGTCGCTTGCGCGCATTACAGCGTAAATTGTCTAACGAACCGAGCACACGCCAGGCGTATGACGATGCATTTCGGAGTTATGAAGATAGGGGCTTTATTGAGAGAGTCGATGTCAAGGAATCGATTAAGAATGGTAGGGTTCACTATCTGGCCCATCATGGGGTAAGAAAAGACAGCGTCACCACACCAATACGGGTGGTGTATGACTGCTCTGCCCACCAAGGTCAACTACCCTAAGCTAAGGATGAGCTCTCCAAACCACTGACATTACTATTCAATAAATCCTTGCAGTCTGGAACTATGTCCGATCAGTGGAAGCTAGCCAACGTAACACCGATATTAAAAAAAGGCAGCAAATCCCTACCCAGTAACTATCGTCCAATTAGCTTAACCTCAGTTGTATGTAAAATGCTAGAAACGGTCATACGAGACAGACTCGTAAATCACTTAGAGGAAAATAACATACTTAAAGATACTCAACACGGCTTTCGTAAAAAACGTTCCTGTTTAACAAACCTCTTAGACTTCTTCCACGATATCCTCAACCTCTACGATGAGAGAAAAGCTGTAGATATTATATACCTTGATTTTCAAAAGGCCTTTGACAAAGTTCCCCACAAACGTTTACTGCTAAAACTAAAAGCGCATGGAATACAAGATGGTGTGTTGAAATGGATAGAAAATTGGCTCAGCGACAGAAAGCAAAGAGTAGTCATAAACGGTAAGGCATCTAAATGGACCAATGTAAGTAGCGGGGTACCCCAGGGATCGGTACTAGGACCAATTCTCTTTCTAATTTACATCAACGACATAGATGAGGGGCTCACCTGTACAATCTCAAAATTTGCTGACGATACAAAAATTGCAAATAGCGTACTCTCAAAAGAACAAGTTGACGATATGCAACACAATCTAGATAACTTGTCATGTTGGGCACAAATTTGGCAAATGAGTTTCAATGCGGATAAATGTAAAGTACTACATATCGGATACCTAAATGAGAAAGCAAACTATTCGATGAATGGCACTCAGCTTAAGAATGTAAACAGAGAAACCGATCTGGGAGTAACAATATCGAGTAACCTAAAACCGAATCAACAATGTTCAGAAGTTGTTAAGAAGGCAAACAAAATAATTGGCTTTATAGGCAGGTCATTTGAGCATAAATCCAAAGAAGTTATCCTAACCCTTTACAATTCCTTAGTCCGCCCTCTTCTGGAATACTGCGTTCAATCCTGGTGCCCTTATTACCAAAAAGATATAAACAAGCTAGAATGAGTTCAACGTAGAGTTACCAAAATGATACCTAGCCTAAAGAACAAACCATACGAAGAGCGTCTTAGAGAATTAAATCTATTTCCTTTAACCCAGCGCAGATTAAGAGGTGACTTAATTCAAGTGTTCAAAATCATCAAAGGCATCGACAATATGAACTCTAGTAAGTACTTCACTATCGACCAATCTAATTACACGCGGGGAAACGGTTGCAAAATTATTGGTAAATCTTTTAACTCACACGAATCTAAGAATTTCTTCTTCAATCGAGGTGTCAACTTGTGGAATGGGCTTCCCCGAAACGTTATAGACTGCATCACCGTTGATTCATTTAAACTCCGCCTAGACAAATATCTCGCATCAAACCCGCGACTGACTGCGTTTGTAAATGAATAACTTTATTTTATCCCCCCCTCAGTTACTAACCCATCTGTCCCCTACTAACTTCCTAATCCTGTCACAGATATTAGTTCCAGGGCAGTAATTCCCTTTCCAATGTTCCCTTACCCACTCTAAACCACTGTTTGGACACTTGATCCTCAGTGTTTAGGAGGACAAGCAACCTAGAAGGGTCACTAGATATGTTGTTGCTTGATTTCCTTTGTACTCCTTTGTACTCCTTTGTACTCCTTTGTACCCAGTCTAAATTACTGCCTGCTGACAGGTCCGTCCATGGTGTCGGACCTGTCCCAACATCTATTGCGGTTTAGGCTGGGGAAGTACGCATATACCAGTGACATCGAGAAAGCATTCTTGATGGTCAAGCTAAAGGAGGAAGATAGAGATGTTACCCGCGTTCTTTGGTTCAGCGACATTAGCGACTCTGAAAGTCCGGTCATAATATACCGTTTTCGGGTTGTACTCTTTGGGGCCACGTGTTCACAGTTTTTGTTAAATGCCACAATCAAAAAACATTTAGCTGATACTCATGAGGACACAAGTAAGGTATCTAGCGGATTATATATAGACAATTTGCAGGGTTCTAGCGATAGTCAGGATGATTTGTTATATACATACTGGCAAGCACGCAGATTGTTTACAGATGCACATTTATTTCTCCGTGAGTGGGTTACAAATAGTGAAGATCTTCAGAGTTTGATACAGGTGGACGGTACGGCATCTCATAACCAGGAAAAGTCCAGAAATTTGGGGATGATCTGGCAACCTAAATATGACATACTAACCTTTCAAACAAGGTCTTTTGCTCAGCAGACAGGAGCGCACACAAAAAGAAGTCGCAATTTTGTTATCCTTTGGGTCTAGCATTACCCGTTACCATAAGAGCTAGGATTCTAATGCAGGAAGTTTGGAGACGTAAAATAGGATGGGATGACAGTTTGCCCGAGGACCTGAATGACCAAGGGACATTGTTGTTGAATGAGTATGCCATCCTATGTACTAAACCTATACCTCATAAAGTGGCGGCGTTCGGTGACGTTACGTTACACACTTTTTGCGATGCTAGCGCCACGGCATACGGGGTAGCCATATATGTCGTTACTTCATTTGGGGCACAATTAGTTACAGCCCGGGCCAAGGTAGCCCCGGTCAAAAAGGTAACTATCCCTAAAATGGAATTGACTGCCATGCTGCTATTAGCACGTCTGGTGCAACATGTACGCGTAACATACGAGAGCGAATTAAATATTGAAATCGTTCACGTTTGGTGCGATAGTCAGGTCGCACTCAACTGTATACATAGAAAGAAGTCTGTGCCAGTTTATGTGCGGAATAGGGTAGATGAGATTAGAGCCCTATTGCCAGACGTTGCTTATCATTATGTAAATACAAAAGAAAACCCTAGTGTTCTCATAACTAGGGGTATAACGGCTAGCCAGTTAATGAAGTCCGAATTGTGGTGGCATGGTCCAAAGTGGCTGCTCCATGAAAGTGAATGAACGATTTGGCATGCTGTTGGTGAGGGACTTCTGCCACTGGAAACAGTGGCAGTTACAGCCCAACCAAATGAGCCACCGGGTCCAATCATAGAGTGGGCAAGATTCGGTGACTATAATAAACTAGTCAGAGTTGTCGCTTGGGTATTGCGATATGTATCCAATATCAAGCTTAAAGTAATGGGCCAACTCTGCAACAGGGGTCACAACATTGATGCTCGTGAATTTAAAGCAGCTGAAGTAACTTTGATCAAATGGGTTCAAGTAGAAACCTTTTCCAATGAATTAGAATCCTTGCAAAGCTTGAATAAGACATTAATGCCTAATATAGTGCGTCAACTAAGGTTGTACCTAGACAATGGCCTCATCAGGTGTGAGGGTCGCCTGAAGTGGTCGGGTGTAACAGACGGCACAAACCGCCCTATACTTATGCCAACAAGACATCACGTTACTGATCTATTGATCATACGTGCACATAGGGAAGTAAAACACTGCGGGGTATGTCATATTATGTAAAATTTACGTCTCACATGGTGGATACCCAGAGTTCGACAAGTAGCTCGACGCGTAGTAAGAAAGTGTGAAATATGCCAGAGACTAAAAGGTAAACCATATACAACTGGACCAGCTCCACCTCTACCTGAATGCCGTGTAAAGCACATAGAACCTTTCCAAGCTGTAGGGTTAGATTACACAGGGCATTGAAGACGAGAGAGCATGAGAAGGTTTATATATTATTGTTTACCTGTGCAAGGTCTCGAGCAGTACACCTAGAATTATGTGATAATATGTCTAGCGAAGAATTTATGCTGGCGTTTAGACGGTTTTGTGCCCGTCGTTCATTCACTCAACTCATTCTTAGCGACAATACTCCCACTTATGTCCAAGCATCAAAATATCTAAAGGATATGAGTAGTGATCCTACTATCATCAATTTTTTGGGAGAGAAGAAGTGCGAATGGAAGTTCATTCCAGTTAAGGCACCTTGGTTTGGTGGAATGTGGGAACGGTGTGTCGGCGTAGTGAAGTCAGGACTCAGAGCGGTAGTAAGACGTGCTCTATTAAAAAAGAGTGAGTTGACGACAGTCCTCACAGAGATAGAGGCAGTCGTGAACGATCATCCGCTTACATATGTGTACACCGACCTGCAAGAACCACTACCATTAACGCCAGCTCACTTGCTATATGGAAAACCATTGACTGCGTTTTCATCTGATTTCCAATCCATAGTAGAGTTAGACGATCCCTCGTTGTACTCTGAGGCAGCGGTGTCTAAGAGATACCAGTATATCAAGGATAATCGAGGATTTTAGGAAACGGTGGATTAGTGAATATCTGCTAGCATTGAGGGAGAGGAGTGTTACTCCCTCTGGTAGACCAACGGCACCTACTGTTGGTGAAGTTGTTTTAATTAAAGAAGATAGTCCTTGTTTATACTGGAAATTGGGCCGCGTGTTGGAGGTATACAAGGGGCAGACTCTGTAGAGCGGGTGGCGCTATTGAAGACAGCCACTGGAACTACTGTTCGTCCTATCGCACGTTTGTACGCTTTGGAGCTCGATTCCGCATTGCAATCTGATGCTCCAACCTGTTATTGCTGGGTCCGAGGATTCTCAAAGTAATGATTCACCTCTTACTGATGGTGATCATTCTCGGACCAGGACGCGTCCCAGACGCGCTGCTGCTGGCGCCGTCGGCATGTGGCGTCAGAAGATGGCCTCTGGGCAACTTTAAGTTTATGGTGGGGTTCAGGTATTTTTTGTGGGGGGAGTGTATCGTAAATACGATAGGCTATGACTCTTTTGTGACTCCGTATGTCTCTGTGACGTCACGGTCGCTCCTGCAGCACGACGTAGGACAAGTAGATCGTATATTATAAGATTGTAAATAAGTTAAGTTATAAAAGGCCTAATATGCTATTAAGCAATATTGCCATGGTCTTATGTAGTATATATGAATTTATCGTATATATTAATATAATTTATCGTATAGAGCAACCTAGATGCGGTATGATAATTTGGGCTCCTGGCGTTTGCCAAGGCAGCAAGGTGTGCCTCTGAGGAAGAGAGAGGAGAGCCTTCACGAACACCGACCAGTTAACATCTATTTTCCGCCTTCAGTTGATCGCGCTTTTGTGCCTCTAATCACAATACACTAACAGCAATACAAACAGCTACACCATCACGACGCTCTCATCGACGTCATGACTGACTGACAGATAAGCATAATATTCATGTCCATTCCCATGTAATAATTTATTCTTTCTTTCACTTGAATCATGACTCGGGACCGGTGTCTTGCCTCCCCATTGTCCGCCATATTGAGTAAACGTTCTCCCTTACCTCATTGCCACGTGGAACTATTGGTGAGTTAATTCCTGGCTAATATTATCCCTTATAACCTTACCCTATATATACATTTATTATGTGAGACCTTTGGATATAAATTAGCTTGTTTCAGATTGAATTCAATTTAGATATGGAGTAGTTTTAATTTAGATTGATTTGATTTGATTCATTATAGGTTAGTAATATTTAACTTCCATTGATAGTTTACCACAAATAGCATGTATGAGTACAAAGAAGTACAAAGGAAATCAAGCAATAACAGGTCTAGTGACCCTTCTAGGCTGCTTGTCCTCCAAAATACTGAGGATCAAGTGTCCAAACAGTGGTTTAGAGTGGGTAAGGGAACATTGGAAAGGGAACTAATGTCCATGGCAGTATTAGGAAGTTAGTAGGGAACAGATGGGTTTGTAACTTAGGGGAGGATAAAATAAAGTTATTCATTTACAAACGCAGTCAGTCGCGGGTTTGATGTGAGATATTTGTCTAGGCGGAGTTTAAATGAATCAACGGTGCTGCAGTCTATAACGTCTCGGGGAAGCCCTTTCGACAAGTTGACAACTCGATTGAAGAAGAACTTCTTAGATTCGTGTGAGTTAAAAGATTTACCAATAATTTTGCAACCGTTTCCCCCCCGTGTAATTAGATTGGTCGATAGTGAAGTACTTACTACCGTTCATATTGTCGATGCCTTTGATGATTTTGAACACTTGAATTAAGTCACCTCTTAATCTTCGCTGGGTTAAAGGAAATAGATTTAATTCTCTAAGACGCTCTTCGTATGGTTTGTTCTTTAGGCTAGGTATCATTTTGGTAACTCTACGTTGAACTCGTTCTAGCTTGTTTATATCTTTTTGGTAATAAGGGCACCAGGATTGAACGCAGTATTCCAGAAGAGGGCGGACTAAGGAATTGTAAAGGGTTAGGATAACTTCTTTGGATTTATCCTCAAATGACATGCCTATAAAGCCAATTATTTTGTTTGCCTTCTTAACAACTTCTGAACATTGTTGACTCGGTTTTAGGTTACTCGATATTGTTACTCCCTGATCGGTTTCTCTGTTTACATTCTTAATCCGAGTGCCATTCATCGAATAGTTTGCTTTCTCATTTAGGTATCCGATATGTAGAACTTTACATTTATCCGCATTGAAACTCATTTGCCAGATTTGGGCCCAACATGACAAGTTATCTAGATTGTGTTGCATATCGTCAACTTGTTCTTTTGAGAGTACGCTATTTGCAATTTTTGTATCGTCAGCAAATTTTGAGATTGTACAGGTGAGACCCTCATCTATGTCGTTGATGTAAATTAGAAAGAGAATTGGTCCTAGTACCGATCCCTGGGGTACCCCGGTACTTACATTGGTCCATTTAGATGCCTTACCGTTTATGACTACTCTTTGCTTTCTGTCGCTGAGCCAATTTTCTATCCATTTCAACACACTGTCTTGTATTCCATGAGCTTTTAGTTTTAGCAGTAAACGTTTGTGGAGAACTTTGTCAAAGGCCTTTTGAAAATCAAGGTATATAATATCTACAGCTTTACTCTCATCGTAGAGGTTGAGGATATCGTGGAAGAAGCCTAAGAGGTTTGTTAAACAGGAACGTTTTTTACGAAAGCCGTGTTGAGTATCTTTAAGTATGTTATTTTCCTCTAAGTGATTTACGAGTCTGTCTCTTATGACCGTTTCTAGCATTTTACATACAACTGAGGTTAAGCTAATTGGACGATAGGTACTGGGTAGGGATTTGCTGCCTTTTTTTTAATATCAGTGTTACGTTGGCTAGCTTCCACTGATCAGGCATAGTTCCAGACTGCAAGGATTTATTGAATAGTAATGTCAGTGGTTTGGAGAGCTCATCCTTAGCTTCCTTTAGAACTCTAGGCGAGATTGTATCAGGTCCAGGCGTTTTATTTACCTTGAGTTTATCTAAACAGTTCAATACTTCTCTCTCTGTAAGGGTGATATTGCTTAGAACATCTGAATTATCAATCTGAATCGACGATGGTGTAGGGATATCACTGAGGTCTTCTGTTGTAAAAACTGATGCAAAGAAGGTATTGAGGGCATTACTCATTTGTACTTCGTCTTTGGTGTATTCTCCATTTTCATCGACTAACGGTCCAACAGTTGAAGTAACTACTTTTTTCTTTCTGATATAACTATAGAATTCTTTCGGGTTTGTTTTACTTTGATTCGCAATATGTAACTCTAGGGTATTTTTACTTTGCTTAAGTAACTTTTTGGCTTTGCGTCGTAGCTCTACAAATTTCACCCGTTCTTCGTCATTTTGTGAGGATTTTAATCTATTATTAGCAAATTTTTTAGCAAGCAGACATTTTGAAATATCTTTATTCCACCATTTGGGCTTATTATTATGGCCTGGACGCCGTATTTTCGATGGTATGCAGTCTTGCACTGTTTTTAGGTAGGTGGTTTCGAATAACTTCCAAGATCTATTTATGTCGTCATTGTTAATTAAAAAGCTCCAGTCAGTTTCTTTAACCCTTCTTTAGCGGCCTATGCGGTTTATTTATATGTACCGCCCAGCGGGGTGTTTTTAGCCAAAATAGGGCTGTTTACATGATCATTTTCATGCCTAAATAAGACCCAGAACGTAAAACAAGTATCTATCCCTGAAAGGGCATAAACAGAGCTTTCGAATGACACCATAACGATCCTCTTATGATGGCTAGTTTTCTTGCAATAACCGTGCAACGCGAGTGCAAAAAGCAGGTAATTAGCCACTTTCCCGATACAATTCCGTATATAGCGAGTGAGAGAGGGAGGAGGGAGCTGAGATTCGTGTCAGTAGGTTCGCCGCGGTGGTCTGGAGCAGTCATACGCTCGCTAGTCTCCTGCCACCACTTGTCTCTCTCTCTCAGCAACATTACGTGCTGAAATTGCCACTCGACCTATGTCGAGCGCCGCCACATAGTCCAGCTTTATTAAATACGACTTATGTGGTGAGCCGCTTTTTAACCCGGCAAGCGCGATAGGCCTCACGGAAGGCTTCCTATAGGGAACGCGATAGGCCTCACGGAAGCAGGACCATAAAAAAAGCCTTCCAAAAAAAAAGGGCCTATCAAAACAAAGGATTTTGTCTCTAGGTGAGATAATTCCCCTCTAGTACTCATCCATGTGTTTCTCACCCCTCCCCCTCCCCTCCTTCCCCACCTTATTCCCCCCTCCCCCCCCTCCTCAATTATCACCTATTTATCCACTTATTATCATCATTTATCGGTTATTTTTCTCTCCCGCGATAATGTAGCACAAGTGGGTTGCATAAAAGATCGTTATGCAACACCCAGACACCGGCACACACCGCCCCGCTCGTCTCAGTTGACTCCCAGACAGCGAGAGGGGAGGGCTGCCTGTGGCTCTCTCGCCTGAGATTATGACCGGGTGGCCAATATCTTCGTTTTTCACCACCCAAATGCTTTTCCCACTTATTTTAGCACTCTTGAAGGTTCATATATACATCATATATGTAAAATAAAAGCATACCGAAAACAAATAATGGTTTATATTGTAAATATAACGAATTCTGTCAGAATCCAGGGCTAGAAATGCACAAATAACTACCCTAGCACCTAGGTCTATATCGCGCTTGTCAGGTTAAGGGTTAAGTTTATGAAAGTTTGCTTTCTTGAAATAAAGGACTTTTTCGATGCTACTATTTGGTTCGTTACTAGTAAACTTTAAAGTGAAAGTTATCGTACGATGGTCGCTGTTACTGAATTCATCACCAACATTCAAATTCTCTATTAATTCTTCTTTTGTTGCAAGTACAATGTCAAGAACGTTATTACCACGTGTCGGCGTTCGAACAAATTGATAAAGCGAACTCTCTTGCAAGTTCGTATACAAGTCATGTCTGGAGTGTGAAGTAAGAGTATCGCCCCACTTGGTCACAGGTAAATTAAAGTCGCCAAAAATTACGGTATCTTGTGAGTTACGTACATCTGCAATTTGTTCGTAAATTTCTTGGTCAGTTTGCACTGATTGAGCTGGAGGTCTGTATATTAACACAAGTATTATTTTTGTACCTTTATTATTCTTTAGTAGCACAAAAGATGTGTCGACGTTCACAATTTGCGGTTTTGACAAGAAGGTATGGTTAAGACTTTCTTTGATATAAAGTAAAACGCCACCTCAATTTCTATTTATTCTGCTTTTCTCAAACATTACATAACCGGGAAGTGAATATTCTTCTAAAAAGTCTCAGTCTTCTGTATTGAGCCAAGATTCTGTTATGCCAATCACATCATAATTTTCTGTAAACACTAGCTCCTCTAAATCTGAAAATGTATTGCGTATGCTACGAGCGTTTGCATAGAAAACCTTTAAATTTGTTATTTTAGAACTCACGGAACGCTCTTTAACACCTTACGAGCGGCCTATGCGGTTTATTTATGTGTACCGCCCAGCGGGGTGTTTTTAGCCAAAATAGGGCTGTTTACGTGATCATTTTCATGCCTAAATAAGACCCAGAACGTAAAACAAGTATCTATCCCTGAAAGGGCATAAACAGAGCTTTCGAATGACACCATAACGATCCTTGTATGATGAATAGTTTTCTTGCAATAACCGTGCAACGCGAGTGCAAAAAGCAGGTAATTCGGTACTTTCGGTACATAATTGAGTATGTAGCGAGTGAGAGAGGGAGGAGGGAGCTGAGATTTGTGTCAGTAGGTTCGCCGCGGTGGTCTGGAGCAGTCATACGCTCGCTAGTCTCCTGCCACCACTTGTCTCTCTCAGCCACATTACGTGCTGAAATTGCCACTCGAGTTATGTCGAGCGCCGCCACATAGTCCAGCTTTATTAAATACGACTTAAGTGGTGAGCCGCTAATAAAGGGTTAATAATATTTTTGGTTCTTGTCGGATCTACATTTATGTTCATGGCTGTCCTCGGTCCTCGCTGTCTTCGGTCCTTATCGCTGGTGGTCCTCGGTTGCCTCTGTTTTTTGCTTGGCGTTAGATGATTCATGTCACTGCTGCTTCTTTTCGGATGGCGTTTTTTGATACATGGCTGCGGACTGCTTCGTGTAGGAGGGTGCAAAGGCAGTACGTGTGGAGAATGAGCAGAGCGAGTTCTTTGACCTGAGTGTTGGGTTGAAACAGGGGTGTGTGATGTCCCCACGGTTGTTTACTGTATATATGGATGGAGTCATGAAAGAAATACTAGGAAGAGCAGTGGATGTTTGTGTATCGCTGAAAAGGGAGGGAAATGAGTGGAAGCTGCCTATTACTGCTGTTTGCAGATGACACACTTCTGATGAGTGATAATGAATGGGAGTGCAGGGTCTGGTAAATGAGTTTGGAACAGTGTGCGAAAAACGGAATTTGAAGGTAAATGCGGAGAAAAGCAAGGTTATGGTCTTCGAAAGGGGTGAAGTCACAGAGTGTGAGGTGAAGTTGAACGGTCAGGCTATGGAGATCGTCAGCTTTTTTAAGTATCTGGGCAGTGTGTTGAGTAAAGATGGGACTGTGGATGAAGAAGTGTGGGAGAGGGTGCAACAGGGGAAGAAGGTTGTAGGAACGTTGAAAGCAGTAACAAGAAATAGAGTGGTCAGTATGGAAGTGAAGAAGTCCTTGCATGACAGTGTGGTAATCCCGACACTAACTTACGGAAGCGAAGCATGGACATTCGTGGAGAGACTCGGATCAAGAGTGAGAGCGGTGGAAATGAGTTACTTGAGAAGTGTGTGCGGAGTTACATGGAGGGATAGACAGACGAATGAGGAAGTAAAAAGGAGGTGTGGTGTGGAGGTAGATGTGCTGGAAAGTGTGAAAAGGAACAACTTGAGATGGTTCGGCCAATTATGGAACGTATGGGAAGCGAGAGAATGACTAAAGCAAGGTTCACACATTGGCGAGTCGGAGCGCAACTCCAACGCGAGTGATGACATTTTTGCACTCACCAATGATTATCCCAAATTCGCTGACACTCGCCGACACTCGCACAGACTCGCGTGGACTCGCGGTGGACCGCGTACACTCGCGAACGCGGCCAAAAATTTGGGATGACACAAAAATTGGAGAGTCAAGTGGGAGTAGGACGCCAACTCGCATAGAGTCGCGTAGACTCGCGTAAACTCCTGTAGACTCGTGTGACACTCATGTAGACTCGCGTGACAGTCACGCTATACTATTTAGAAATTTAATGATCGCGAGTCTACACGAGTTTACAAGAGTCCACGCGGGTCTACGAGAGTCTACACGAGTACAACAGGAGTCTACACTATAGTAAACAACCAATATTGCCAAAGGCGAGTTTAACGGGAGTCAAACAGGAGTCAACACGACGCTAACGCGAGTTAACACGGGGTAACGCGAGTGTAACACGCGTAAACGAGAGTACCCACGTGGTGGTCTGGATTTCACAATATGTGTGGCGAGTCTTTGCGAAACAAACACGAATTTACGCGATATTAACGTGAGTCTATGCGAGTCTATGCGAAACCAACGTGAGTCTACGCGAGTAACGGTGAAGCCAACGTGAGTCAGGCACAATGAGGGAGATGGTGTTCCGGGCCACACGGAACGCGTACTGTAGGCTAGGATATGAGTCACCAGTGGCCAGGTAGCGGAGTGTGATTGCAATCCTCAGCCCAGGTGACAAAGCCTCCCTCCAGCTGGTGTCTACCCTAGGCCCGACATGTGCCACCAACTCCCTAAACAGGTGGACGTCCACACGTAGGAAATTCCGGAATCCTTTGGGGTCCTCTCTCTTAAACTCTCCTTCGTGACCTTTCCCCTTGACGTCTTTCTTCAGCCTCCTTCTCCTCCAGCTCCTCTAGGTCTAGGAGACGCATCTGCATTTGCAGTATGAGCACAGCTGCCGCTCTCCGCCTCCTGATGGACATGGTGTGTGGGTGGGTGGGTTGGGCTGTATCCTGCAGAGTAACGTCCGTCCGTGGTGGTGAACAATGGTGCCAGTGGGGGCCTCTTTATATACGTATCCTGACACTCGCCAACACTCGCACACACTCATGTTGGACTCCCATACACTCCTGTTAACTTCCTGTAGACTCGCGTTCATCTCGTGTAAACTCATGTAAACTCGTGTAAACTCCTGTGACACTCGCGTAGACTCGTGCAGACTCGCACTATTCGTACCCTGGAATTTGACCGTTATTTTTCAAATTTTGGCGGTGCGTGTTGGGGTTGTGTTACACTCGCCAACACTCGCGTAAACTCGTGTAAACTCATGTAAACTCGTGTAAACTCGTGTTATATTCGTGTTCTATGCGTGTTTACTCGCATCAGCTGCTACTCGCGTTGGGTTCGGGCTCCATCAATGGCGATATGCGGCGAGTGTGACTCGCGTTGGCCTCGCGCTCCGACTCGCCTATGTGTGAACCTACCTTTAGAGGGTGTACGAGAGCGAGGTGGAAGGACAGAGAGGGAGAGGTAGACCGAAGGAGAGGTGGAAGGAGGGAGTGAGGAAGTATATGAATGAAGGCGGTTCTGGTTGGGAGGAGGGGCGTCGACTGACTGGGGACAGAGGTGCATGGAGGCGGTTCGTTCATGGCCACCCCTTCGGGGATCATGGCATCAGGCAATAGATTGATAAGAGAGATAGTACACTCTAGGACACAGATTCTGGTCCTTGCAGACTCCCTGAGGAAACTTTAAGAAACTACCTTTAAAATGTATTCTGAAAGCATCGAGAGCAACATATTATTGCAGAGGGATAAACAAAGATTTAGCAATGGTGTCCTCGTGGTATATCCTCCTTGGGAAGTTTTCATATATTTATTCATTGATATGCATGCATTTTTGTTTTTTGTTTATCCATACTACTATTACACGATAACATTTTCTAAGTTCAAGAGTAAAATACATTACAGTAAGAGTGGAAATATGACCTTTACTGAACAAGCGCTTCTCAAACTTATACAATCGTCTGGTGATAGCCAGAAAATAACGAAAACGGAAATCGTTGCAAAAAAGTTAAACTAATTATATCGGTTTGTTCTAGTAGGTAGAATCAATGTTATTCTTCACTGATCCGTATTGCATATTTTTGTATTCAGGCTGTCTTCGGACAATCTTATTCAGTTAACCCTGCTCAGGCATATTGGCCCCATATGGGCCAAAAAATAAGCGTAAAACAGGTTTTTCGCGAATATTTCATGGACGGAGGCTGATGGCAAGAAGTTTTGATGACGAGCAGTCAGTCCGCATCGTCCTACAACTGGGAGAGGGTGTGAGCCGCCGCTCTCTCTCCTCCCCTTTCCTGTACTAACCTGTCCGGTCACCATATGGGGTCCATAATCCCAAATGTGTACTACAAATTTCCCCTTCCTATCGAACTGTTAAGGGGATCCTCATTAATCAAAGGGGTAGAAATCGTTCTTCATTGACTTGCGTTGTCTCTTGCAATTCTTTCAGTGAACTTACCGGAGACGCTTCGCAATATGAACATTTTAGAACGATGACGTAATGTTCGTCTTATTCTGTTTACCATTCAACTATTTTCTTTAACTAATAATTAAGTTACCTCTTGGACTCAAACATGTAAATAATATATCAATACATTAATAACGTAGGGCCTTCTTAAACTGCATAAAGTCGTCTAATGTTAGCTGAAATGGGCTAAAAAGGTACCATCATATAGAAGGTCTATATATTGAGAAGATTTAATATAATCTTTTTAATTTTTATTGAAAGCTTTAAATCTATTCTGAAAATATCAGGCACAAAATATTTTAACAGAAAGAAAATACCAAGCGTATCGATGGATCACTGTGACGTATTCCCTTCAGAACTCTCCTATCTATACTGCATTGTCTAGGTTATCCTATTATGGCTACTTTTACACTGTATCATGTCTTGCTTTCTTCTCAAAAGAATTAATGGGTAAATATATACTGGTCCTTCTTCAATTGTAAAAGTATCGTTTGCAGAATATAATAAAAGAAGTATCATCCAACTGAAAAGGATAACTCGTGTTCTGTAGGCATTGAGAGCAAGATATCTAACTCAAGGAAACATACAAAGTTTCATCAATAGAGTTTTGCGTTTTAGCCTCCAGGGAAGCCACCATTTTATTCTTCATTGAAATGCATTGCCTATGTAGATTCTGCTCAAAATGCGAGGCTGTGTGTGTGTGTGTGTGTGTGTGTGTGTGTGTGTGTATGTGTGTTTGTGTGTATATGTTTGAAATCCAAAAATATATGCATTATGTGTCTGTTTCAGCAATGTATATGCTTATGGTCTTTATCATTTATGGTTGTTAACATTATATTGCGTCTGTTTCAGCAATGTATATGCTTATGGTCTTTATAATTTATGGTTGTTAACATTATATTGCGTCTGTTTCAGCAATGTATATGCTTATGGTCTTTATCATTTATGGTTGTTAACATTATATTGCGTCTGTTTCAGCAATGTATATGCTTATGGTCTTATCATTTATGGTTGTTAACATTATATTGCGTCTGTTTCAGCAATGTATATGCTTATGGTCTTTATCATTTATGGTTGTTAACATTATATTGCGTCTGTTTCAGCAATGTATATGCTTATGGTCTTTATCATTTATGGTTGTTAACATTATATTGCGTCTGTTTCAGCAATGTATATGCTTATGGTCTTTATCATTTATGGTTGTTAACATTATATTGCGTCTGTTTCAGCAATGTATATGCTTATGGTCTTCATCATTTATGGTTGTTAACATTATATTGCGTCTGTTTCAGCAATGTATATGCTTATGGTCTTTATCATTTATGGTTGTTAACAATTACCTAGCGTATTGAATGAGATTTCCTGATTACTTCTTCCAGTGTAAGGAACTTATGGGAGTCCTTTTCACTGACATTTTTGATAGACAAAGGGGTGGGGGGTCTTCTGGACTCCCTTTTTCCAACTGCTTAGCCCCATTATCTTTGAAATTATAAGGTATTCTCCCCATTAGTTTGGCGGTTTTAAAACCTTTCGTGCAATTTAGGTGTCCATTTTAACCCGGTGAGCAGGCTTGCAATTTAGGAGGGACACTGTACTACCAAAAAGTGCACAGGTTTATGGTGAAGGGGTGTCTTGAGGGTATTTAAAAACAATGAAGAAGGTTTAGAGAATAAACTAAACAGAACAAAATCATATTAAGGATAAAAGAGAGCTGCAAGAAAGAAGTATCTAAGAGGTCGTAACAAGATATATGAGAAATAAAAAAGTAACATAGTCACCAGAGAGAGAATGAAAAGATAAAATAGAAAGTTGTCAGAGCAAAATTAAAGATATAAAACAGAACAATGGATAGGATCATAGGTGAGCTGGACCAATGAGCTGTCAGATATGAATACAATAAAGACAAACGAAGTATTACACTTAAGGTATTTATTCTATGCCTCCTTCTCCTTCATGATTAGCTCGATTAGTTTTGAGATTTTAGGACGTTCACCCGATTCGTTTGGCGATTTTAAGAACTTTAGCCACATGTTTTTGTAAAATTTACGACCTTTAGGGCAATTAAGGTGTCGAGGTTTGTTTCCTGTCGAGCGATAGTGAGAAAAAGAGAGATTATGAGACCAATACAAGTAAGAGCAATAAAGGAGATAATGGAACTCATACACATAAGAGAAAGAGAGAGAAAATGAGTCCAATACAAATAAGATAAATAAAAAGAGCAAAATGAGATTAATACAAATATGATATACTGTAAGGAGGGGACAATGAGAGCAAGGTGACATTATTAAAGATGAGACCCGTTAGGTGACCTCCAGATACAGGGGCTGGGTTAATGGTGTCTGGAGAGAGAGAGAGAGAGATAGTCGATTTAACGCGACATTTGCCACTTATAAAAGAACCATTTGAGAAAGAACAACATTCACAACATTTCGGTTATAACCTCTTCAGTTAATGATATATATAAATAAGCTGTAAACATAATAAAGTGCTCCTCCTCAAATGGTAACAACACATGAGCTTAAGTCCCAGTAAACGACTACTAAATGATAAGTACATATTCATTAACAAACATCAATAACCATGAAATAACATCCCTCCAATAATATAACATATTGGTAGAAGTTAACCCCTTCAGTAAAACATGGCGCATTCCTTCACTGCATTACAGCTGCTCTTAGACTCTATTAAGCTTAGAAAGGACCTCTGAGAGTTAAAAGAACACTTGAGATTGATGGGACAACTGTTATTGCTTCAGGTCCTTTGTTTTACAATACCTAATCCTATGATATTTTGTTTGGTTAATATTGAGGTTTGTGCTTGTTTTAGCTATTTTGCAGCAATGTATTTTACTTTATCCCCTAGGCTAAAGCCGGTACCACACGAGAGCTTTTATAGTCAACATTCGATGATCAACATCTTTCTGGCAACATTTCTGGAATATTTTGCAACGGTATCGAAAACTAGACTGATGATAAATGAAGTTAGGCAACCGAAATATTTTATTGACCACATTAGCTGCCAGACCAGTGTTGAGGATACATGTTGAGTGAAAAATCTCTCGTATGATACCGGCTTAACAAAAACGCCTTCCCAGATTTCCTTCAAACTCAAAACTAAATGTACATCAAGATAACCTTCAAGCTAAATATGTTAATGTACATCAAGATAACCTTCAAGCTAAATATGTTAATGTACATCAAGAAACCCTTCAAGCAAATATGTTAATGTACATCAAGATAACCTTCAAGCTAAATGTAATGTACATCAAGATAACCTTCAAGCTAAATATGTTAATGTACATCAAGATAACCTTCAAGCTAATATGTAATGTACATCAAGATAACCTTCAAGCTAAATATGTTAATGTACATCAAGATAACCTTCAAGCTAAATATGTTAATGTACATCAAGATAACCTTCAAGCTAAATATGTTAATGTACATCAAGATAACCTTCAAGCTAAATATGTTAATGTACATCAAGATAACCTTCAAGCTAAATATGTTAATGTACATCAAGATAACCTTCAAGCTAAATATGTTAATGTACATCAAGATAACCTTCAAGCTAAATATGTTAATGTACATCAAGATAACCTTCAAGCTAAATATGTTAATGTACATCAAGATAACCTTCAAGCTAAATATGTTAATGTACATCAAGATAACCTTCAAGCTAAATATGTTAATGTACATCAAGATAACCTTCAAGCTAAATATGTTAATGTACATCAAGATAACCTTCAAGCTAAATATGTTAATGTACATCAAGATAACCTTCAAGCTAAATATGTTAATGTACATCAAGATAACCTTCAAGCTAAATATGTTAATGTACATCAAGATAACCTTCAAGCTAAATGTTAATGTACATCAAGATAACCTTCAAGCTAAATATGTTAATGTACATCAAGATAACCTTCAAGCTAAATATGTTAATGTACATCAAGATAACCTTCAAGCTAAATATGTTAATGTACATCAAGATAACCTTCAAGCTAAATATGTTAATGTACATCAAGATAACCTTCAAGCTAAATATGTTAATGTACATCAAGATAACCTTCAAGCTAAATATGTTAATGTACATCAAGATAACCTTCAAGCTAAATATGTTAATGTACATCAAGATAACCTTCAAGCTAAATATGTTAATGTACATCAAGATAACCTTCAAGCTAAATATGTTAATGTACATCAAGATAACCTTCAAGCTAAATATGTTAATGTACATCAAGATAACCTTCAAGCTAAATATGTTAATGTACATCAAGATAACCTTCAAGCTAAATATGTTAATGTACATCAAGATAACCTTCAAGCTAAATATGTTAATGTACATCAAGATAACCTTCAAGCTAAATATGTTAATGTACATCAAGATAACCTTCAAGCTAAATATGTTAATGTACATCAAGATAACCTTCAAGCTAAATATGTTAATGTACATCAAGATAACCTTCAAGCTAAATATGTTAATGTACATCAAGATAACCTTCAAGCTAAATATGTTAATGTACATCAAGATAACCTTCAAGCTAAATATGTTAATGTACATCAAGATAACCTTCAAGCTAAATATGTTAATGTACATCAAGATAACCTTCAAGCTAAATATGTTAATGTACATCAAGATAACCTTCAAGCTAAATATGTTAATGTACATCAAGATAACCTTCAAGCTAAATATGTTAATGTACATCAAGATAACCTTCAAGCTAAATATGTTAATGTACATCAAGATAACCTTCAAGCTAAATATGTTAATGTACATCAAGATAACCTTCAAGCTAAATATGTTAATGTACATCAAGATAACCTTCAAGCTAAATATGTTAATGTACATCAAGATAACCTTCAAGCTAAATATGTTAATGTACATCAAGATAACCTTCAAGCTAAATATGTTAATGTACATCAAGATAACCTTCAAGCTAAATATGTTAATGTACATGATAACCTTCAGCTAAATATGTTAATGTACATCAAGATAACCTTCAAGCTAATATGTTAATGTACATCAATATAACCTTCAGCTAAATATGTTAATGTACATCAAGATAACCTTCAAGCTAAATATGTTAATGTACATCAAGATAACCTTCAAGCTAAATATGTTAATGTACATCAAGATAACCTTCAAGCTAAATATGTTAATGTACATCAAGATAACCTTCAAGCTAAATATGTTAATGTACATCAAGATAACCTTCAAGCTAAATATGTTAATGTACATCAAGATAACCTTCAAGCTAAATATGTTAATGTACATCAAGATAACCTTCAAGCTAAATATGTTAATGTACATCAAGATAACCTTCAAGCTAAATATGTTAATGTACATCAAGATAACCTTCAAGCTAAATATGTTAATGTACATCAAGATAACCTTCAAGCTAAATATGTTAATGTACATCAAGATAACCTTCAAGCTAAATATGTTAATGTACATCAAGATAACCTTCAAGCTAAATATGTTAATGTACATCAAGATAACCTTCAAGCTAAATATGTTAATGTACATCAAGATAACCTTCAAGCTAAATATGTTAATGTACATCAAGATAACCTTCAAGCTAAATATGTTAATGTACATCAAGATAACCTTCAAGCTAAATATGTTAATGTACATCAAGATAACCTTCAAGCTAAATATGTTAATGTACATCAAGATAACCTTCAAGCTAAATATGTTAATGTACATCAAGATAACCTTCAAGCTAAATATGTTAATGTACATCAAGATAACCTTCAAGCTAAATATGTTAATGTACATCAAGATAACCTTCAAGCTAAATATGTTAATGTACATCAAGATAACCTTCAAGCTAAATATGTTAATGTACATCAAGATAACCTTCAAGCTAAATATGTTAATGTACATCAAGATAACCTTCAAGCTAAATATGTTAATGTACATCAAGATAACCTTCAAGCTAAATATGTTAATGTACATCAAGATAACCTTCAAGCTAAATATGTTAATGTACATCAAGATAACCTTCAAGCTAAATATGTTAATGTACATCAAGATAACCTTCAAGCTAAATATGTTAATTTTTAGATATAATGATGTCAGGTCGAAGGCCGATTTCTCTCCATGTTACAGGCTCGCTATCGCTCGTCCAGGAAACAAATCGACACGTGAATGGGGTGAAGCGTCTTATTATTGCTAAACTAATGGGGTGACACGTCTAAAAATCTCCAAACTAATGGAGCGTCCTTGGAGCAAATAGGCCTAATGTTCTGCCAGACCATATAGCGGACATTTCAATAATAATGTTCCGTTATACACCATCTGCCCCGGAGACCACTTAAGTATAGTTGTGACCGGAATACTCAACCAGTAGACCACTTCAACCAGTAGCTCTCAACTAGGATCAGTTTAATCCATTCAATACCGGTAACATTCGTCTCATTTTGTTCTGGCAACTATTAGATGATTTTATTCAGTTTAGGAAGGACGTCGATCCATTAAAAGGCTACAGTCTATCTCAATTAAACATTTTAACTACCATATATCTTTCTTAAGCTTCATAACATCGTCTAAATGTCACTATTAATATAATCAAATAAGTAAGACGTCACCGGTACTGAAGATAATGACGCACTAGCTCAGCCGACGGGTGATTAACTATATTTAAATTCGTATTTTTATGTTGTTCATTGTTATCGACTGGGTTTAGATTTGTTTGCAATGATCGAATATTTATTTACTTATTTACTTATCTGTTTATTTAGTTTGCCCCCTAAACTTCTTGCAAGTAAAAGTAAAAACAAAACCAACCTTCCAGCTACAAACAAAAATAAATAAAATCAAAACCTGGATTTGGCGGCACGTCTAATAATTCACTATATTTACAAATATAGTTAAATAAGACGACAATAGAACATTTCCCTGTGCGAGATTGAGGGTAAAAGCTTCCAGGTGGTTGTTGAGGATTAAAACCTTTACCAAAGGATTCCCACGAGAAGGTTTAGACAGACCGCGTAAACTGTTAACGACCCCTTTCTAATTTGTCTATGTTCACTTTTGTTTAAACTAAAGGGCTACTAACTAAAGTGTATTCAAGCTAACCTGGCAGTAATTGGTAATGCTGCCAACTTATGCACCTGTATAGCCAGTACTAAATAAAAGCAGCTTCACAACAACAGTTTATAGAGGCAGTATTGGAAGCATAGAAAGGCAGCGTTACAAATGTCTGCCAGGATAGCTTGAACACACTTTAATCTAATAAATCACACTTAAGCATAAATAGGTTGGGATACAATATTGGGTAGGCTACTAAATTCAAAGGAAGTAGCACCCCCTCCACTCCACTCCCCTCTTTCTCTCTCGCACACACCCCCCCAAGCACCCACACACACACACACACACACACACACACACACAGACACACACACACACACACCCACAGGGTAAAGAAGGGTATTTGGATCACAGTGGAATATCATGATGGTTGAATATGGTGGATACAATAATATGGACACATACATCATTACCTAAAGGGTAAACATGTGGGTAAAAAAGACAAAACAAAAAAATACTCAATCGCATATACATTCACATTTACACACTCACATACTCAAGCAATCACACACACACACATACACACACAGCTTCTCTCTCTTGTACTGTACGTAGGCATATGAACAAATAACTCTCAAACACACACGGTAACTAATGTTCTCTCCCTATTTTGTGCAAACGCTCACCCCCCACCCACACACACAAGGACAAGCGTATATTTACACCCACACAGACACTCTGTCTCTCATTGACACAAAGTGTATGTAATAAGCACACACACACACACACACACACACACACACACACACATACAACTTCAACTTAATGCATTCCACCGGTACATACATAAAACTGTCGAAAGTGAAGTTAGAGAACCCAAACGCGTATGTGTGTGTGTGTGCCAAGTAATTACCACTTTCGTACCCAGTTCCTCAACACAGTTCTCGTTAATCAAGAGCTAAACAACTAAAGAGTTGGGAATGTCTGGCCGTCTTGTTTGGGTTATTTGTTTTGCTGGATTTTGGAGTTGTTTGTTTGTTTGTTTCTTAAGTTTAGCTCGTTTGATGGAATCCACGAATTGCGCATATTTTGAGCAAGCCAGATACAGAGAGATAGAGAAAGAGGCAGATAGAAAAACTAGTGATACAGACAAGACATACGAAGACAGGAAACACAGACCTCCTTTGTTTCACTACATTAGTTTGAATATTTTAAGACGTTTCAACCCATTAGTATGGCGGTAATATGACGCTTCTCCCCATTCAGTTATTTTTTTTCTTTTCAAGGCGAGCGATAGCGAGCCTGAAACTCGGAAGAAATCGACCTTCCGCCATTTTTAATGCCGGACATTTTGGTATCAAACGATGTACAAATGTAACAGGATGTAAAGCGGAGCATGATCTTTGATGTATGTTTAACCTACTGATAATATGTAACAGGATGTAAAGCGTAGCATGATCTTTGATGTATGTTTAACCTACTGATAATATGTAACAGGATGTAAAGCGTAGCATGATCTTTGATGTATGTTTAACCTACTGATAATATGTAACAGGATGTAAAGCGTAGCATGATCTTTGATGTATGTTTAACCTACTGATAATATGTAACAGGATGTAAAGCGTAGCATGATCTTTGATGTATGTTTAACCTACTGATAATATGTAACAGGATGTAAAGCGTAGCATGATCTTTGATGTATGTTTAACCTACTGATAATATGTAACAGGATGTAAAGCGTAGCATGATCTTTGATGTATGTTTAACCTACTGATAATATGTAACAGGATGTAAAGCGTAGCATGATCTTTGATGTATGTTTAACCTACTGATAATATGTAACAGGATGTAAAGCGTAGCATGATCTTTGATGTATGTTTAACCTACTGATAATATGTAACAGGATGTAAAGCGTAGCATGATCTTTGATGTATGTTTAACCTACTGATAATATGTAACAGGATGTAAAGCGTAGCATGATCTTTGATGTATGTTTAACCTACTGATAATATGTAACAGGATGTAAAGCGTAGCATGATCTTTGATGTATGTTTAACCTACTGATAATATGTAACAGGATGTAAAGCGTAGCATGATCTTTGATGTATGTTTAACCTACTGATAATATGTAACAGGATGTAAAGCGTAGCATGATCTTTGATGTATGTTTAACCTACTGATAATATGTAACAGGATGTAAAGCGTAGCATGATCTTTGATGTATGTTTAACCTACTGATAATATGTAACAGGATGTAAAGCGTAGCATGATCTTTGATGTATGTTTAACCTACTGATAATATGTTTATTGAATATTAAGGTAGTTATTCACTCAAATAAGGATATAGAATAATCTGTAAGATGTCCTGGTTATATTCGTATAAGGGAATTATTATTTGGTAACACGTATAATAGAGTATATTTTATAATGAGTATATATGGGGTTATGTTATCTTTAGTTACTATATGATTATTTGACTACTTGTAAGTGGTTAAGTTAAGTGTTAGGGAGAGTAATGGATAAGATGTGTGTCCTCTGCCGCAGCCAACAACAAAGTAATATCGCTGTCTATATTTCTCAATGAAGGAAACTAAAAAGCACGTGTATTATGAGTCACAATAACCCCTTGAGGATTATGCCGCATTTTGACAGATTATTCTGGCTACTATTAGACGATATGATACAACTGTTCAAGTGTTCATTTTGCTTGACCTTGTTCGTTGGCCTGTTATGCAGACATTAGACACGCGACATATACCAGCTTCCATCGGCCGGTCAGGTTGTTTAAAGGAAATAAACGTTCGCACTTGCTTTGTTTACACAATGGCTCGAATTCGCTTTCTCGTAGTCATTAGTTCAGGAGTATAAGTTAACCTTTTGATTACAGCAGATGTTTTCTGAATGTATTGTAGTTTTGCCAGTTTACAAAAGAACACAAACATCAGAACAATTTCAAATACCTAGACTTGATTTCTGGTAAATCATGGACTTATTATACACACAGATTCAGAAAATTTACGTTAGAAATGATGTTTTTGTTATTACTAAAACGAAAATAATTATGCAAACAAAACAAAAGTAAATAAATATATCAGGGTTACTTCACTGAGTTATTCATTGCAGGAAGGACGTCTAGGAATCATAGGGATACAAGCTCTCACCGTGAATAGTCTAGACTCTACATAGACTCCCACAGGCCCTTCGGAAGCTAAATGCAAATGTATACTTATAACTATAATTAATGTATAATGACGACATGATAAAGGGTTAACCCTGTCAATATATAGTTGAATGACGCATTATTTCCATTGTATTCTGGCTATTATTAAAGTATATTATCAAGCTTAGGCGGAATTTGTGAGAATCAAATAATTAATTGAGCTGGGTTTACCCGTTTGGATTGCTAGAGGTTCTTCCTAGGCTGCATAAAACAGTATAATGCTAAAACAAATATAACCAAAATCAGGCCATTGTTGTGGAGGAGTTTCAGATTAATCAGACTTAAAAGTTATATTACATAGGGCAGAAAAATATATTATGCAGAAATCGATATTTCTTTCAGACTTTTACCAGGATTCGAACCCAGTTCGAAGCCCCTCATCTCTCACTGTCACGCCCGCCTTGGTGTTGTCAGCCTGGGTCTGGGTACCAATAGGTATCACACGAAGATACCAGGATTATTTTCCAGATCGTCTTGAGACGGACAGTTAAAAACCCTTTAACGCATGGTTTCATTTTTGTCCTGCTTATTATGAGACTATTTTTTACCTTAGGAGGGATCTGTGAGGGTTTATTGGTTAATTAAGTTCTTGTTTACCCTTTTGATTCCTAGAGGTCTCTCCTAAGTTGTATACAATCGTCTCTAGTTAGTAATACTATAATGGAAAAGAAGCCATGTTACTGAAAGGCTTAAATTCTAAAATAATAGTCAATCTAATTGCAATCACCGACAGCTGATGTGCAAAATATTTCCTTGATTACGAATGATACTGTTAACGTTTTCTACATGTCAATTCCAAGCAAGTTTATGTATGCAAACACAATCGGATAACATTACATTCAACATTATATGCTAAATTAAACTTAATGCATGATTCACCCACAAGGCTTCAACATTTTTCCAGTACAAGCATTATATACACTCACTAGAAAATACAAGATTATCTCTCTCTCACTCTCTCTCTCTCTCTCTCTCCTCTCTCATCTCTCCTCTCTCTCGTCTCTCTCTCTCTTCTCTCTTCTCTCTCTCTCTCTCTCTCTCTCTCTCTCTCTCTCTCTCTCTCTCTCTCTCTCTCTCTCTCTCTCTCTCTCTCTCAGTAACATAAGGGCTACTCTCTCACAATGATCTACACACTGTGAACTAACCAACTCCAGCCTGATATTATGAGGTCAAAAGTTATACCCTGCATGTGTGTGGTAAAGTGGGCTATAATGTGTGGTGAGAGAGAGAGAGAGAGAGAGAGAGAGAGAGAGAGAGAGAGAGAGAGAGAGAGAGAGAGAGAGAGAGAGAGAGAGAGAGAGAGAGAGAGAGAGAGAGAGAGTTTTCTTTATGTAGTTACCAGGATGAGAGGGACATTATTTATATATTGATGTGATACAGCAGTCAAATTAACTCAAATGATTACTAGAATTACTATATTTTTTTAAACAATTATAAATATATCATATTTTATACACTGCTACCTAGCAAAAACAGAAAATACGCTCACATAACTAAACTACATTTGCTTTAAAATATATTTAACTAGACTCTAGTATTTCTAGGAGAGTATTAAAGTGAGGATATTGACTGACTGACTGGTCTCATAGTTGACTAACTGACTGACTAAGCTTTTGACTGGATGAATAACTTTCTGAATAAGTAACTGCTTTTTGACCGACTCACTGAATGAGTTCTAACTGAATAACTGTATTCTGACTGACTGACTGACTGCATGATAGACTGACTGACTAAAGGAATGAATTACTTTCTGACTGATCAACTGCTTTCTGACTGATTAACTGACTCTAGACTGTCTGAGTGACCGAATGAATTAATGACTTTCTGACTAACTGGATTCTGACTGATGACTAACTGCCTGATAGACTGACTGGCTGAGTTATAACTGTTAGAGTTTCTAACTGTTGTAATATAATTTAATTCCATCTAAGTATGATTGTCTGTCTGTTAACCCACAAATAGTTTCTTCCACAAACTTGTTAGGTCCAACTCCTTGCTCTGCCCACAGCTTAAAGTTTACGTTGCCTTCTTTAGTTAATTAATGTTTTGGTTAGGTTCAAGTTCGGCTACGTTAAGTTTAATTAGCCTAAGATAGGATATAATTAAATGATTGTGAATACATTAGATGTAATTATAGCCTACTATCGTCGGTTATACGAAGTTAGGTATGCATAAATCAGATTCGATTATAATGAGTTAGGCTACGATGAAATATAAAGCTTAGGTAAAGCTATCTTATCAAGTACTTAGCTTATCTAAAATCAATATTAGACAACGTAGTTCAGATTGCGTTACGGTAGGCTAGGTCAGGTAGGTCAAGGTAGGTCAATAGACTATTTACATCATATTTTATCTCTTCGTTTCTTTCACATATCAAGAACGTACAATATTATGAGTAAATACACACATATTACATCTCAAGATTATATTATTTATTATGAAATCATTATAACCATCTATCATATAATTTTAAGGTGTTTTAGTTACAGTATCTAGATCTATATGGGGGACTGTACATTACAGAGGTCAGAAGATCATTCACCCCTATGACGTGTTGTCTGGTCAGATCCTGTCACACACATTCAGCTGAGATGACACTCCCTGTACCTTCTACAACGCCATCTTGTAACCGGGAGGTGAATTATAGGTGTGACTTTGAGGTGGTGAGAAGGTGAGAGATAGGGAGAGCAGGCAGATAGAATCGAACATCCAGGGTGATAACATATACCCAGAGATACCCTCTTGAGTTAGGGTTTACTTTATATTACTTTATAGTACTTCTGTATATCTTTCAGATTGTTACTTAAATATATCAAAGTGGTTTTGGATCAGAGATCTTTAATTATATTCCCTTTACCTATATCTATCAATCTATAATAGGTATATGGTAATCGGTGGTGGCAGCTTTATACCTATCTATTAAATCAATCAATCTACAAGCAGAGAACTCAGCCTCTACACTACAACTTATACAATCATCATACAACCTACAGTAACCTATTGCTCATAGGAGACACCTTATGTCTACCTACATCGAGTAAGAGGTTAACCCTTATCATAAATATAGGATTGTAACTCAAAACGTCCTAATACTCCTGTCTGGAGTTAACCCTATGCATACATTTGACTACTCCTAATAGTCTTACGTAACACACAGGATAGACACCTTATATTTAATAGTTACCACAATAAAGATGGCTGAACAATTTAGTAGTCGCAATTCAAATGTTAGACTCAGCTGAAAACATCATTATCGGGATTTGTATTTAACAGTCATATGGCCAAAACTATTTGCCAAGATATTAGTTAATAATGCAAAGATCGCTGTCATGGTCGTATTAATAATTTAGTATACAACATATTTCAAATTACCGTGTTTTGTTTTGCTGGTTATATCAATATTGCATCATCATTGTTGATCCGTCGGGGATGTTATCATGATGTTGTCATATCAACTCTATTCCATTAATTATGTATGTATGTATGTATGTATGTATGTATGTATGTATGTATGTATGTATGTACTCAGGCACACACCCCATAGCTGGGGGTCGGCGACTCGAGACAGAGAGTCCGGGACCACTTTCGTGTTCCCTCGCCCCTTTTTATGTCTCGTCTAGTAGGTTAATTTGATAAGGACAGGAGGATTCCTAGCCCCCTGCCCCCAAATATAGTCCTGTTTTAGTTATAGAGGTTAGTGGACATACAATGAGAAGCGCATGGGTATTTGTATGTATATTTATTGTATTGGCTAATATAACACATAATTATCAGCTGAAAGAAGTATATATGTTACATGCCTATATCTCAGTAATGTGGAATTGACCAAGTCACTTAGTCGGTGTCAGAAGTGCCTGTAGGCAAAATAACGTATAAACGAAAGTAATATAAACTCCCAAACACTTTAAGTGCACATCCCTGTCTGCCCCAAGAAATATTGAGGCAGAGTTGTGGAGGAGGGAAATGCTTTAGTAAATTGGGTTTCGTCCAGTTTTCTTCACTGCATTATATCATGTACTTACTCTAGTTGTACTTACTCTAGTTGTATTGCGGGAGTGAGAATGCTCGTTATTTCCCGCCTCCTATATGTGTAGGTGTTATATGTGTTGTTGGAATGGCTGTGGATGTGTGTGTAGTCTGTATTTTTAGCCAATTGGCGACATCGGAAACGAAGGCTTAGGGTGGATCTGTATGGTACCATTCTCACTATAGACGGTACCGTCTCGCCCGAAGGCTTAGGTAGCCATCAGCTTAGGTGAACCATAATTATGATACCCATCTCGCCTTGTACCATTTTTGCCAACCCCAGATGGGACGTCACAACGTCGTCCACTTATTCCAGGTACCTATTTACAGCTAGGTGAACTGAGGCTAACACATGAAAGGAGACAAGCCCAATTTGTCTCCGCCCGGCCGGGGATTGAACCCCCGACCCCTCGTGTGTGAGACGAGAGCTCTACCTACTAGGCTACGGGCTGTGTGTACAGGTGTGTGTGTGTGTGTATAATAATAATAATAATAATAATAATAATAATAATAATAATAATAATAATAATAGTCGGTTTATTTCGAGCCGGTAATGAGGCTGAAAATACACAATTGTGTCTGCTTGTAAATAGTATACCCCCTAAAATTGGAGAAAAGTAAACAAAGAAGATAGCCAAATTCAAGGTGCGTTAGAGTCTATATGTCTGGATACACTGACATTGTAGCAATCTAAGTCATAATATGAGGGAGAGACAGATTGAGGGAGTGAATGCCAGAGTTTACTTATTGAGTTGAAGAAAGACAGACAAATGGTTCAATCTTGGGTTAGAGAGTTGGACAGAATAGTAAGGGGAATGTATTTATCATGTGATCATCTAATAATTAAATTGTCAAAGATCAAGTTTCAATTATATATTCACAATATTATGTATGCAGATTTGCTCTCTTAAAAGGCGAACACTTTACTTCTGCTATATTTATAGTTATATGTTTTCTTATTTCCAAGTCTACCCAATTGTACATTCATGGACAAGGAATGTTGCTTATCATAGGTAAAACTGCCTTTCTTCTAAAATATATCTGGAGATAAAGTTATTTATTTAGAATTATAAGGAATTGTTGTGTCAACAGTGATGTATGGGGCTGAGACATGGACTCTGAAGAAAAAGGAGAAAAGAGGGCTGGATGTGATGGAGATGAGCTGCTTGAGGAGTATGTGTGGAGTTACTCGTAGAGACAGATTGAGGAATGAAGAGATACGTAGGAGAGTGGGGCAGCAGGAACATTTGTCAGCCAGAGTGGACAGAAGGGTGCTGAGCTGGTATGGTCATGTTGAACGAATGGGAGATGAAAGGCTTACAAAGAGAATATGTGAGTCAGGTACAAGGGGAGATAAAAGGGCAGGAAGACCCCCATTGAGATGGAGATACTGTGTAAGAAAGGCTTTGGATGATAGAGGAATGACTATAGATCAGGCAGGGAAAGTTGTGGTGGACAGGAGTGAATGGAGAATGCTTGTAAATAGTTGAGTGAACATGTGGACATTTGGAGTAAGGGGTCGGGCGCAAGTTGGACTAGATAATAGTCCATCAGGCGCCTGGCCCGGGGAGACGATTAATATGAAGGGTGCGCCTGGAAGTGTAGTGGGAGGGCTTGTGGCTTTGGCTCCGCTGCATGTCTGCCTGCCGAGATCGGAACCTCTCCGGGTGGTCGGGGGCCGGGGGAGTGCTGGAGCGACCTTGGTGACCCTGGTCTCTGGGTCTTCTCCTGGGTGACCTGGATGTGTGTGAGTTTGTGTTTTTTATCTGTGTTAATTTGTTGTTTTATGATGTTTTAGTGTTTTCCCTGCTCTTGCTCTGTCTTGAGTCGGCTACCCCCAAAATGGGGATTGGGCCTGAGCATATAGATAGATAGATAGATAGATAGATAGATTTAGAATTATCAGAACAGAAACGAATAACATAAACAAAATAATAATGTTCTTATGCCAATATCAGACTGCATATAGTCGCTGCCAGTTCAGGTGAATATGCTCAATGTTTTCTATCACGAACAAATATAAATGCCAAAACTGCCTAAATAATGCATCAATACAGACCAGGGAGCTATGTCAGGGTCACACGAACGATTTTTCCGGTACTTTTTCCAGACAATAGTGGTTTGGTATCTATATATAAGCTATACAGAATTTAAGTCTCTTACAATCATATACAATTGGATAGACTTGGAAACATGAACACATATAATTATATATGTTTACATTATGCGAGACAGTACATTTGTGGACATTAATTCCTGCACATGTTTTGGTATGACAATTATTGTATGATGATATGACGAGCTACTTTCATAATACTCTTGGGCCACACAGATCAAATTATATGACGAGCTACTTTCATAATACTCTTGGGCCACACAGATCAAATTATATGACGAGCTACTTTCATAATACTCTTGGGCCACACAGATCAAATTATATGACGAGCTACTTTCATAATACTCTTGGGCCACACAGATCAAATTATATGACGAGCTACTTTCATAATACTCTTGGGCCACACAGATCAAATTATATGACGAGCTACTTTCATAATACTCTTGGGCCACACAGATCAAATTATATGACGAGCTACTTTCATAATACTCTTGGGCCACACAGATCAAATTATATGACGAGCTACTTTCATAATACTCTTGGGCCACACAGATCAAATTATATGACGAGCTACTTGCATAATACTCTTAGGCCACACAGATCAAATTCTTGGGATTCAGTAGTCGATTACAATTCGAAAATACCAACAATCAGTATGAGCGAAAACTTGCTCTTCGAAAACTGACAGAAACAGTGCTTGTGTTACATTGCCTTCGTACTGCCATGTTTACAAATTGTGTTGAACCTTTACAACAGGATCTACAGTCGTGGTCAGATTATTTGTATAAACTTCCTTATGATGAAAAACGAACCGATGATCGCTAAATAGTGAATCCTAACAATTTGATATTTGTGGCTCAAGAATATTATGAAAATAGTTCGTCAGACTCAGCTATTCATACAGTAATTGTGACAGCAAAATGTATGATGAATTTAATGTCCATATATTTACTGTCATAATGTATACAGTGTGGGATTCATGAATATAGATGAATAACGACAATAATAATATGTCCCTGGTTGCATAAAATATATTATGTGCCTGGCAATGTCATTATGTTAATGGGATATCAGGGTGAGGGAAATAGTGCTGGTGAGAAAAATTAAAAACATTAATCCCGCTCCACCCTTCCTTGTTCAGTTATAACGTGTGTGGTATATTGTGGGGGTAATATCAGTTATAACGTGTGTGGTATATTGTGGGGGTAATATCAGTTATAACGTGTGTGATATATTGTGGGGGTAATATCAGTTATAACGTGTGTGGTATATTGTGGGGGTAACATCAGTTATAACGTGTGTGGTATATTGTGGGGGTAATATCAGTTATAACGTGTGTGGTATATTGTGGGGGTAATATTAGTTATAACGTGTGTGGTATATTGTGGGGGTAATATCAGTTATAACGTGTGTGGTATATTGTGGGGGTAATATCAGTTATAACGTGTGTGGTATATTGTGGGGGTAATATTAGTTATAACGTGTGTGGTATATTGTGGGGGTAATATCAGTTATAACGTGTGTGATATATTGTGGGGGTAATATTAGTTATAACGTGTGTGGTATATTGTGGGGGTAATATCAGTTATAACGTGTGTGGTATATTGTGGGGGTAATATCAGTTATAACGTGTGTGGTATATTGTGGGGGTAATATCAGTTATAACGTGTGTGGTATATTGTGGGGGTAATATCAGTTATAACGTGTGTGGTATATTGTGGGGGTAACATCAGTTATAACGTGTGTGGTATATTGTGGGGGTAATATCAGTTATAACGTGTGTGGTATATTGTAGGGGTAATATCAGTTATAACGTGTGTGGTATATTGTGGGGGTAATATCAGTTATAACGTGTGTGGTATATTGTGGGGGTAATATCAGTTATAACGTGTGTGGTATATTGTGGGGGTAATATCAGTTATAACGTGTGTGGTATATTGTGGGGGTAATATCAGTTATAACGTGTGTGGTATATTGTGGGGGTAATATCAGTTATAACGTGTGTGGTATATTGTGGGGGTAATATCAGTTATAACGTGTGTGGTATATTGTGGGGGTAATATCAGAGGTGTATTGATTGTAAGAACAGTTAAGGGGAGGTTTATAATAATTTATTTATCATTATTATGATGATTCTTTTTTATTCCCGGTATTATTGCATTTTTAGTTTCTTCCCTAGACCTCCATAAAACATTAAGATACATCCCCAAGGCCCCACTTTGAGATGAATCTGTGTATTTTTCAGTATAAATAATTCCTCCTAAATTGCAGGCTCGCTATCGCTCGCCAGGATAAAATAAATCGGCCCCTAAGCTGTCACACAAAAGGTTTTACACTCACGTGGAGGTGAATGTATTTCACAGAAGGAATATATTAGGATCCTTTTTATTGAAACCTGAATAAAGATCTGTTACGACTGAGGTTTAAATATATCAGGGCTCTTATTCATTGGACTAGTAATGGCATAAATGCTACAACGGAAAGCGCTAGATCCAACCTCTGATGTATATTCCCAGTGAACAAAGAACACAAATAGTCTCCAGAGTTCTATATGCAATAATAGGTTATTAAACTCTCAATAAATGTGCGTCTACTCTAGGCTTAATGTTATGTGAAAACAGCCTATTACTATCTATAACCGAAGATGCTTGGTTATGGTATGCAAAGTAAGGTGGTAAGAGAAGTTACAGCTTACGTTACTTTAATCAATAAATGTCAGGCACTCCTGCATGAAAGAAAGTGCACTAAAGTCCTTCAACACCAACAAGGAATCTTCTTTAAATGTTAGATGCTATCAAGATGCTCGAATCGGAAATGGAACCCAAAAAGGCAGGCAGCGGAACAATGCTCGTGCAGGCTATGCACACAAAAAGGCAGGAGATATAATGCAGTCAGAGCCAAGAATATCCTAAACGCCACAACAATAATAATAAGCGCCACGACAATGCAGTATTCCTATCAACTAAAAGAGCCTAAGTCGTTTGTGTCTCAATACATCAAACTAGGCTGCGAAATGCTTGTGTAATCATAAACGGGTATGCATAAAAAGAGTAATTGGTTTAATATACTTAATGTCTACTGTGACTGATAAAGTCTAGCTAGAGTCAATGATACGAGATACTGGTGCGCATGGCATGCCGCATAGCCTAGTGCAAATCTCAAGTCTGTGCGTCAAGTATTACGTTATATGGAAGGGTAGCTCTCTTGAGAAACCTCAATACCGAAGTATTAAGCGTTCTCCTGGCGTACCTCAAAGACAAACCACGAGCTTAGAACAGTGCAGAATGGTATAGGCAAAAAGCACTCATTCGTGCATGCTCTATTCTCAATGGCACACAGACTAGAATTTACCCCATCAACTCCAGTTCTCAGGTATGTCGTGCAGCTTTTAACTAAAGCCAGCACCCATCGGAAACAATACCTTATAGTATCAGACTCCTATCAAACACTAATAACTAAAGGAAGCGGTACTGAACAATATAAATGCCAACCAATGCTTCGTGATCCACTTATCTTAACAACTAACATACATGGGTTATATCAGACCTTAACGCACAATACAACTGGCCAGCATGAAGCTGATTATGCAGAGTTAACCAGAGGGGGTATAATATTAAAAAAAGGTGGTGAAAGATATGGAAAATGAGAGAGATAGGCAGAGGAAAAAGTTCTCAGGTGCAGGAAGGGTGACAGGTATCAAAGGGATAAGAGGGATGCGCTCTAGAAACCAGATCTGAGGGAGAGAGTGGCCAGAGAGCAGTATATATACTAGCACTAGTTCGAACCGCGTAGGAAAAAAGCGGTAACAAGTCCTCTAGCCAATGCTAAAGAAGCTAGCTAAACATGACGTCACCAAGCATGGTAAAAAACTCCTCCAACGAATCCCCCACGAGGCCAGCCAGCTATGACGTCATCGAGTATAGCAAAACACTGCACGCCTCCCCACACTCTGTTCTACTCTCTCTCTCTCTCACTCTCAAATCCTATCATTACTACTTAATGATAAAACATATACTTTGCAATTAAATATATAAAGCCTTGACATGGGTGAATACAAAGAGCCTTTCTGGACTGCCCATGACACAAGCTTTCATATGAAATAAAGCACACAATAATACATCAACTGTAGCCACCTCCACTGCCCTGGCGATCCTAGCGAGTCACTGTAGGACAAGCCATGCGGTTCTAACGGAGTGGTTAACGTCACAGATCCAAGAACTGCAACCTACTGAAGAAGGTTAACTGACATATAATGTGGACACCTAAATGGCACGAAAGGTCGAAATTGGGGCGAAATGTCTGAAAATTGCACTCCTAAAGGGGGTGAGAGTCTTACAATCTTAAAACTAATGGGGCTAACCATGAGGGAGAAGGGGCCCAGCATGAACCAAAGCCTTCCCTTAACATCTTACGAGCGGCCTATGCGGTTTATTTATATGTACCGCCCAGCGGGGTGTTTTTAGCCAAAATAGGGCTGTTTACGTGATCATTTTCATGCCTAAATAAGACCCAGAACGTAAAACAAGTACCTATCCCTGAAAGGGCATAAACAGAGCTTTCGAATGACACCATAACGATCCTTTTATGATGGCTAGTTTTCTTGCAATACCGTGCAACGCGAGTGCAAAAAGCATGTAATTAGCCACTTTCCCGATATAATTCCTTATATAGCGAGTGAGAGAGGGAGGAGGGAGCTGGGATTCGTGTCAGTATGTTCGCCGCGGTGGTCTGGAGCAGTCATACGCTCGCTACTCTCCTGCCACCACTTGTCTCTCTCTCTCAGCAACATTACGTGCTGAAATTGCCACTCGAGTTATGTCGAGCGCCGCCACATAGTCCAGCTTTATTTAACTCGACTTATGTGGTGAGCCGCTAAATAAGGGTTAATACTGATCAGTTTCAATCTCACGTGGAAGGGGAACAGAGCTTGTATTGCTTTACTTGAATACTATAATGTAAGATTATACTGTATATGAACTACAGTATAGTGACTATACTGTATACTATACTGTAAGATTATACCGTATATGAACTACAGTATAGTGACTATACTGTATACTATACTGTAAGATTATACCGTATATGCACTATAGTGACTATACTGTATAAACTACACTTTGTCACGTTGTATTATATATGCACTATAGTGACTATACTGTATAAACTACACTTTGTCACGTTGTATTATATATGCACTATAGTGACTATACTGTATAAACTACACTTTGTCACGTTGTATTATATATGCACTATAGTGACTATACTGTATAAACTACACTTTGTCACGTTGTATTATATATGCACTATAGTAACTATACTGTATAAACTACACTTTGTCACGTTGTATTATATATGCACTATAGTGACTATACTGTATAAACTACACTTTGTCACGTTGTATTATATATGCACTATAGTAACTATACTGTATAAACTACACTTTGTCATATTGTAATCAAATTCAAATATTTCTGAAAGTAAATATAAACAAATTGTATATAAACCTTCTTATGGTATAGCGTTTCACATCGTGAACGGAATATTAAGGACATATTATACTTGTTTGTTTAATAATTTGCTTAGTTATTCATAATTGTATTTTAGTTTCCTCCCTAGATCTCAAACAAGCTTAAAAGAATACCCCCAGGACCCCCCTACGAGATAAATGTATGTATTATTCGTTATAAAAATGCCCCGACTGATGGCCTGTTCCTCCAAAGTTGCTGCTGAGATTCACACTAAAGTATTTCCAGCAACCTTTTCGTCAACATTGGTGATACTGATTCTGAATGAAAGTTTTGTGAAATAAAGTTGTATATTATGTCAGTCTCATAATAGCATATATAGTCAGTCTAGTTATAGATAGAGATATAGATATAGATATATATATATATAGATATATATATATATATAGATATAGTTATAGATTCTGGATGTGATGGAGATGAGCTGCTTGAGGAGTATGTGTGGAGTTACTCGTAGAGACAGATTGAGGAATGAAGAGATACGTAGGAGAATGGGGCAGCAAGAACATTTGTCGGCCAGAGTGGACAGAAGGGTGCTGTGCTGGTATGGTTATGTTGAACGAATGGAAGATGAAAGGCTTACAGAGAGAATATGTGAGTCAGATACAAGGGGAGATAGAAGGGCAGAAAGACCCCCATTGAGATGGAGATACTGTGTAAGACAATCTTTGGATGATTGAGGAATTACTTTAGATCAGGCAAGGGAAGTGATAATAAACAGGAATGAATGGAGAATGCTTGTGATTAGATGAGTGAACACGTGGTCATTTGGGGGAAGGGGTCGGCCGCAAGTTGGACTAGATAACAGTCCATCAGGCGCCTGGCCCGGGGAGACGGTTTATATGAATGGTGCGCCTGGAAGTGTGGTGGGCGGGCTTGTGGTTTATCTCTGCTGCATGTCTGCCTGCCGAGATCGAAACCTCTCCGGGTGGTCAGGGGCCGGGGAAGTGCTGGAGGAACCTTGGTGACCCTGGTCTCTTGGATGACCTAGATGTGTGTGAATTTGTATTTTGTTTTTGTTCATTGTTTTCTGTTGTGTTGTCCCTATTATGGCTCTGTCTTGAGTAGACCACCCCCCAAAAAAAGAAAAAAAAAAAGGAAAAGAGGGAAAAGAAAAGAAAAAACCAAAATAGGAAAAGTGGGGCTTGGGCCTGAGTATATGGATGGAATTGTAGATTCCAATGCGAAAATACCCAAAACTAGCATGAGAATATACTTGTTTGTGACACCACCTAAACATCTATAGTGTAATATTTATACCCGTGTTGTAATATCAACCATTTAAGTCTGTGTAACTTCGGTGACTTTTTTGTATTTTTGCATTTTTTTTTTTATAGAAATCGCTTTACTTGCTCCTTTGATAGTATATTTCATTTGGTAGCTGTTCCCCTTTTTTGTCTATGAATCCTAGTGAACTCGGAATTGTGCCCGTCATTTTATTATTGCCTACAAGTTTGTAAATATTGTGTTCATTTCTGTGTTTAGACCTGATGATGGACGCAGAGAGTCTGATACGTTGTATCAAATAAAAACACCCACCAAGATGTTTTTCACAACCCTGGTCCTACTGTTCCTATGTAGATGGCGCTTTCCATGCAACCAGTCGATATCGCATATATATATATATATATATATATATATATATATATATATATATATATATATATATTTATATATAAGTAATTGTGTACCACGGATACATTTCCTAAATTACCTGGCCAACCTAGTCTAATTAAAATAACTACGAGTTGTGCTTGAAGTTTAACATTGCAGGAAATTGCATGCTTGCTTGAGAGAGAGAGAGAGAGAGAGAGAGAGTGTGTATGTGTGTGTGTATGTGTGTGGCTACGTACACAAGATAACTAGAGATCTTCACAGTCCTTTAAATAATAGACCAATGCATGACAACATATAAAGACTCCTGTCAGAATTTAACGGCTCATTAGATATTCTTGAACCTTTCTATTCCTAGATATTCTTCCTATGTCGACTAAACCCCTATAGTTATAACATACAGACAATTCTTAACATGTCTGATTAATATACGTTGTGTATCGATTAACTGGGTTACGATCGTATAGTCTGTTTTCTTCTTGGCTTCTTTGTTAATGGCAAGAAGATTCTGTCGTACAACACGTTGATTGTGAAAAATTATAATGATGCATAGATAATTATAGTCGTTTCATATTCTCCATTAGCATCAGGATATTTGTTATCAAGAGATTGAATTTTCTGCCAAGTGAAATACAAAAATGTACTATTATGAGTGTAATTTAGGGGAGGTCCTTGTTTGTTATTGACTCATTTTTCCCTCATGTTTAGCCACAGTAATTTTAAAATGTTAAGATGTTGTTGTTGTAGTTCCCCAAACTGTCCGGCCGAACCGTCCGGAGTCTGTTAAACCTAAACCATCCAGATGTTGTTGTTGTAGTTCCCCAAACTGTCCGGCCGAACCGTCCGGATTCTATGGTAAGATGTTGTTGTTGTAGTTCCCCAAACTGTCCGGCCGAACCGTCCGGAGTCTATGGTAAGATGTTGTTGTTGTAGTTCCCCAAACTGTCGGGCCGAACCGTCCGGAGTCTATGGTAAGATGTTGTTGTTGTAGTTCCCCAAACTGTTGGGCCGAACCGTCCGGAGTCTATGGTAAGATGTTGTTGTTGTAGTTCCCCAAACTGTCCGGCCGAACCGTCCGGAGTCTATGGTAAGATGTTGTTGTTGTAGTTCCCCAAACTGTCCGGCCGAACCGTTCGGAGTCTGTTAAACCTAAACCATCCAGATGCTCGGACCCCAGAAAGGGCCCATGGTGAGATGATATATGTCTCTGAGAGGGCAGTGGGGGAGGGGATCATCAGCCCACGGGCTGTACCCCAGGGCCAATGCCCCCACCGTCCGCAGCCCCCTTTGCAGTGCCACCCAATCGGGCGATCTCGCCAGCACCTAGAAGGAAAAGTAGTATAGGAAAAGAGACTAATAGAAACGGCTAAGGTTGGGATGCCAAACCTCACTCTGGATATGACCAGACCCCAGACGTTTGCATTATTAGCATGGCGATTTTAAGACCTCTTTGCCAAAATGAAGACGTATTGTGCCATTTAGGTGACTATTACTTCCTGGCGAGAGACAGCGAGCTTGTAATATGGCAAGAACACATTTGTCTACATATATATGTAGGCATTTATCTGGAAGGGGGTCTTGGGGGTGCTTTAAAGCTTGATAGAGGTCTAGGGAGCCAACTTCCCCCACCGCAAGGGCCCCCACCCCCACCCCCTTAAACACAGATAATTGTTAGTGGTGATAGACTTTACCAACCCTGCTGGTGGTATAGGTGTTAACAGTGAACTACAGGTCTAACTGCGGGTTCATCAATATCTCTCGGGCCATAACATTTACCAAAAAACAATTTAACTTGCGGACGTGCTCGGTAATTCAGTTTAATTGGAGCAGGGTCAGACATACTACTATTGTAGCTCTGGACAGTTTGTTATTGTTTTGACAGTATAACAGACAGTGTTTTGTGCGGCATGCATATATATGCATGAAATACTATTAATAGTAATAGTAATTTTCCATTAAATAATAATGAGTTTGAGGGGTTTACCTTTTGACGCTTACATTTTTGTTATATATATTATCCTTATGTGTATAAATGAGACAAGAGGTAGTGCTGCCTGTACCAAGTGAACTCCACAAAGTTCAAAGAGTGATAGAGAGCCAAATTCAAGGTGCATTAGAGTCAGAATGTGTGGACTGTAATACATTCAAGTCCAGTCTTTATAATGTCTTACCATGTAATCACTGTGGCTGTTCCTGGTATTGGTATAGAGCTAACACTGTTCCTGGTATTGGTATAGAGCTAACAGTGTTCCTGGTATTGGTATAGAGCTAACAGTGTTCCTGGTATTGGTATAGAGCTAACAGTGTTCCTGGTATTGGTATAGAGCTAACAGTGTTCCTGGTATTGGTATAGAGCTAACAGTGTTCCTGGTATTGGTATAGAGCTAACAGTGTTCCTGGTATTGGTATAGAGCTAACAGTGTTCCTGGTATTGGTATAGAGCTAACAGTGTTCCTGGTATTGGTATAGAGCTAACAGTGTTCCTGGTATTGGTATAGAGCTAACAGTGTTCCTGGTATTGGTATAGAGCTAACAGTGTTCCTGGTATTGGTATAGAGCTAACAGTGTTCCTGGTATTGGTATAGAGCTAACAGTGTTCCTGGTATTGGTATAGAGCTAACAGTGTTCCTGGTATTGGTATAGAGCTAACAGTGTTCCTGGTATTGGTATAGAGCTAACAGTGTTCCTGGTATTGGTATAGAGCTAACAGTGTTCCTGGTATTGGTATAGAGCTAACAGTGTTCCTGGTATTGGTATAGAGCTAACAGTGTTCCTGGTATTGGTATAGAGCTAACAGTGTTCCTGGTATTGGTATAGAGCTAACAGTGTTCCTGGTATTGGTATAGAGCTAACAGTGTTCCTGGTATTGGTATAGAGCTAACAGTGTTCCTGGTATTGGTATAGAGCTAACAGTGTTCCTGGTATTGGTATAGAGCTAACAGTGTTCCTGGTATTGGTAAGAGCTAACTGTTCTAGCAAGACTGGAAAAGGCCCTCTACAACAACTATGTGTGTACCACACCCGCCTCACTGGTGCTACAACCAGACAATACTATAACAAGTCTTTACTGTATAGAATAGTTGTTCGTACTAGCTTACACCATCCTCATTTTAGTCGCCTTGTAGGACACTCAACAAGATATGTGGGGTATATTTGATTTCCAATAATTGTGAAGGTAAGAGGTTAATTGAAACTAATGAAACTTAACACTTCCTGATACTATGCAAATGTTTTCCACGCTTAAGCTAATCAAGGATTAGACAATATGTATTCTACAACTCAGTAATAAAACCTATACCAAAGAACAGACCCAAGTCAAGTAGTGATTCCTCTAATTATAGAGCTATTAGCCTAAACTCTGTCTTCATATTTGTCTTTCTTAGATTATATTATGATTAAAACATTGAGTAATATATTTACTACTAGTATCAATTTGCATATAAAAGTAATTTGTCTACATCTTTATTTACATTCTTAGTAGCAGAGACTATACAGTATTATATATATATATATATATATATAGATATATACTGTATATATATATTGGTTCAAACATATAAGATTTACTAATTGATGCAACAAAGGCATTTGATAGAGTACAATGCCAGTACAACTAAATTACCAAACCTGCCCAAAAGTTAGATTGTGTGTTGTAAAATGTTGCGGCCCGAGAGATATTGATGAACAGCCAACCAGACCCGTAGTTCATTGTTAACCCTTTTACTACTTCAGAACATTTACAGTGTTTTGATATTAATTAAAGACTTGCGAGCAGCACAGACCTAAATGGCTTCTTAAACTTGTTACTTTTGTTTGTGAGTATTTTCGTTATTTGAATGGATCCATTACAAATGATAATGGATGTTATTTCTATTATTTGCTTAATATATATATATATATATATATATATATATATATATATGTATATATATATATATATATATTGTTTCCTCCCTAGACCTCCACAAAGCTTTAAATAATACCCTCAAGACTCCCCTTCAAGATACATTTATAGCAATTTTGGTAGAAGAATGCTCCGGCCGAAGGCTGGTTCCTCCTAAATTTTAGGTTCACGCTCACCAAGGATATAATTATAATCAACATATAAATGGCATATAAATGCATATAAACATATAAATGTTCCTCAGACCTTTATCAAGCTGATAAAAACACGCTCAGAATCGCACTCCGACACAAATTAGTATTTGTTTCGGTAGGAACCGGCCGATGGCCGAACCGGCTATCGACCGGTTCCTACCGGTTCGCTACTGGCTCGCTATTGCTGACCATGAAATCAATTGACGCCTAATTCGCAAGAAATGTCTTAATATTGCCAAAGAAATGGGGTGATATGTCTTATTTTGTTAAACTACTGGAGCAAACATCTAAACATTTCAAAACTAAGGGGGCTAAACATGAGGGAGAAGGGGTACCGAAAAACTCCAAACCTTCCCTAATACTTTGTTCGTGTGACGCCGGGTATACCTTCATTGTGTTCCCTGTGCCTCCCTTCCCTCTCCATTACCCCAGAGTTCAGTTGTGTGGCAAACTAATTACAACTTTTACCTCCTCCGGCCAGTCTTTGTACCAGCTGCAGAGCCACAGAACATTATATGAACACAGTAGGAGGAGTAAAGACACCCTCTGCTTATATATATATATATATATGCTCAGGGCCAATCCCCACTTTTTCTATTTTTATTTTTATTTTCTATTTTATTCTATCTTATTATATATTTCCCTTTTTCTTTGGGGATGGCCGACTCAAGACAGAGCAAGAACAGGGAAAACACAAAAACAAAATAAAACAACTAACAAACATAGACAAAAACACAAATTCACACACATCTAGGTCACTGAGGAGAAGACCCAGAGACCAGGGTCACCAAGGTCGCCCCAGCACTCCCCCGGCCCCTGACCACCTGGAGAGGTTCCGATCTCGGCAGGCAGACATTCAGCGGAGCCGAAGCCACATGCCCGCCCACCACACTTCCAGGCGCACCCTTCATACTAATCGTCTCCCCGGGCCAGGCGCCTGATGGACTATTATCTAGTCCAACTTGCGCCCGACCCTTTTCCCCAAATGACCACATGTTCACTCAACTATTCACAAGCACTCTCCATTCACTCATGTCCACCACCACTTCCCCTGCCTGATCTATAGTCATTCCTCTATCATCCAAAGCTTTTATTACACAGTCTCTCCATCTCAATGGGGGTCTTCCTGCCCTTCTATCTCCCTTTGTGTCTGATTCACATATTCTCTTTGTAAGCCTTTCATCTCCCATTCGTTCAACATGACCATACCAGCTCAGCACCCTTCTGTCCACTCTGGCTGACAAATGTTCCTGCTGCCCCACTCTCCTACGTATCTCTTCATTCCTCAATCCGTCTCTACGAGTAACTCAACACATACTCCTCAAGCAGCTAATCTCCATCACATCCAGCTTTCTTTTCTCCTTTTTCTTGAGAGCCCATGTCTCAGCCCCATACATCACTGTTGGCACAACAATTCCTTGATACAGTGCACTTTTTACTTTCATTCAGAGATTTCTCGTCTTCCACATACTTCCCATTGCTCCGAAAACCTTCCTTCCTTCACACTCTCTGTTTTACCTCCATTTCCATACTCCACTCCTGCTTATCGTTCCTCATAGATATTTAAAACACTCTACTTGTTCCAATATTTCCCCATCCAGCCTCACATCTAGATTCACCCTATGATCTCCCCTATTACACACCATTACTTTACTTTTATTGACGTTCACCTTCAGTTTCCTCCTTCCACAAACCACACCAAACTCTTTGACTACCCGCTGCAGTTTCTCCTCAGAATCCGCCACCAATGTTGTGTCATCAGCGAACAGCAACTGATTCAACTCCCAATCTCTACCATTCTTTCCTACTAAACCCAATCCTCTTCCCATAGTTCTCCTTTTCACCTCCCTCACCACACCATCCATAAACACATTAAACAGCCATGGTGACATTACACAACCTTGTCGCAAACCTATCTTTACCTCAAACCATTCAATCATATATATACAGTATATATATATATATATATATATATATATATATATATATATATATATATATATATATATAATACTTTAATATTGGAATAACAGAATAATAATATAAGCTACTGCTGGAATGTAAATACAGTATTATTAATACACCGACAGAAATTACCAGTTGTTGTTTGAGAACAGGTAATAGATCCGAATCAATAATGCAAAGGATAAGAATATTGAGAATTTTAACAATTACATATAATCGGTACAGAGACCAAAGCTTTCAGTACGTTTTAAAGATAATGGTGAATAAATGATGGGATGAAGATTGGAAAGCAAGTTTGGTTAGGAGAAAAGTACAGTTGCTCACATCAATATGGACCCACACCACGAGTTTATGTATAAACATAAACATATTGTGATTGACTTACAAGTATACGTGACTTGATCATCTGAATTACCTATTGCATGATAAGCTATTATCTATATCGGTCGTACTATGTGTATTTGTGTTCACTTGGTGGATACATGAATCACTTAGCAGCTGATTTGAAACACTATGTATCTGTTTGTCTATGTGTAGGAAGGAGACAATAGGCAAAACTGCCTGTAATGAGTGTTCCCTCATATTGAAAGAGTGAAAGAGATCCAAATTCAAGGTGTTCCCATTTCAATCAAGGTAGTGTCAAGTGTCCATAATTTACATCATATTTCGTTACAAAACCTTCATAATAGCTCAGTAACCAAGATGGGAACATATACATTTACTGTCAGCTAAAACAGTACTAAACCCCTCAGTTGCCCGACCCTACCCACACGAGATTGGAATTTTTGGCACCCTTGAGGATTATGCCACGTTATGACAGCTTATTTTGGCTATCATTATACGATTTTATACAGCTTAGGAAGGATCTGTGGGAACTATATGGGTAACGACTACCTCAATTAACCCTCTGACTTTCATCGTTCCAAATCTTAATTTTGAAAAGAGAAACAATTGCATCACCGTATCTTAAGAGGGTTAATAAGAGCAGTCAAATAAGACCAATTGGTCGATTTGGTACGAGCGGCCGTTCTGGTTTGAGGGGCCGTTCTGGTACATGGCCGAGGTTTGTTGAGTGGTTGATGGGGATCTTGTGGCTAACAGGCAGCTTTACCCGAAAGGCGGCGTCACACAAACAATTTTCCCGTCAATTATTACGGACAAGTGCAGTCTGGCGTCTTAACCCTCTCCGACATATGACGCGATTTTGAGCCTATTGGGGATACTTTAAAGCCTTTGTTACCATCAGGGGTATTTAGAAACCTTTAGTTTAGTTACTTCAACCTCTGCAGTTGTCTTTGAGTTAGCTGTGGGCAGAAATCTAATTTTGGAGAGGTAATTATAAGTGAGAGAACTCTATTTCTTATTGCTAATCTGGCAACCTCTGCGTCATAAATGCGTGAAAGGGTTAACATTTTCAGTTACATCAGAAATAAGCCACCTAACATAATCTGCATTCAGTCTAGTCTCCTAATCCAATGCGAAAGCCTCTACAATTATTACGAGAACAAACTTGTTCATCGAAAAATGCCGGAAAGAACGCTCATGTGACACTGGTTTAAGGTGTTTTGGGTTAGTGATCCCCTTATTAACCCTTACAGTATGCGAGGACCCGTGTTTGTCTTCTCTTCAGGCTAAATTATCCCTTGCAAGATACAATTACTCTCTTGTTTATGTTTCCTGGTTATTGTTAGATCCTTCTTAAGCTGTATACAGTATAAGCGTCTAATTTTAGCCAGAATAAACTGTCAAAACACGGCATAATCCTGAAGGGGTTAAGACTGTATTACAGCAAATGGTTCTCGCAGTTTACGAATAAACTCTGAGATTTAAAGCGACATAAGCTATCCTCTACTTATGTTCGCACTCTCACAGATCATTCCTTATCTGAATGAATTATACATAATATATACAGAATATATGTTAATAACAAAAGAAAAGGAAAAGTGTTATCGTTTACAGGTGAGGGTAAGTTCCTTTTCCGAAGGAAGCCCTCAGATTTTTCTATTTTATTCGACAGTTAATTGACACCACTCTTCCATAACATTTTGCTCTTTGCATATCCATGAAGCTAAATCACATTTCCTATGGTTGTCATTACACAATTTTAGGCAAATTAAGAGGGTTCCATAGAGATGGAATAAGAACTACTAATCCATCATCTTCCTCCCATACGTTTTTCCTAAGCTCAATATAATGGTATAATGATAACCATCTAATATAAAGACTAGTGTTCTTGTGTCCTGATAAGGCTAAAATACAACCGAATGTTTTTTTTTACCAAATCAGCCATGGTTAGTTTGTACCCAAGACTTGTATTATTGATCCCTTCTGTTTAAATAGTTAACTGGATGCTTAACTTTGAGAACAGGGGGTTGAAAGTATTTAAAGGTTACTCTCTTCCGTAAAATGAGGGCAAAATAAAACTATAAGGTAAATAAACAAATGTCAACGAAAATGAAGGCATAGACAATGAGGAGACATAGACATCGAGGGACAAAGAAAACGAGAGAGAAAGGAAAACGAAGAGCAAAGTAAATAAAGGAGCAAACACGAGCAAACACGGGGCCACAGAAAAGGAAGGTAACAGAAAACGTGGGTCAGTTAAAATAAGGTGGTCAAGATAATCGAAAGGCAAAGAAAACATAGAAAATGGAAATCAAAACAAACAAGGGAGCCAAAACAATGACCGAGCAAGGAAAACGCGGTGGAAAGAAAATTACGACCAGTATTAGTGAGAGGACAAAACAATCGAGGGGGCAAGGTAAATGAGGGATAGAGAAAATTAAGATGCAAATGAAAATTATCAACCCAGAAAACGAGGGGTAAAGTATATGATGGAGGAAAACAAAGATTAGGCAAAGACAAACAGTGTGCACAGAAAACGCGGGAGCAAAGTAAATGAAAGGGGAAGCTAAACAAATAATACAGACTAAAAAAAAAAAAAAAAAAAAAACGGGGAGCAAAGTAAAGGAAATGAGCTTTGAGAAAATGAGGGGGCAACAAATACGAGGAGGCAAAGGAAACGAGGGGTGAAAGGGGAGAGAAAATGGGATGGCGAGATTAAGTGAGTAATACGAGTGCTTTGGCGAGGTTGGCCCAAAAGGTGACCACCATCATCAACGTTAACTTATCTACCTTGTTTTACCACAAAAATACATTGTTGAAGAGAAAATATGTTGATACTTAGCAAAGCATATATATATGTATATATATATATATATATATTTGGTACATCATAGATAGATATAGTTTGATAAATATGTGAATTACTATTACAATATATATTTCCATTAAGCAAGGGACAAATTTGATATTAAAATATTAATGTGTTAATTAGAACGAATGACCTGAAACTGTTCGCTCGACATTAGTCACACGTCAACAACACCGAAAACATTAGTTGGAAAAAATATCCTTGATATGTTCCCTGAATGATGATTTATAGTTGCCTTTGGTTAGTTATACCCTTAGCAATTTTATCTTAACGTTCGCAAGTATAAGCAAATTATGATTTTCACTAATTTCCATTTCAATGCATCTTTATAATTATTTTAAGGTGTGTGTGTGGGGGGGAGGGAGTGGGGTTAGTTTACCCCCTTGACCTCTATCAGGCCTTAGACACACCCTAAACACCCTTCTTCGAGATAAATTTCTATATTTTTCGATAGAAAAATGTCTCGGCCAACGGCCAGTTCTTGCACGAAATCGGCCCTTGCCCAAGACATTTTACTAGTGAACAATGTAGAATTTGAGTATGAAGCAGGTCTGGGTGGGCCTTTGTCTTAGCATGGAAGAAGTCTGGGGAATTGGTAGCATAGGGGACACGCTATAATGCATTGCTCGAAAATTGCTGGATCAATCAATATCGTTAATAGTAACTAAACAAAATGTCATTAGCCATAATCCGTCGGACCAGATAGTGATAGGAGTTTTTTTTATGAAGGAAGCAAAAGGTAGGTTGTCTCTAACGAGTGTCTCCCCCAAAGCCAAAGGAGTGACAGAGCCAAATTCAAGGGACGTTGGAATCAAAATGCCTGGATACACGAAGACACTGGGTCTTGCTGGTGTTGAAAGTAACAAGATTTTCTTTGGCCCAATCAGAAATAATTGATAGATCAGAAGATAGGCGTTCTATGGCCTCATCACGTTTGTTTTGGAGTGCTTGCATGCTTGGTTAATATGAAAAACTAGTTGAATAGTGTAACGTAGAGTCGTCAGCATATGAGTAGATAGGACTAGAAGTACAGTTCAGTAAATCATTAACCAATATTAGACAACAAATTGGAGACAGGACAGAACCCTGGAGTTGATAGGTTGAGGAAGTGAGCGATGGCTGTCCAAAACTGCAGCTATGGAGAGGTCTGAAAGGAAATTTAAGACAAAGACACAGATGGAGGTATAGAAACCGAAGGAGGGTAGTTTGGAATTTAGAAATTTGTGCCAGACTGTATCGAAGGCTTTCGATATGTCTAGCGCAATAGAAAAAGTCTTACCAAAGTCCCGAAACGAGGATGATCAAGAGTTAGTAAGATAAATATGAGGATCTCCAGCAGAGCAGACCTTCAGGATACCGTACTGGTGATGATAATTAGAGGGTTGGCAGCGCTCACCCTTCTTTGGGACAGGTTGAATAAGAGCAAACTTCCAGCAAAAAGGAAAGACGTTAGAGGAAAGACAGAGGCGAAAGAGTTTGCCTTGGCAGGGAGTCAGCAAGGAAGCACAGTTTTTTAGTACAACAGGATGAACACCATTTGGTCTGTACACATTCTTAGTATTAAGCACAGAAAGGGCAGGAAGTACATCATTAGAAGATATTATGACATGAGGCATAAATAAAGTGAGAGGCGGGTGGAGAGGGAGGAGTAGCACCGGAATCATCAAAGGTGGAGTTTTTAACAAAAGTTTGAGAGAAGAGTTCAGCTTTGTCAGAGGAAGAGGTGACGGTAGTACTGTCAGAGTGGAAAAGTGGAGGGAAAGACGACGAAGTGAAATTGTTTGAGAGGTCTTTGGCTAGATGCCAAAAGGTTTGTGAAGAGCTAGATTTGGAAATTTCAGAGCATTTGTTATTGATAACAGAGTTTTTGGCGAGTCGAAGGACAGACTTGGCTTGGTTCCGGGCAGAGATATATAAAGTACGGGGATTCTTGAGTTTGAAGGCGACGGTACCATTTGAATGCTTCCTCCTAATTGCGGACAGCAGTAGAACAAGCATGAGTAAACCAAGATTTTTGTGAATTAGCTTGACAGAAAGAAAATGGGATGTATGCTTCCATGATCAAAAGGATTATTTCAGTAATGCGCTCAGCACTCTATGAGGGTCCCCAACCACGGAAACAAATATAATTCCATGGGAAACAAAGAAGTACTGCAGTAGAGCCTCCCAGTCAGCAGCGCCAAAATACCACCACGCCGCCGGCTGGAGAGGTCAGAAGGTTGTATTGGAGAAACAGGACAGGTGACAGAGATAAGGTTATGATCGAAGGAGCCCAACACAGAGAGAAGATTTATACAGTATAAACACAAGGATTAGAGGTTAGAAATAAGTCAAGGGTATTGGGCCGATTTCCCGAGTGGTCCGGGATACGGGTGGGTTGCTGAACTGACTACTCTAGGTCGTTTAGGATTGAAAAGATGTAGGCTTGTTCACCAAATTGGTCAGTGAAAAGAGAGGAGAGCCATTGGCGGTGGTGAACATTGAAATCTCCTGAGATGGAGATTTCAGAGAAGAGAGAGATAGAGAGAATGTGTTCCACTTTAGAAGTAAAATAGTCAAATCATTTTGGATAGTCAGTAGAATTACAGCACATATATATTTAGTGAGAGATGGACAAAATACCTTTAGCTAGATAGTCGAGAATTCAGAAGAGTCAAAGACGGGAACATGAGAGCAAGTAAGATTGTTGCGTATGTACACGCAACATCCACCTTTGGCTTTGAACAGAGGCTAGAGATAATAGGAGGATATAAAGAAGGGTTTGCTGTCTGTTGGCTTAGACAACTGAGTTTCGCTGAGGAAAAGTAAGTCAGGTTTGGTAAAAAGAGATATGGTGTTCTACATAGAGGAAGTTAGAGGAAAGGTCGTGAATGTTACATCTTATTTTCCAGCTATTAATTACAGATAACATTTACTATAAGTATATATTATTTACTATAAGTTATTTATTATCAATAATTTTTGAAGATTAGGATTGACCTCTAGATCTCCAAATTATAAACAAACTATATAAATTTAACTTCCATAGATTATAACTAAATTGAATACAAGCATCTGATGTTAGCCAGAATAAATGCCTGTGATGACGATAATATTATTGAGGTTAAGGGGAGTTTATTTCTGGATCCCCTTCTCACTCATTATTAGACGAATAGTAGGATTACAAGACCCCATTAGTTTGGCGATTTTAAGACCTTTTGCGACATTTCTTTGTCAATAGCAAAACTTGTCATGCCCTTTAGGTGTCGATTTTGTCCTTTGCGAGCGATAGCGAACCTTTTATTTAGATGGAACTAGCGACATTAATCTTCCATAATAGGCCTATTAGTCCATGAGCCAGGCCAGATATCGGTACCACCTGGGGTGACTAAACACGAATGGTACTAAAATGTTTATAGAGTGACTGTAAGTACATTAAGATATGATAGCCTTCTCGCACTGGTAGCTTAGTCTAATTTTTTTGATGCAATAGGGGCGCTACCCAAAAATAAAGATTTTTAGCGTGACGCTCGGCGTTTTCCTCATTTTCTTTAAAATCCATCACACAATCATCGCGAAACTTTGAACACCTATGTAGAATTATATTCTCTACCAGAGTTGTTCCTAGGTATTTTTCAAATTTCCTCATATTTCGGAATATACTCTATATTTTGGGTATTTTCCTCTAAATCTAGAATAAATCCTTAAATATGGGGAACATTGAAAAATATATTCTAACAGCTCTTGTAGCTTATTTGATTCTCTACAAGAATTATTCCGATGTGTATTTCAAGTTTCTCCATATTTAGGGGTTTATTTCATATTTGGGGATTTTTTGTTATATTTTGGGGATAATTTATTATTGGAAGGAGCAAACATATGTAGAGTGGTTTCCATGTAATGTGTTTGTTTGTTCATGGTTTAATGGTGATATTTTTTGCAGGTGTGTGTCGACTGTTTGACGGCAGGATGGAACCATCTGCGAGGAAGAGAGCACGGATCGACTGTATCATCCACTGCTCTGATGATGACAGCGATGCTCTGGTGTCACCACAGGATTTGGACTCCTGGAACACATTGCTCAGGGCTGCAGAAATCAGGCAGCATGATCCAGTCCTGGAAGCAGCCAAGGGCCTTGAAGAAGGAGGAATACCACACATACATTATCACCGTAAATGTCGTAGTCTCTTTACAATGAAGAAGTCACTGGATTCTATCCTTGCCAAGGGTGTCAAGATAGAATCAGCAAGCGTCGACCCCAGGAGGAGGGCATCAAGGGATGCCCCTAGTACTAGCAGGGTGTATGCCAAAGTATGTATCTTCTGCGAGAAGTCAAGCAAGTACATAAAAACAACAAAGACAAGGGAGCCACTCATACAGTGTGTTGAGCTACGAGCAGATGAGAAGATTCGCAGAGCAGCAATAAGGAAACTCAACCAGAGAATCCTTGGTTTAGTTAGCAGAGACCTTGTTGCTGCAGAGGGTCACTACCACAAGTCGTGCTACAACTCTTCACAAAAGATGATTTCCCAGCGGCCGCCAGGTCGGGTGCAGGTGAAAATCAGGAAGAAAGCGAGGAAGCACGCTACGAAGAGGTTGAGACAGAAGCCCTCGAGGAACTCTGCTTGTATATAAGGACCAAATTATTCCCCAACCCAGAGGTACTGCCTATGACAAACCTCACATCTAGGCTTGAGAGATCCATGATGTCCCGTGGTATTATCCAACTGAAACCAGCGACAAAGAAACATGTTCGCCGAAAGATTGAAACCGAGTTTGGAGAATCACTACGCTTTGTCCCAGATGAGAAAGGAAAGCTTCTAATCTATCCACGCAGCCTCTCAATGGACGACCTTGCCCGGCAAGCACACAAAATGGCAAAAGACCTGCAAGAAGCAAGAGCAGCTAACTCTGAAGATGTCTTAACCAAAGCAGGAATGCAGCTGAGGAATGAGATCAATAAACAAGATGTGAGTCAGCCATGGCCTCCCGATACAGATCAGAATGTCATTCCTGCAGCAGTCACTCAATTCCTGCACACCCTGCTGACAGGAGAGTGTGAGTGTGAAACTCCCTCTGAAAGAGCTCAACGTCTTGCCACTTCCTTTGGCAGTGACTTGGTCTTTGCTGTTACCAGTGGCAAGACAAAACCACCCAAGCACGTACTGCTGACCAATGCTGTAAAGTCTTTGACAGGAAACACAGAACTGATCCGAACTCTGAATCGTCTTGGTCACTGTGTGTCTTACTCAATGTTTGAGGAGATCGATACAGCCCTTTGTATCCAGAAGCTGGAATGCTCAAAGGATGACATTCCACTGCCAGCAAACATCTACCCTGGTGTGTTCACAACCCTGGCCTGGGATAACATTGACCGACTTGAAGAGACCCTAAGTGGAGCAGGTACTTCTCATAGAGTCAATGGCATTGCTGTCCAGTCCAAGGTTGCAGGCTCTGTGCCAGAGAAAGTCCTGCCAGAGATTACCAAGTCCAAGATAAGAAGCATCACTCAGACATCATCAATGCTGCCAATATACAATGTTGGGCGGCGGGCAGGGCCACCTAGGATTGAGACTGCGTATGTCGACACTACCAAGGAAGTCCAGGATTCAAAGACAAAGAACCATATCTGGCTTCTTACTCGAATGTCAGACCATGAGGACCAGTCCATCAGCAGTTGGACTGGGTTCAACATCAAAATGCGCAGAGACATTGCAGTGGTTCAGGACACTGTAAGCTACCTGCCCACTATCAATGCTCCCGCAACAGAAATGTCCACCGTTAATGAAATCTTGGAACAAACGCATGCTATCATGCAGTCCTTACAGCTTAACAAGATTGTGTGCGTGTTTGATCAAGCACTCTATGCCAAAGCTGCCGAAGTTATCTGGAAACAAGAGAAGTTCAAGAACATTATCATCAGGATGGGCGTCTTCCACACAATCTGTAATCTCATCTCCACCATAGGAAAGAGGTTTCAAGATGCAGGTCTTAGAGATCTGTGTGTGGAATCAGGTATCATCGCAGAAGGATCAGTGTCAGGAGTGATGAACGGCAAGAGGTACAACAGAGCAGTGAGACTACACAAGCTCGTGTATGAAGCACTGATGAGGCTTGCATGGAAAGGCTTCCTTTCATGGCTAGAAGAAAACCATTCAAGGGACATACACCATCTAGATGAAACACTGAAGGACATCAACAGCTTTCACAGCAATGTGTCTCAGGGACTCTTTCAAGAGCTGATGGAGAGTGAATCATGCACACATATCATGAAGCTTTTCCAAGTTTATCTTGAGACCCTCAGAGATGAACACAACCTCTCAGCATTCTGGATGTCATACCTGGACATGGTTGAGATCATGCTGGACTTAATTCGAGCCTCCAGAGAAGGCAACTGGATGCTCCACCTAGGAGCAATCCGACAGATGATACCGTGGTGTTTTGCCTATGACAAAGTGAACTATGCCCGGTTCCTAACCTACTACTATGCCTTGATGTCTCGACTGCCCATTGAACACCCAGAGGTCCATGAACACTTCATGCAAGGTGGCTTTTCGGTCCAGATCGGTAGCAAGAATCCCTTTGGACGGATCCCTGTGGACCAGACAATCGAAGAGACGATCAACAAAGACACCCAGACACCAGGGGGCACAAAAGGCTTCAGCCTGAAAGGCGGAGCTGTCGCCAGGTACTACCTGACATCGGAGTATCGCAGCAGGTACTTAAGGCAGCTCAGGACTATGGTAGTAGGCCAAAAGTATACTGACTTCAGCCACCCAGACCTACAGATGCCCAGGATTAGAAGAGATGAGGCCGATGTCCAATCTTTAGTTCAACTGATGGAGACCAGCTGGTTGAACCCCTTCAACGCAGAGCAAGAAGATCTTGTCAGTTTGTCAACTGCGACTATGGCACCACCAGAAGTTGTCAAAGACCTTCTAGGGGCCTACAGAATAGGAGAGGATGCATATCAAGCCTTCAAGGAAGAGCGCCTGGAGATCGATACGCCAACTATACAGTTTCATGACACGATGACGAAGACGAAACTGAGAACGTTCACTAACATCAGAATGAAGCCACGCTCACAAGACCATGCCAAGGAGGTTATCTTAAAGGCTGACAGGAACCTATTTGGCCAGATGATCCTTGTTGCCGAGAACAGAAAGCTCAAAATGAGTGATGTCTTGGCTCATCCCCTGGGGCCTTTGCCTTGGGCACTTGCCAGCGGTGATGGGTCTCTCCGCAAGACCAACAAGGCTGCCCTCGCAAAGGAGTTAGAGAGGAATGTTTCTCCTGCAGAAGTGATACCCGAGCCCTCTGCTACCATAATTGATGGGATGAGCCTGGTCCACAAACTGAAGGGAAACGACAAAACTTTTTCACAGCTTGCAGGTACAGCACTGAGTCACGCTGTTCATGAAGGTGCTAAGAGCAGGCGCATTGATGTTGTGTTTGATATCTACAAGGAGACATCCATCAAGGATGCAGAACGAGCCAAAAGAAGTGCAGGCACAGGAATTCATTTCAAGAACATTCAACCTGGGCACAACATCCAGCAGTGGAGAAAGTTACTCGGTAGTTCCTCCAACAAGGCAAGTCTTATCAAGTTCTTGGTAGAAGAATGGAAGGCACCACAGCACAGGGAGAAGCTCAAGGACAAGGAGCTGTATGTCACATGTGAGCAGCGCTGCTTCAAGATCACCAAAGAGCAGTGGGAAGAGGCTCCTGAGCTTAAGTCAACTCAAGAAGAAGCAGACACACGCCTTCTTCTCCATGCACTTCATGCAGCAGAATCTGGGAACAAGTCTGTCATCATCACTGCAGAAGATACAGACGTCATGGTGTTGTGTCTTGGCATGTGCCACAAGATCCCATCCCATCTGTTCCAGAAGTGCGGGACGAAGAACCGGACAAGATTCCTGGATATCACCACACTGAGCCGCACACTGGGAGGCAGCGTGTGTGATTCATTGATTGGTATGCATGCCTTTACAGGCTGTGATACCGTCAGTGCATTCGCTGGCCGAGGGAAGATGACGACACTCAAGCAGGTGAAGATGGACAAGACATACCAGCATGCTTTTCACGAACTTGGACGCTCATGGGAAGTGTCTCCTGAACTCTTTGAGAAGCTACAGGAAATCACCTGCCACATGTACCTACCATCTACCCACACAACTAAGGTAAACAAGCTTCGGTATGAGCTGTTCTGTGCAAGACGTGGAGAGGTAGAGTCAAGTCAACTCCCTCCTTGTGAGGACTGCCTCTTCATGCATGCACTGCGTGCAAACTACCAGGCTGCGATCTGGAGGAGAAGTCTTCAGAGCCAGCCATTTGTTGCGAACCCAACAGACTGCGGTTGGATGACCGATGAGGACGGTAAGCTTGCCGTCAACTGGATGCGAGGCTCACCAGCACCAGATGCTGTTATGCAGCTACTGTCTTGCAAGTGTGTGCGGTCATGCGAACTCCCTAAGTGTACTTGCCTCAGCAATGGTCTAAAATGCACGGACATGTGCAGGTTACAGACATGTCAGAACAAGGCTATTGAAGAAGAGCCGGTGGCACAACAGTCAGATTCCGAGTCTGACGTAGATGATATTTAGGAGTAGTAATTTGCCATAATAGTATGTACAAGCCCATGGCATGCTTAGTGTGTATTTACAGGACTTGTATTAAATGTGACAATTACTATATGCATTTTGTTGACATTTAGGCATTCCTGTCCCCAAATTTGACATTTAAAAAAATTTCGGAATTTTCGGTAGGGTATGTCTATTCAAGAAGTGATAACGACCATTAAGCTACCAATGTGCAAGGGCTATCATATCAAAACATAAACTAGAGACATGTAGCAAGCTAAAAACACCTAAGAGAATTAGTCACCCCGGGTGGTACCGATATCCCAAAATTCGGGTCTTGGCTCATGGACTATATGTACAAATTTAAGTCGGAAGGGGGATCTTGTGGGTGTTTTTAATAAATACCGATTTAGGTCTAGGGAGTTAACTAAAACGAAAACTTAATGCAGATTAAGAAGATCCCATATCAAAAGAATAGGCATAGATTATCTAAATAACCTTCCACTCTCACACGTCTTTCCTAAGATATAATCTGAATGAAAAAACAAAAAAAACAAAAAACAGCCTACTATGCCAGGGTCGTAATAAGGTTGGGTCTAATATGCATACAAATGATCTGTGGTTAGAAAGAACGAAACCTCCGGAATGAATATATTTATTTGGTAACAACGAAGAGTATAATAAGCGAGATGTATGGAGGATAATAAGGCTTTAAGGGGAGCTATTTATTTATTTATATATTTATGTTTAAGTTTGCTCTCCAAACCTCCATCAAGCAAAACAAAAATAAGAAACAAATCAAAATAAATTAAGACACACATTACCTCCCCTCGAGATATACATGTACGTTTATCAGTAGAAAATGCTCAGGCAAAGGTTGGATCCTCCTAAAATGCAGGCTCGCTTACGCTTGCCAGGAATAAATTGGCACATAAAGAGCACACACTTTTTTAATATTGACAAAGAAATGGGGCAAATGTTTCGAAATAGCCATACTAATGGGGCGAACGTCTTAAGGGGAGCATCAAAACTGATGGGGCTGAAGATGAGGGAGAAAGGGGTCCAGTCTTCGACCATTGCCGTGACAATAATATAGAAAGGTTAATACACATGCATGTTGTCTATTTCATTTTAGAGATGATTGCTTATCTGAACACAATCCCTCAGATTGATCCTGAATGAGATGAACATTACCTCTGTTTCTAAAATTTAACTAGAGATTGTAAACAGATAGTAAGAGGTCCCTAAACATTAGTGACATCAAGTCCCCTGCTTCCCAGATATTTTTGTCAGTAATTCTTTGAATATAAACACCATATAAGAAGGAGCACTTTATTGACAACGTTTCGCAGATAGCTTCTTCATTTCACAGTGACCTGATGAAGCTATCTGTGAAACATTGTCAATAAAGTGCTCCTCCTCATATAGTGTTTATATTCATACTGTCATAAAGTGCTCCTCCTCATATGGTGTTTATATTCATACTGTCAATAAAGTGCTCCTCCTCATATAGTGTTTATATTCATACTGTCAATAAAGTGCTCCTCCTCATATAGTGTTTATATTCATACTGTCAATAAAGTGCTCCTCCTCATATAGTGTTTATATTCATACTGTCAATAAAGTGCTCCTCCTCATATGGTGTTTATATTCATACTGTCAATAAAGTGCTCCTCCTCATATAGTGTTTATATTCATACTGTCAATAAAGTGCTCCTCCTCATATAGTGTTTATATTCATACTGTCAATAAAGTGCTCCTCCTCATATAGTGTTTATATTCATACTGTCAATAAAGTGCTCCTCCTCATATGGTGTTTATATTCATACTGTCAATAAAGTGCTCCTCCTCATATAGTGTTTATATTCATACTGTCAATAAAGTGCTCCTCCTCATATAGTGTTTATATTCATACTGTCAATAAAGTGCTCCTCCTCATATAGTGTTTATATTCATACTGTCAATAAAGTGCTCCTCCTCATATAGTGTTTATATTCATACTGTCAATAAAGTGCTCCTCCTCATATGGTGTTTATATTCATACTGTCAATAAAGTGCTCCTCCTCATATGGTGTTTATATTCATACTGTCAATAAAGTGCTCCTCCTCATATGGTGTTTATATTCATACTGTCAACTTTTCAGTTATTAAAACACCGTAATTTTGTCCTAACCCTTTCAGTATGATGATCCATTTTCTCCAATATTATCGGTATCATCAGAGGATTAAGAAGGATTCCTGGAAAAAATAACTATCTGACTTTCACATCATATAATAATAGCCAGAATAATATGAACAAGGTGTAATCGAACTGAAAGGAATAATAACATTGTACAATCGTGAAGACCCTATTCATTAGCAACACATAACATTATTGAATAATAACATTGTACAATCGTGAAGACCCTATTCATTAGCAACACATAACATTATTGAATAATAACATTGTACAATCGTGAAGACCCTATTCATTAGCAACACATAACATTATTGAATAATAACATTGTACAATCGTGAAGACCCTATTCATTAGCACACATAACATTATTGAATAATAACATTGTACAATCGTGAAGACCCTATTCATTAGCAACACATAACATTATTGAATAATAACATTGTACAATCGTGAAGACCCTATTCATTAGCAACACATAACATTATTGAATAATAACATTGTACAATCGTGAAGACCCTATTCATTAGCAACACATAACATTATTGAATAATAACATTGTACAATCGTGAAGACCCTATTCATTAGCAACACACAACATTAATAAATCCCGAACGACAAGCAACTGGGGCCATATGGAACTAAATCAGGACAAAAATCAAACCAGAAGAAAAGGGAGATTAAGTATCATTAAGTAACCAAATAATTATGATGAAGGCAGGACAAGATCCGACCAAATATCTAGGGTATGCGAGGTCAGGACTAGAACCGGAGTAACCACTCGACCAGTGGTCAAGTTATATCCATTGGAGATTAATTTAGAAATGGATGATGGTAATATATCGGGTTCTCAGCCTAGTCACCCTACGTCTGGAGCTGATCGTCACGTCGGGCTGCTTTGGGGTCCTCCCCATGATTGGGACGGGACATATGTCATTAATTGTATATACTGTAGTTATATAGACGGGCGGCGGAATATATCGTGAAAAACCCAGTTTGAATTTACCTGGTTTATGATAGAGCAGAATTTATGTCCATGGTTTACTCGTTTATTCACTTTAGTAGATACGTAAATATTAATTATGTATGGTAATAATAATATATCCTTAGAGGTATATTAATTATGTATGGTAATAATAATATATCCTTAGAGGTATATTAATTATGTATGGTAATAATAATATATCCTTAGAGGTATATTAATTATGTATGGTAATAATAATATATCCTTAGAGGTATATTTCAATGAATGTTACTTAATACTAGCTGATTTACAGCATAGCCTACAGATGGTACATTTGTTCCATTATCATTAAGAATTTATGGCTGGCAACCGAGCGACACTAGGGTCAGCCGTTCGAAATATAACCACTTGCTACCCAACTAGTGAAGATCGTCCTCATTCCCTCCTTCTTTGCCGGTTATTTACTTCTATCAGACAACTACCAGGCCATCCACAACTCAACATGAGGCTAATTACCTGTTAATACCTTAGAGAGTGCATTCCAGTATTATTAACAGGTACGCATTATATAGGCTAGCCTAGACCAACGAGATTGACACTACATTATTACTACTATTATCATGATCAAGGTTACTTATGTAATATTTATTGATGCCACCTTTTATATTTTACTATGTAACCTATTTAACATATATTTGCTTTATCCTATCAGTCCTTTTATATTTTACTATGTAACCTATTTAACATATATTTGCTTTATCCTATCAGTCCTTTTATATTTTACTATGTAACCTATTTAACATATATTTGCTTTATCCTATCAGTCCTTTTATATTTTACTATGTAACCTATTTAACATATTTGCTTTATCCTATCAGTCCTTTTATATTTTACTATGTAACCTATTTAACATATATTTGCTTTATCCTATCAGTCCTTTTATATTTTACTATGTAACCTATTTAACATAATTATACTGTATTTGCTTTATCCTATCAGTCCTTTTACCCTCCAAGGATATATATTTGTGAATACCACAAATTCAGGATAAGGGGTCGCATGACCTGTTGTTGCTTGTTTTCCTTTGTACTTTGTACACTTACACGAAAGAGAGAGAGAGAGAGAGAGAGAGAGAGAGAGAGAGAGAGAGAGAGAGAGAGAGAGAGAACAAAAAGAGAAAGAGAGAGAGAATGAGAGACCAAACACAGAATACGAAACCCAAAATTAATGTTTGTGTTAAAAGGTTAGAACCCAACAAATGCCCAACCATTTCCAAGTTCTGCTTTTGCTACACGGACATGTACAGTTACCCACATAAGTTCTGTTCCTCGTTATGATCTTCTGAATAATTAGCATGAATGAATTGCGTGTATGGTTTATTTTAATTATCAGTTGACTAAGTAGATGAGTTAATCTCTGCATAAGAAACTGCACTCGAAATTCAACCATGCCCATTAAATGTCTATGTTTAAGATCACGGAGTGGAACATCAATTATGTGGCCAACTGTGCCTTCTAGTTGGACATAAAACGCGGTCTAAGTTTTTGAAGATATCCCAAATTTAATTAAATAATCTCATTAATGCTGTACCTAATATTTACATGCCAAGGGTTTGTTTGGCTGTTGGAGGGTTCATATTGGGCCACGGTTTATGTCCTAGAGTTTACACTAGTATTTGATCACCTTGTTGAACGTTGAATGAGGGAAAACATTAATTCGGTCTTGAGATTAATGGAAATATTTCAACAGTGTGTCAGTTTTGTTCAATACATGTTGAGCACCTTTTACTTCATACAATCTCCTATGTTATATACGCAAACAATGAGAGCCAAATAGTACGAGGGGTGTGTTCGTAGACAGTGACCGGGACGGATTAAAAAGACCCATCGATCATAAACGGCAATGACCAGAAACTTGGTCTGCCCCGGTTGGTGACCAAAGCGACGTACCTCAGGAGATGGGGCTCTATTGTCTCCCCTGTCTCTTGTGACGTCACAATATAAACAAACATTAACACTCAACAACAAGGGTACCGCTGCTTAGAATGCAATACCATCTGTAATGATTATGATGTGTCTAGTGAACACCTAATTATGATGCACTGGTAAGTTTAGCAAGTGATCCCATAAATCCATCGTGGAAATATTTCAACATGTATATATAACTTGACCTAATGGTCTCTGGGCTATAGACAGGCTAGTCCAATCAAAGTCTTAGATTGTACAGGGTTTCTTTCATTATTTGTTTCTTTCATTATGGTAACAAGGCAGGTATGTTTATAAGCCGTTGGTGGAACAATCCTGGGGTTAGAGCAACGACAGGCTGGTCACCTAACGAAAATCTGGGTTTTTTGTTAATTTTTCTACAAACGCACCACAGATATACTGATTATTATTAATGGATAATATTTCAAACATATTTCCTTCAAATTGTGTTTTACCACTCACTGCTATACTGAGTATTGCATACAAGAGAGGACAAATGTTGATATAATTATGAAACATTTAAGCCGCGTTCGGTAACATTCATAACGAAAGTAAATGTTATGTCACAGTCCATTGTTTTCGCGATTTTCTCAGATACAGCAATTGATATAATTCCATGTACAAACTGCCAAACACTTTTATTCCAGCTGATGTGTACATAACGCAGCATGGCAAACCAATTTATGTTTATGTGAAATTGTTAATAAGCATTCTGAAAATGTATTATATATGTATCATATTTCTCACCCTCTTGACTTATCGCGCTCAAATAATGATTATGTGCTCGAAATGATAAAAGTCTTTCTGTATGTAATTTATGGATCCCTGTTTCCATTCACGTCTCTTTCTTCTTTCCTAATTACCGCATCATGTATTTCCTTCATCCTATTCATATATTTAAATATATTTAATTTCCATTTGTTCCTGTTCTTCATTCTGATTTATTGCCATATGGCCCCTGTTACCTGTCGCTAGGAGTTCATTATTTATAAGCTGGTATCTGTCTATTGCTCTTATGCATACAATAGTTATCATAATGATAATGTGTATATGTATTTAAACCCTCCAATGTAAATATACAAATACATAATTATGATATTTGAATTCCTATTTTACATGAAATAATATACAACATTGCAATATATAATTTACAAAGACCTCAGCCTCACGTGTAGTTCTAACCATCAAGCAATAACAAATATTAGTGTGAAATATGTTGATTCTTAAGTTAAGTTACCAAAGAAGTTGAAAGTTTCAAGTATTTAGGAGCTGTATTATGCAAATATGGTAAAATGAAGAGTGAGATAAAAGATAGACATATGCAAGGGAGAAAGGTAATTGGAGAACTTCATAGTATTCTGGAAGGAAGAATGGTTAGTCAAGAAGTGAAAAAGTAACTGAGAAACAGTGTGCTGCTACCGACATTCTCTCTCGTATGGAAGTGAGACATGGACAGCTAGTGACGAGGACCTCTCCAATTTGAGAGCTGTGGAGATGATTTTTTTTTTCTTTTCAGAATGGCTGCTGGCGTGAATAGGCTAGATGGGCCAAGTAATAGGGAAGTGTATGAGTCCTTTGGGATGGAAGAGCAAGCTTTGGGCATTGAATGTGGAGTGGTTGAGTGGATAAAGAGAAGTAATTTGAGGTGGTATGGTCATGTTCAGAGAATGGATGAAGACAAAATGACAAGAAAGATATATGGGAGTCAAGTGAGTGTAACAGCTAGTATTGGAAGACCACCTATGGTATTGGAAAAGAAAGTGGAAAAATATATTGAAGAAAAACTTCCACGTAGTGGAAGGGGCAAAGGAGGCATGTCTTGACAACGTAGCCTGGAGTCGTTACTGTCATGGCCATCCTTTAGCGGGGCTTTCCCAGAGGGAAACAAGGCGTCAGAGATGATGACGACCACAAGGGGAAAGATAAAATAAACAACTACCTACAGTATATTGGTTTTCACTTAAGCCTAATAGACAACCATCACTCTGTAGTTCTCGCTCTCTCTCTCTCTCTCTCTCTCTCTCTCTCTCTCTCTCTCTCTCTCTCTCTCTCTCTCTCTCTCTCTCTCTCTCACACACACACTTCCTTTTCATCTGTAACAGTCATATAATATTGTATTCGTAGATGTTTCTAACTATACGAATACAATACGCCTGTGTTACTTTTGTTCAACTGTTGAACAGCTTGTATTTATTTTTTGCATGGTATTTATCCACAAACTTTACAAACGACTATACGTAATGAGTGTATCTGACAGCGTGTAATAATACCCAGAGCCTGTGATACTGACATTGTTCTCTCAGCTACCACTGCACCAGACAATTTTAATTTAACAATTGTTAATTTAGAAAATACGAGGAGCAGAGAGAGAGAGAGAGAGAGAGAGAGATAGAGAAAGAGAGAGAGAGAGAGAGAGAGGGGGGGGGGGGTGATATTATAAGTGTGTTTATAAGGGCAACGTGCGGCGAAAGTAAGAATATCTCACAAGGAATTTGCGATGCCCAAAGAATAAACCTAACAGAAAGAGATTAGGAAAATGCTTTGGAGTTAATCATGTAAAACACGATTGCAGAGCATAGGAAATGTTAAGAATTCAATGTAATAATAGACTCATAGTAAAGCATTTATAAAAGTAGGCAAACGAGACACATACTATAGAGAACCCTGTGAAAACGTTAAACTATAATCATATCATAGTATAATATATATACTACTATAATATAAATGTTAAACTATAATCATATCATAGTATAATATATATACTACTATAATATAAATGTTAAACTATAATCATATCATAGTATAAGATATACTACTATAATATAAATGTTAAACTATAATCATATCATAGTATAATATATATACTACTATAATATAAATGTTAAACTATAATCATATCATAGTATAATATATATACTACTATAATATAAATGTTAAACTATAATCATATCATAGTATAATATATATACTACTATAATATAAACGTTAAACTATAATCATATCATAGTATATATATATACTACTATAATATAAATGTTAAACTATAATCATATCATAGTATAATATATATACTACTATAATATAAATGTTAAACTATAATCATATCATAGTATAATATATATACTACTATAATATAAACGTTAAACTATAATCATATCATAGTATAATATATATACTACTATAATATAAATGTTAAACTATAATCATATCATAGTATAATATATATACTACTATAATATAAATGTTAAACTATAATCATATCATAGTATAATATATATACTACTATAATATAAATGTTAAACTATAATCATATCATAGTATAATATATATACTACTATAATATAAATGTTAAACTATAATCATATCATAGTATAATATATATACTACTATAATATAAATGTTAAACTATAATCATATCATAGTATAATATATATACTACTATAATATAAATGTTAAACTATAATCATATCATAGTATAATATATATACTACTATAATATAAATGTTAAACTATAATCATATCATAGTATAATATATATACTACTATAATATAAATGTTAAACTATAATCATATCATAGTATAATATATATACTACTATAATATAAATCACCAAACACTCGGTTCTGTCAGCCTTACACTGTATAATTATCAATTAACAAAGGGAATATTTTGCCTGCTTCCTTGTTCTCGTATGTAGAAGCAATTCAGGACTGAATCGTATTTTCTCATTTACTACTTTACTCAATATCAGAGGTTTATTAACTCTCAAAGAGCGGGGCCGTTTGTAACATATACTATACCTGCCAAGCGGGCATATTTACCCTAAACAAGCTTCATTCCATGCTCACTTTCATGCATAAAGAAGAGCCAGAGCGTAATACAATTATGTATTTGTGCAAGGGCGATAATAGAGCTTTCCAATGACACCTGAATCATCCTTGCACGACCACGGGTTATCCTGTAGCGATCGTGCAATGAGAGGTGGAAAAACCCTAAAATAAGGTAATTTCCCCAGTTTTCTCCTGGTCTCGCAAGGCCATGGGTGTGGAATGTTGCAGTGGGGGGCTCAGTCACGGATCTGTGGTCGGGCCGAACGGTCAGAGCCTGCCTATCGTCCTCCTAACGCGTGGACTCTCTCTCAGAGCCGATAATGTGCTCAAAATGCCACCCGTCATATGACGGGTACCGCCACATTGTCCATTGTTCTCTAGCCTGTCATATAACGGGTACCGCCAGTTAGGTGTTAATGTTGTTAAAGGGTCAATAATGGACAAGCAGTATAATATAAAGTATATAATCGCCTGTACAAGTAATTGGTGCACACATATATGATTCACTAGAGTCAGTTAACCCCTTGACGATTATAACACGTTTTCTCAGACTATTCAGGCTCCCATTAGACGATTATATTCAGGTTTGGAAGGCCCTCTAGCAGTGAATCGGATAAAACAATCTCAACCCACTGACTCCCACAAAGCCTTCCTAAACCGAATAAAATCGTCCATTGATAGCCATAATAAACTGTTCAAATGCGTAATATTCTTCAAGGGGTTAATACTGAACAAGGGGAACATTAACTTCGGCATGTAGCTAAAGGGAAAGTTTCAAAATATTATATCAACGTGTACGAATTAGTCAATCAAATGTGTACAACCACGGATATTAATGTTATCCAGAGATATGCAAATATATTGCAGCCTGAATCGAAATCGAAAATTCCAGAAATGTTGCCAAATTTGTTTGATAATTGAATGATGGCTATAAAAGCTTTTGTGTGATACCGGCTTAAGTTCTCCAACAAGCTTAACCCTTCCATGGACCAGGGGTTGCTGTGTATTATTCACAAATATAATGACCTTAATCTCATAATTACCTCTCAAAAATTAGTTGTTCTGCCCACAGCTCGCTCAAAGACAACTAGGCTACAGAGGTTGCAGTAAATAAATAAAGGCTTTTAAGTGTCCCAGAGAGGGCGTAAATTGCGTCCTTGAGTGAGAAAGGGTTAGAAAACACCCTCAAGACACCCCTTCGAGATCGTGTTGTATATTTGTTTATACACAAATGTCCACTTCCTCCGAACTTACGGGTTCGCTATCAGTCGCCAGGAATAAAGTCGACTCCTAAATGTCCCGAAAAGTATTAATATTGGCAGATATGGTGCAAAAGGTCTTAATATCGCAAAACTAATGGAGCGAACGTCTTCAAATTTCAAAAGTAATGAGGCTAAATGTGAGGGAGAAAGGGGTCAACAAAAGAAACAAAATGCCTTCCCTTACCTACAGGCGATGGTACAGTGCGGTACATATCAGAGAAGCAAAACTGGAGGTGGAAAGGTTGGAGCTTTGGCCGGGATGATGTGACTTTCTGTTTTTCCGTGTGTGTGTGTTTTGTTTTTGTGTTTTGTGTGTGTGTGTTTTGTTTTTTTTGGGGGGGGGGGCAGTGTGTGGTAATTCTCTCTTTCTCTTTTAATTTCTCTTTTAATTTCTCTCTCTCTCTCTCTCTCTCTCTCTTTTCACGCAGCCACTGCTGTAAGTCTGATTTATAGAGGGTCAACATTAGAATGTGTAAACATTATTACATAAAAAATCACTTCCACCAGAAAGGAATGCCATGATAGTGTGTAAATAGTTCTTCAGTAGAACAGCTTAAGAGAAGGTATTTTTTGTAATCAGTTTCCTCCATAGACCTCCATCAAATTTACAAAACAAAAAATATTCCCAAGACCACCGTTCGAGATTTGTTTTGTTTGTATTTCTTCGGTAGAACATTGGTTAGGCCGAAGGCCGGTTCCTCCTAAAGCGACTGTTACATGGCAAACTAATGGGGCGAACGTCTTATAATGGGGCTAAACATGGAGAAGGAGGTCCAGAAAAAACAAATACCTCTCTCGCTATTCTATCGCTACGTATACAATCATCAGTGTTCCTCAGAGCTCTCTCAGTGTATACCACCTCCTCTACGTAAGGTACGTAGTACCCATCTTGCAACACAATCCCACCCCTTCTCTGTACAACTCTCTAACTCAAGAGGTAAACGATACTCCCAATATTTCTTCTATTCAACAGCTGAGCTCTGGAACTCTCTCCCTGAATCCATCTTTCCCTCATCCTATGACATAAATTGTTTCAAATTTCGTGTGTCCAGACATTTTGGCTCGAACATTCCTTGATTTTGGTACTTTTTCAACTGTGGAGGAAGCACTCGTCATAGGCAGTTTTGCCTTTTGTCTCTCTCATCTGCATAGAAAAAATAAAAAAAGGCCACGATTTATGTCCTATAGTGCATGTATTGAGTATATTTGGTGGTGTGTAATAACCAAAGCTGATATTAACATGACTCTAACAACCAACACTGCGCCAGACTGTTCCTTCAACCTTTGTCAGATTGGGTACGAGAGAGAGAGTACAAAGGACCCTGAGAGAGAGAGAGAGAGAGAGAGAGAGAGAGAGAAAGAGAGAGAGAGAGAAAGAGAGAGAGAGAGAAAGAGAGAGAGAGAGAGAGAGAGAGAGAGAGAGAGAGAGAGAGAGAGAGAGAGAGAGAGAGAGAGAGAGAGAGAGAGAGAGAGAGAGAGAGAGAGAGAAAACATAATTTGTGTGTGTGTGTGTAATTGAGAGCATATGTTGATGTTAGTAAGAATGTATGACAGGGAATTTTGGATTCAAAGGAAACAGCCTAATTGGCAAGGTGCTTTGGAATAAATAGAATAGGCTTACATTGGCAGATTAAGGAAAACATTGATAATTTAATATATTATTAGTAGTTACTATTTTAATATACAGGTAAAGACACTCACCATAGACAGCTTTATGAAAACAGTAGATAAAAGTATATAGTAAAGGTATTTATATAGCCATACAAAACATACTATCAGGTTTAATGTTGTATTGATTCTAACGTATGTTGACTTGTGAACTAAAATATTGCCTTGAGTACTTTGGGCTCTTGAATATGACTGCAAAGAGCAAGCTTGACTTGCCACCAGATGTGTAACAGCATCTCTTTAACATACACCACAATGTCCATATTAATTGAAAGGCTGCCCATATCTCTGTGGCAGTATTATGATTTATCTAGGCACCTACTCTGATTATATATATGTGTGTATGAACGAATGAAGACATCTGTGCTGGATGCTAGGGTGCATAGGGGTATTGGAGGGGGTCTGATCATTATGTAGTAGTAGCTAAAATTAGGATACAAAAGAAGTGGGTGAGGAGAGCTGGAGGGAGGCGAGAGGAGGGTGGAATGGCCAGGAGGGTGGAGGGGCTACAGGAGGAGGAAATCAGGGAAGAGTACAGGAGAGCAGTAGAAGGACGACTAGGTTGGTTCGACCTGGAAGATATGGAGGAAGTGGAGGAGATGAGCAAGGTGTTTAAGGAAGAGATCTGTGCAGCATGTGAGGAGGAGTATGGAGAAGAGGGAGGGGAGTGAAAGGTACAGCATGGTGGACAGAAGAGGCAAAACTAGCTGTGGAAGACAAGAAGAAAGCGTATAGAGAGTGGTTGGGTAGTAGAGGGAATGAAGATTTGGAGAGGCAGAAACGAGCGAGGTACGTGGAGAGAAAGAGTGGTGAAGAGAGTAGTGAAGGAAAGTAAGAGAAGAGTAGATGAGGAATTTGGAAGGAATCTGAGTGTAAAATGGAGGGAGTGTAAGAAACTGTTCTGGAGAATGGGAGAATGCTAGCCGAGAAGCAAGAGAGAGTCAAAGATGGAGGGAGTACATCAACGAGTTACTAAACGTAAGGAATGGAGCGCCAGCACACATAATTGGATGGGGGTATGGGAGAGAGAAGAAGAGAAGTAGTGGAGGAGGAGGAGGTGGGGATCAGGAGGTCAGAAGTGTGGGAAGCCATGAAAAGAGTGAAGTTGGGGAAAGCACCAGGAACAGATGGAGTGTGTGGGGAAATGCTGAGGTATGGTGGTGAGATAGTGATCGAATGGGCATGGAAAATGTGCTAACTAGCATGGGAGATGGGGAGTGCACCTGATGACTGGAAGACAGGCATAATAGACCCCTATATAAGGGTAAATGGGAAAGAGGAGGGTCTGGTAACCACCTAGGAATATGTCTTCTAAGCGTAGTAGGGAAGGTGTACAGTAGGGTAGTGATTGAGAGAGTGAGAGCGAGAACGGATAAATGGATAGGTGACGAGCAGGGCGGTTTTAGGAAGGGAAGAGGATGTGTAGATCAGATTTTTACCCTGAATTGTGTTGTGGAAAAATATCTGGAGAAGCAACAAAAGCTGTATGTTGCCTTTATGGACTTGGAGAAGGCCTATGACAGAGTGGATAGAGAAGGTATGTGGAAAGTACTTAGAATATACGGAGTAGATGGCAAGTTGCTGAAAGCAGTGAAGAGCATGTATGAGGGTGCAAAGGCGGCAGTACGTATGGAGAATGAGCAGAGCGAGTTCTTTGACCTGAATGTTGGGTTGAAACAGGGGTGTGTGATGTCTCTGTGGTTGTATACTGTATATATGGATGGAGTCATGAAAGAGATACAGGGAAGAGCAGTGGATGTTGGTGTATCACTGATAAGGGAGGGAAATGACTGGAAGCTACCTGTACTGCGGTTTGCTGATGATACAGTTCTGATGAGTGATAATGAATGGGAGTTGCTGGGTCTGGTAAATGTGTTTGGAACAGTGTGCGAAAAACGGAATCTGAAGGTAATTGCGGGGAAGAGCAAGGCTATCGTCTTCGAGAGGGGTGAAGCCACAGAGTGTGAGGTGAAGTTGAACAGTCAGGCTATGGAGATTGTCAGCTCATTTAAGAATCTGGGCAGTGTGTTGAGTAAAGATGGGACTATGGATAAAGAGGTGCGGGAGAGGGTGCAACAGGGGAAAAGGGTTGTAGGAACTTTGAAAGCAATAACAAGAAATAGGGTGGTCAGTATGGAAGTGAAGAAGTCCTTGCACGACAGTGTGGTAATCCCGACTCTGACTTACGGAAGTAAAGCATGGACGTTCGAGAAGAGACTCAGACCAAGAGTGAGAGCGGTGGAAATGAGTTACTTAAGAAGTGCGTGCAGAGTTACATGGAGGGATAGACAGACGAATGAGGAAGTAAGAAGGAGGTGTGGTGTGGAGGTAGATGTGCTGGAAAGTGTGAAAAGGAACAACTTGAGATGGTTCGGCCATATGGAACGTATGAAAAGCGAGAGAATGACTAAGAGGGTGTATGAGAGCGAGGTGGAAGGACAGAGAGTGTTACGTCCTGGGATATATAAACACTGGGCTCTTTCTATTGGACTAGGTATGCGGCAACAAGCAACAACGGAAAACGCTACATCCAACCCTTATCTATAAACCCAGGCAACAAACCACCCTAAACCGTCAAGAGTCCTGCCTGGACAACAAGGTATCCTATGACTCGGTTACAGGGTGCACGCACTATAGACTGCTGATAGTCAAGCAGGCTATATAAAAGATCACACAATTAAGTTGACTTAAAGCTTCAAGGAAAAGATAGATAACGGAATTAAATTGCAGAAACAATTTAATAACAAACTAGAAGAAAGTACATTTAACGTTACGTTAATTAATACAACTAATCACCCCTGCGTGAAAGAAGGTGAGAGCAAACAGTCCTCAAAACATCGTACAGGTAGACAAGATGCAGGTTTCTAAACTGCATGCGGCTACTGTAGGATCTGATGCTTAGCAAAGAAAGTACGTTACGGATTTAGAGAACTCTTAACTAATAAGCAGGAATAAATACTAGTCAGGCAAGCCTGCTCGGACAGAGTCTCTAAGCCACACCCTGACTCACAATGCTCACAAAGACGGTAAACTGTGGCACAATAACAAGCATACAGATATAATAAACCGCTAGCTGTTAATCTGCCAGGCGGCAGAGGTCTAGCCGGAAGGATATAGGCTTCGGATACCCGGGCTGAGCCACCTGCTCTAGCCTAGGGACGTTCCCAAGTCTGTGCGCCAAATTACTCTAATTGAAAGGGTGCTCTCTTGAGAGACTCAGATCCCAAGTATCTGACTCTCTCCTGGCGACCCTAAAACAAACGCAAGACGTGCTAGCGCAGTGCTGAGTGGACTAGGCAAGGGCCCTCACACAACACAACACTAGACACACAGGCAAGAAAATGCCCCCAGACTCCCACGGATATCCTAGTAAAGTTGTGCAGGTCCACAGGACTCGCACCTGCAGACTTTACTTAAAGGATCGCAAAAAACCTCCCCTCCGGTCTAGCCCCTGCTCACCTGCCACAAGAACACACTAGCAAGCATGAAACCACCAAATATGAGACAACAAAAAAGCTTCCTAGGTCTCATTAACAATTACATCTCTGCATAAGGCCCAAAATCCTATCTAATTATCTGATAGCTCGTCGTTATTACAATAATAGATATAAGGTCTATCAAGGGGATGGGATAATTAAATAGATTGGTGAAGTAGTGGAAAGAAGGTATACAAAGTAAGAGAAAGTTTCTAAGTGGGGTTGAGAGGGATAGATATCAAGGGGGTCCGAAGGGTACGACAGTGAGGTGAGCTCTGAGTCTTGAATCTGTCTGGACCCCACCCTAGGCATGCGAAATACATCCCATGCTTGGCAACACTCGACACCGTTGCCGGGTCAAAATCGTCTAACCCTTGCGTGAGTCGAAACTAAGCCTAACGTTGTGATCAAATGGCAACATCAGGCTCGTCCCAAGCTAGTCTCTCCGCGCCCGCGCAAAGCAACGTCCCCCAGCCGGTCTCTCTCTGCCGCTCGTCTCCTCCCACTCTCACTAGACTTACATCTTATATATTATAATGAAACAATCAACTATCGAGAATAAAATATACTAAGATGTGTTGGTTAAGAATAAGGGCAGCTTCAAGCTGTGAAACAACATAAGAATATCCCAGACATTAGTTACATTGTCGTAGGATATATACTAAGGAAAAGCCGGCCGGCCGGCTGCCGCCAGCCGGTTTGTAAACGGCTGGGCAGCCGACGCGCGCGCATGCCCGCACGTGGCTACTATGCAGGAGCGTCACAAGAGGTAGACCGAACCAGAGGTGGAAGGATGGAGTGAGGAAGTATACGGATGAAGGCGGTGCTGGTTGGGAGGAGGGGCGTCGACTGACTGGGGACGGAGGTGCATGGGGGCGGTTCGTTCGTGGCCACCCCTTCGGGGATCACGGCATCAGTCAATAGATAGATAGATAGATAGACCTACTCTGTAAATGTCAATCTTTAATAGAACGCATACACTGTAGCAAAACTGGTGCATATTTGTTATCGATGTGCAATAATGGTATTATATAACAATTCGTACATATTTGTCATGGTTTAAGAACCCACTACTGATATATACTGTATAGGTTCTGTAACGAACGTCACGTTAATGAAGCGTTCAAATTATTACTCTAGGTGAAAATGTGAACGCATCTAGGCTATGTATTTGTTATTCATATTCAATGTTTACAATGTATACGGTTGGTTGTTGATGATGGTAGGAGGTGGGTGGGTATATTTAGAATTGCTAGGAAACGATAAACCACTGTAGAACTATGAACATGGGATTTAACTCATTAACAAAAACATGCATGCATTCACAAGGGCTTCAAATCCATTCTTGTTTAATTCTAGCTTTTCGTATTGTCATATACTTAGGGCTATGCTTTCACAGCTATATTTCGTTTTAGTTATAGAAAAAATCGATACCAGTAAAGTTATTTTAGTATAACTTTATTTTAATACCACATTTGTTTTAGATATATTTGAAGATAAATATGGAATCTATAATGCTCTAAAGATCATATGAAAGTTGTTTTTAACCCTCGGCAAAACCTAATAAAAAGGTATGGTACTAAAATGTCTTTTTCGTAACAAGGTTGTCAATACAGTACTTTCAGTTATCGATAGCTCTAAAGATTATATGAACATGTGTGTAACCCTCGGAAAAACCTAATATAAAAGTATGTTACTGAAATGTAATTTTCGTAACAAGGTTGTCAATACGGTACTTTCCCGTTATCAATATACAATCAAAGCTGAAGATTGCGGAGTAAACACCATAGACTTCATAGACATTTCTTGGGAAGGATGTAGTTACCAGGTGTACCACTACCGACATACAACATAAATCATCTATAAATACTTATAATAAAATAAATACTTATAAATCTATAATACTAGGTTAGGTTAGGTTAGGTTGTTTGGTTAGGGTAATGTATTTTTGTATCCAAAGGCAGTCAAAAGAGACGGAACATTATGGTGAGCTTCCGCGTAGTGTAAACAAGACGGGCGGTACACCGGTAACTACATTCTTGCCCTTTTCTTTCGCCTTCGTATTATCGACAGCCAATTTTGTTTCTTTTCTTTTTTACTAAGGGATTAGTACCCAACCAGCAGGGGTGTGGGGGCGGCAGGCCCCACTCTTAATACTAGGATAGGTTAGGTAAGGTTGTTAGGTTAGGCTAATGTCTTTTCAAATCACTATCGGGGGCGTGTCTCAACATCGATTGATAATGGGGAAAATAGGTTTTCCCGAGATTTCTAATTAATTACAAACACTACTGTATATATTGATACAAATGAACAAACAAAATTATAAAAAAAACACTCGGAAAATTCGTGGTATTAAAATAAATATTTTCCGTTATTTTCTTGGTTTAGACAGCTTATAGACAGTCGCAATTAATTGGTCAATTCACAAAAGCTTAAATGCAGTCAAATATATATAATACAATCAAATACTGATATGTTATATACCCCACTTTCAGTTGTAGGAGCAGGCTAAACATAACATAATTGATTGAAAAAATGTAATGCGTAACATATGTATACTGTACACTGTGTACTGTATATGTATTTCACTATTAGTACAGGTGGGAAATATCAATGAATACCTTCAAATACTCTTGCACACGTTCAAGCTGGCCTGTACAGAATTCAGCATGCAAACTAATTGATATGTGTTGGTCAGCATTAACAAACAATCATATAAGGCATCATATTTCTCACCGTGTTGACATAGCACACTCCAATTACTGATCAGGCGCTCGAAATCATATATTGCATTATGTAATATTGCCCTACACAATTTATGGATCTCTGTCTCCTTTGCTTCTAGACATACTACACCTATTATATAATGATAATTACAAAATATTATTGCAACACGTAAATCTATCTATCTATCTATCTATATGCTCAGGCCCAATCCCCATTATGGGGGTAGCCGACTCAAGACAGAGCAAGAACAGGGAAAAACACAAAAACAACATAAAACAACGAATAAACACAGATAAAAAACACAAATTCACACACAACTAGGTCACCCAGGAGAAGAGCCAGAGACCAGGGTCACCATGATCGCTCCAGCACTCCCCCAGCCCCCGACCACCCAGAGAGGTTCCGATCTCGGCAGGCAGACATGCAGCGGAGCTAAAGACACAAGCCCTACCACCACACTTCCAGGCGCACCCTTCATATTAATTGTCTCCCCGGGCCAGGCGCCTGATGGACTATTATCTGGTCCAACTTGCGCCCGACCCCTTACTCCAAATGACCACGTGTTCACTCAACTATTCACAAGCATTCTCCATTCACTCCTGTCCACCACCACTTCCCCTGCCTGATCTATAGTCATTCCTCTATCATCCAAAGCTTTTCTTACACAGTCTCTCCATTCAATGGGGGGTCTTCGTGCCCTTCTATCTCCCCTTGTACCGGACTCACATATTCTCTTTGTAAGCCTTTCATCTCCCATTCGTTCAACATGACCATACCAGCTCAGCACCCTTCTGTCCATTCTGGCTGACAAATGTTCCTGCTGCCCCACTCTCCTACGTATCTCTTCATTCCTCAATCCGTCTCTACGAGTAACTCCACACATACTCCTCAAGCAGCTCACACGTAAATGAAAACAACAAATCACACATTTGTTGTATTCAATATAATGCTTCGTAAACTGAATATGCAATATCAAATAAATATATCTAGTTATTGCCAAATCTCTTGATCCCCTAGGAGTGTACACTAACGAACCGCCATAGGTCAAAATTAACTATGTTTCTGATTACGTTATATCCAAGGATAAACAGTTTGTGTGTGTGTGCGTGTGTGTGCATGTGTGTGTGTGTGTGTGTGTGTGTGTGTGTGTGTGTAATGTGTTGACGCTTGTCGTTGGCGGCCAGGGAAACACATATTTAAAACTATTGGTTTACACTTAGGGATAACAAAGTGTTTTACCGAGTAGGGCACACGCACACGCACACACACACACACACAAATACATTTCCCTCTTCTGTACACGTCCACCATATAATAATGACACAAATACTTACTATTGCTTCTTCCTCAACATCACCTAGGCGTTGACGATCTTATCAATTTAGTTAGTTACTTGGTAGCCTACTTATCCAGCTTAATCTCACTTTCAAAGGATACATTTAAATATATCTATAACTGTCTTTTAAAGGACATAATTATACAATCTAAGACACTAATGCAAAATATAAATTTTCGAAGGTATCCGAGACTGAATCGTATTTTGTCAAACTGGGCCAAGCTCAGGATATCATTAAAGACGTCTTGCGCCGCACTATTAGAAACAATTTATTAGGGAAAATAGGAGCCTATAGACTCCCCATATATTAGGGATAATAGGAGCCTATAGACTCCCCATATATTAGGGATAATAGGAGCCTATAGACTCCCCATATATTAGGGATAATAGGAGCCTATAGACTCCCCATATATTAGGGATAATAGGAGCCTATAGACTCCCCATATATTAGGGATAATAGGAGCCTATAGACTCCCCATATATTAGGGATAATAGGAGCCTATAGACTCCCCATATATTAGGGATAATAGGAGCCTATAGACTCCCCATATATTAGGGATAATAGGAGCCTATAGACTCCCCATATATTAGGGATAATAGGAGCCTATAGACTCCCCATATATTAGGGATAATAGGAGCCTATAGACTCCCCATATATTAGGGATAATAGGAGCCTATAGACTCCCCATATATTAGGGATAATAGGAGCCTATAGACTCCCCATATATTAGGGATATAGGAGCCTATAGACTCCCCATATATTAGGGATAATAGGAGCCTATAGACTCCCCATATATTAGGGATAATAGGAGCCTATAGACTCCCCATATATTAGGGATAATAGGAGCCTATAGACTCCCCATATATTAGGGATAATAGGAGCCTATAGACTCCCCATATATTTATCATTATAGTTCGCTTGGAGGAATTTCGTTATCGATACTTGAAAAAACCCGATTACACCGAAAAATAACACCAAAATAATAAGTCCCGACCGTAAACAAAGCATTGCGTCCAATGAATCCTTCGACTTTACCTCCTTCTTCTTCTTGTTTTGAGCGATGTGGTGGGTGCGATTCACCCAATAAATAGCGTGAGCATTACTCACAAAAACGAAATACCGGCAACCTGTTTTTGCCCTTTTACAGATCTACATGTAAGAGGATGACAATAAATCAAGGGGGGGGGGGGGTGAGGGGGGCAACGCCGGCCCTCGACCCATCGTGTATCCAATTTATCCCACAATTTCCATTACCTACTGTATAAGCGCAATTCACCCAATAAATGGCATCATTTGACGCCGCATCTTCAGATTAATGAATAATGGGTAAGTTATTGCAAATCCTCCACTCATACCATGGAAAACAACAATAAAACACTATATTCCTTTTAAAAAAAAATATATAGAAAACTTGGTAAATAAGGCGGCTCTGGCTGTCTTGAATGTTACCTAGGAGGAATCGTGAAAGCCGCGCACAACTTTATCTTGAAGGAGTGGTGGGGTGTCTTGAAGGAGTGGTGGGGTGTCTTGAAGGAGTGGTGGGGTGTCTTGAAGGAGTGGTGGGGTGTCTTGAAGGAGTGGTGGGGTGTCTTGAAGGAGTGGTGGGGTGTCTTGAGTATTTTGTTTTATATTTATACTGTTTTCATCTTTGATGGAGTGGTGTGGATATGTGTGGGGTTCATATATGTGGTGTGGATATGTGTGGTGTGGATATAACCTATGTTGTGTTAATATACGTGGTGTGGATGTACGTAGTGTGGATTTGTGTGGTGTGGATATGTGTTGTGTGGATATACGTGGTGTGGATGTACGTAGTGTGGATTTGTGTGGTGTGTATATGTGTTGTGTGGATATAATAATGTGGTGTGGATGTGTGATGTGGATATGTGAAGTTTGGATATGTGCGGTGTGGATGTTTGATGTGAATATACTGTATGTGGTATAAAAGTGGTGTGTGGTGTGGATATGTATGATGTGGATATACTGTATGTGGTGTGGATATATGATGTGGGTATGTGTGACTAAAAATCTGCAAATGACGCGAGAATCACCGGTGTCCGTGTGACTAGATAGTAATTCCTCACTCGTGTGTGTGTGTGTGTGTGTAACTCCCCACCCGTAACACTCGTGTGTGTGTGTGTGTGTGTGTGTGTGTGTAACCCCCCACCCGTAACACACAACCTATATCATAATCAACCATATACCATAACCACTTCCCTTTCTCCACGGGACATATAATATTGCCAACAGGTCACCAAGTTCAACATTAAAACTCACTCCCCATGGCGTCGGCAGACTGGCACCCGACTCGGCTACTGGGAATCACACGTTTCTCACTCAGGAAGGACGTATGCGGTGGCATAAACGTTTGATCACACTTTCCATCGTCTAGTAAATGCAAATTACGCGCTTCACCGTCATATCATGAACAACACGAGGTAAAACGTTAAACACAAAATGGTGCGAACGTCCACGTGCTGTGGCTAAACTCTTCTAAAGACTGTTCTCAGTCTTCCTCCTCCGCTTTCAACCACCCCCCCCCTCCCCCACCCAACTTACTCACACACCACCATGACCACCACCTATCCTCCCAACTCCACGTGGACCAAAACAAACACCGTGATCGGATATAATTTTCCAAACTGGCAGGTGATTGGGTAAACACATGACAATACTCACGTGACTTGATCATCCTCTGTCAGTGGCAGCGGGGCAAAGTTCACGTGACTTTATACTGGGTTGTCATTGGTCGCTTTTGGAAGCCAAGGATCCTAGGACATTTACAGGGGGAATATATCACAAATATATCTCTTTTACAGTATACCTCATGTTAACAATGTTGCAAATACATCATCAAGTAATTTGTTAGGGTGATCTATATCTGACTAACAATACAGAGGATTTATTAGCGCCCAGACTAAAAATGCAAGGATACTATTTGCACTCGCATAGTCGCGGTCATGTAAGTCTCCGGGCTCGGTCTTATCGTTTCTATCCTTTAAGTCACAAAGGGGTGGAGGGAGGGATGGGTGTGGAGGTGGCGGGCGGGGAATGGGTGGAGGTAGCGAGGAGGGGTGAGGGATTAGCGGTGGGATGGTGGTTTAGAATGGGGGGGGGGGTAATATAAACTAAGGATATTTATTGCCTAACTCCCTCAGTACGGATCATTATGAACAGTTCGTCTTCGGCAAGTAATATTATTGCACCAGGTATAGCATTAGAGGTATTATATCCACCCTTAGCTAGATGCTGCTGATAAAGATAGACAAACTACTGGTTAGCAAACACAGAACCAGACATTTACCTGGTGGTTATATTACGAATGATGGTTACACATTTACATTCAATTTAGTTTCGCTACTACCAATGCCAATGTATTACTCGCGAAATGAAAATATGTGTTTGTAACATTTGCAGATATGTTTGTAGGTTCGTGTGTGTGTATGTGTGTGAGTGCGTGTGTGATGCAAAACATGGGTAGAGTTTTTTTCGTGGATGGATTATTGAAGGTTTATGGTGAATATCTCTCTGGCCAGTTCCTGCTCTACATACCCTTAAATACCTTCATGCTAATCATTCCCAATCCCTTCCTGTATGAATATTCGTTTTGTGCGATTATGTACAAGACAACTATTTTCAGAATATTAATATATACCCACTACCCAGGCTGATAAAGTCTAGTGTAGTATTGGTTGTGAGAGCAGTGTCAATATATTAGTTTTGGTTGTTACATGTTGTCAAATAAACCCGGTATATACTCTACTAGGTCGTTATATGATATAGTGATCAATATGCATCGTGTCAACCTCTTTCTTTCCTAATATATCAACTATTTTCTAGCTTATAATCCTTCTAATTAATTATTACTTTCGGCAACATCTTGTATTTTTTACTCATAGAGCCCCCACCGTAACCCCTCTCTCTCTCTCTCATCAGACTTCCGGAACCCAGCCTGACAAAGCTTAACAGGACCATCTCCTTGAGGAGTCTTGCACTGTTGGTTGTGAGAAAATGTCAATATCAGTTCTGGATAATTAATTTGTAAATTAAAATAGGACTTTAGAGGCTATCAACCCCTGTGGATTATTAAGCCCACCTTAAACTCAGGAAGAACGAGACAAGAGTCCCAGAGACCCAAAGTTTATACCCCCTGGTATACTGTGAATATAAACCCAGATGTTGTCCTGCTCGGAAACCCAAGACTTCTTCCTTAATCGCGACCAGGACTAAGTTCAATCCAGTGGCTCCATTCTCTTTGACAATCTTAAGTAATAAAACATTTGGGGTATAACAGAGCATTGGATAGTTTCTTTTGGGTTTGATACATATTCAAATGGTTGTGCAGGTATTATGGCTCACGACTGTACTGTTCCCCACTGACTATTTAGATTAAGCGAGATAGTAAGAAAATGGGATTGTGTTGAAAATCCTGCAAGGGAAGGGGTATGCACTGAAAGAGCTATGAAAAACACTGATTGTTGTAATAGGGACTGCAAAATAAAAGAGATGCAACATTGCGGCGTATAGACAGATGTTGTAGGAAACTATAAGAGCAAGTGAAAAGATGAGGCGAAATGCTTTTGACTCTACTCTTTCCAGAAGTGCGGTATTGGTCAAACCTCCCCGCACATGCAAACAATACTCAATACATGGGCGCACTGTTCCCCTATACAAAGCAAGAAGCTGTGCGGGGATGAAAAACTCACGAAGACGATTGGGCCCATCTAACTTTTGGGAAGCTGTTTTAGCAAGAGTGGTAATATATGACCTTTCCAAGAAAGGTCGGATGAAAACTATACACCAAGAATATTGAGGGAAGATGAAGAGTTGATTTGTTTACTGTTGATCGAAGAGTACTTGATAGTCTTGTGGAAGATTGCGACGGGTAGATAGGAGACATTTTGTCATGGAGGCATTGCAAGGAACAGATTGCGACGGGTAGATAGGAGACATTTTGTCATGGAGGCATTGCAAGTAACAGATTGCGACGGGTAGATAGATAGGAGACATTTTGTCATGGAGGCATTGCAAGTAACAGATTGCGACGGGTAGATAGGAGACATTTTGTCATGGAGGCATTGCAAGTAACAGATTGCGACGGGTAGATAGGAGACATTTTGTCATGGAGGCATTGCAAGTAACAGATTGCGACGGGTAGATAGGAGACATTTTGTCATGGAGGCATTGCAAGGAACAGATTGCGACGGGTAGATAGTAGACATTTTGTCATGGAGGCATTGCAAGTAACAGATTGCGACGGGTAGATAGGAGACATTTTGTCATGGAGGCATTGCAAGTAACAGATTGCGACGGGTAGATAGGAGACATTTTGTCATGGAGGCATTGCAAGTAACAAGATTTTTCTCTGTCCCAATCAGAAACAATTGATAGATCAGAAGATAGGCGTGCCATGGCCTAGTCACGTGACTTTTAGAGTTCATTGTTTATTTATTTATCACAATATTTTTAGTTCCTTCCCTATACCTCTATCAAGCTTTTACAATACCCTCCAGACCCACCTTCGAGATATATTTGTGCATTATTCGATAGGAAAATTCTGCCGGTTCTTCCTAAGTTTAAGCTAGCTATCGCTCGCCAGGAACAAAAATCGACACCTAAATGGCACGAATGGTCTTAAAATCGCCAAACTAATGCGGAGAATGACTTAAAATTCCAAAACTAATGTATTTCAGCTAGCATTAAATATTTTTACTCAGTTTAGGAAGAAGCAAGGGAAATTAAAGATACAGGGAAGAGTTATATGAAGTTTGTGTGTGTGGGTGTATGCGTGTGTGTGTGTGTGTGTTTGACTGTGTGTGCGTGTTTGTGTTATATATTGTTTTGTATTGTATTAGTATTATTTATGTTTTTGTTTTGTTAATGTATAATTTTGTTTATCTATCCCTTCTGATATGTCCGCCTCTGAACTACAGCTTAAACTTAAATAATCACTCTGTCTATAGCAGATACAAAATAACAAGAATATTGAAACGCAAGTTTAGAGGGGGAGGGAGGGAGGGGGGGGAAGGACAGAAGAGATAGAGAGAGGAAGATATGGAAGGAGAGAGAGAGAGAGAGAGAGAGAGAGAGAGAGAGAGAGAGAGAGAGAGAGAGAGAGAGAGAGAGAGAGAGAGAGTAAAGAAGGAATAGAAGGAGGAAGGAAGGGAACGAGCCAGAGCGGAAGGAAGGAAGGTCTGCAGAGAGATTAACAGGGGAGGAATTACCCTGTGGGAGAGAGCACCAGACACACACACACACACACACAGATACACACATATACATACACACACAGAAATACTCATACACACACACACACACACACACAATAGACTCCCTGGTAGGCACACATGTACACATATTATACACAGGAACTATTATGTGTACACGCATCTCCAACACACATGATCCTTTTATCAATAAACTTATATACTGGCACAACCAAAACCAACAGTTCAGGGAAGCCCTTGATGGTAATATATGTGATATCTAACAAGTAGTGCAATACCTCCACACTTCTACAACCTATAATATACTGTACTAGCCACGGATAATAACAACCTTTACAGCAGCCGAATGTGATATCTAACAAGTAGTGCAATACCTCCACACTTCTACAACCTATAATATACTGTACTAGCCACGGACAATAACAACCTTTACAGCAGCCGAATGTGATATCTAACAAGTAGTGCATTACCTCCACACTTCTACAACCTATAATATACTGTACTAGCCGCGGACAATAACAACCTTTACAGCAGCCGAATGTGATATCTAACAAGTAGTGCATTACCTCCACACTTCTACAACCTATAATATACTGTACTAGCCGCGGACAATAACAACCTTTACAGCAGCCGAATGTGATATCTAACAAGTAGTGCATTACCTCCACACTTCTACAACCTATAATATACTGTACTAGCCGCGGACAATAACAACCTTTACAGCAGCCGAATGTGATATCTAACAAGTAGTGCATTACCTCCACACTTCTACAACCTATAATATACTGTACTAGCCGCGGACAATAACAACCTTTACAGCAGCCGAATGTGATATCTAACAAGTAGTGCATTACCTCCACACTTCTACAACCTATAATATACTGTACTAGCCACGGACAATAACAACCTTTACAGCAGCCGAATGTCTGACATTATGATTGTCCGATTTGTTTCATTTATGAGCATTAGCGAACGATCTAAACAAAATTCAGGAAGCATCATAAAATCCTTATTGTTTGTACTTGTTGATCTTGGATGGCGTCGGAAACCAAATATAACATTTTAAGGAGAGATGGGCGTAATTAATGCCTTATTTTTGTATCCGTTTATAATTTGTTTACTTTCCTCCCTAGAACTCCACCAAGCTTTAACACAAAAATAACTAAAATTGGTCATATATCTATGGAAAAATTTCCCGGCCGAACACCGGTTCCTTTAAAACTACAGGCTCGCTATCGCTCGCCAGGGAAAATTCGGCATGTAAATTACACGAAAGGTCTCTAGATATTGGCAATATATGGGGTGAAAGCTCTTAAATTCGCCAAATTTGTAGGGCAAACATCTAACAAAAATAAAACTAATGGGGATAAATATGAGGGGAGGATCCTCTCACACCACACTCCTAGATAAAGTAGAAAGGAAAGCCTTTCGTATAATTAACTCCTGTCCACTCACCAACTCTCTGCAATCTCTCTCTCTTCGCCGCAATGTTGCATCTCTCTCGCTTTTCTATCGCTACTACAATAATCAGTGTTCCTCGGAGCTTTCCCAGTGTATACCACCTCCTCTACGTAGGGTACGTAGTACCCGCCTTGCAACACAATCCCACCCCTACTCTGTGCAACTCTCCAACCCAAGAGTGAAACGTTATTTTCAGACTTTCTTCTATTCAACTGCTGAGCTCTGGAACTCTCTCCCAGAATAAATTTGTCCCTCTTCCTATGACTTAAATTGCTTCAAACTCCGTGTGTCCAGGCATTTTAGCTCGAACGTCCCTTGATTTCGGCCCTGTCACTCTTTGAAATCTGGGGGAGGCACTCGCTGCAAGCAGTTATGCCTTTTGTCTCCCTCATTCACATAGAAAAAAAAAATGAGCCCAACAATAATCCGTGCCGCACTCATTGCCAGCCACTTATCACATGACTAACACACAATGCCATCTGTGAAGTGGCCTATTAGAAGCAGATGAGGGTTATCAAGGAAAGGTGGTATTCTAGGTGTAAGCGACTCTGGGACAATTACGGTCAACTTATATGGCAATAGTTCCAGCTGATTGTGCGACCTTTGTTCGAATAAATGATTACTACACCACGAGATATTGACCACGGTCGTAAGAGCCAATCAGCTGGACTATTACCATATACAGTAGGTGGGCCGATATTTTATCAGAGCTGCTGAAACGTAGCATAATAGATTAAACTATTCAATGAATCCTTTTTTTCATTCATTCGGATTATCAATAGATGATAAACTTAAAATGTTATCAGAAATAGAGAGGTAATTAAGGTAGTTATTACCCCTTTGCTTCCGAGTGGTCCTTCCTATGCTGAATACAATCGTTTAATGATAGCCAGAACGATCATTTTTAGAAGGAGCATTAGTACTAAAAGAGCTACACAGTTGGTGATGATTTTATCGACGAACTATTTAATTTGACTGAATTTGATCAACTCACCACTAACTGGTAAAGTCCTTATAATTTTGTATTTGGTATATATATAATAATTCTATTTAGGAAGGGTGCTAGTAGGTACACAGATTAATTGATATACCCTGTTTGTGTACCAGACTGCAAATCGTGAAGCTCTCCCCTGGCAACTGTGTTGACCATTCCATACCTCCAGCAGTCATATACCAGCCCTCTGCTCCCTCTTTGGACTTGTGTTGAAGTATCTATCACATCACCTTAATTGACTCTAGATTGTACTGTGATACAAACGTGTTTTGCTGTTGTGTATTCCGCCATTAAGTTAACCTTAGAGTCCACATGTGTCCGCCCCCATGATAGTGTAATAGCATTATAAGAGCCCACTTGATCCCCTGTTAATAGTTCCGCTTTGCTATACAAGTATTTAATCTATGTATATTATAACAAGGATACTCCACTGTGTACCTACTTTCATATATATGTGTATTCCATGCCGATACTAGTTCGCTTTCTCTGAGTTGTATAAAACACTGAATAACTCACCTCGATTATTATTCCCAATCTAATACAAAGTTTGAGTTTGGCATAGACTGGAAGGAAATAACTACCTTATGTTTCAGTGTGTCAATAAGTTATAGGCCATGATATTAATGCTCAAGTGATTTCATTAGGGAAAGCCAGTGTGGACTCCCGTTGTTGCTGTCAGTTGTACATACCTGTGTATGTGCCTCTAAATGTACATACGTGTACGTGGTAAGAGTATCACAGGTGCACCCAGTGAGGCAGCAAATGATAAACCTTTAATGAACGTAGAGTCCAACCCCTATTGATCATAGTAGTACATATACCTTCTTCAGTATATGTGTATTATAATAGATATATCAATTATTGCAGAGTTTATACATGGTGTTGCCTGTTACTTAGTTATGTCACAATAAGAGGAACATTTGCTTTCCCCACCACTGTATTAGTAGTTAAATAAATATAAGATATATAATTGTACCTCTTTGTACTCCCTGTCCCCCATCTATTGTTTAACTTCGCTGCTGATCTGATTTATGAACCTAATATATGAATCTAAAATAACAACATTACATTAAATTAATAGATAAATAAAATAATATATAAAAATCTTCCCTTAATAGAAAGGTCATCCTCAAATATTTCTGCTCAAACACGGCAAGAAAACTTAACTTTTGAGAGTGTTCCTTCTTTACTTGAAAGAGTTTCATAACTTTTGACTGGCTGTGTAAAGTTCCGAGCAAAGACTGGTGTAAATCACATTCTAAATGATCAACTCTCTCCACGGTGGATTTGGGCAGGTCAACCAGTAGACCGTATATACCAGTGTACAGTCAACAACTACTGTTAGTTGATGTTGGCTGTTTATGGGCACCCTTCTCCCTCACGTTTAGTCCCATTAGTTTTGATATTGTAAGACATTCGGCCCATTAGTTTGGCGATTGTAAGACCTTTCATGCCAGTTGGGTTTTAATTTTTGTCCTGGCAAGAGATAACGATCCTGCAATTTAGGAGGAACAGGGCTTCGGCGGAAGCAATTTCTTTATCTCAAAGGGGGTCTTGGGAATATATGATTTTGTTTTAAACTTGATGGGAGTCTAGGGAAGAAACTAGAAATATATTGATAAGTATATATATATATATATATATATATATATATATATATATATATATATATATATATATATATATACTGTATATATAAGTAAATTAATGAAATTCTCCCTTCAAGATGACACAGGATTTTTTTTTTTTTTTTTTTATATATACCAACTTACTTCCTCTCGGGCATAGGCTGAGAGCCTTAACATTCACCGCTTTACAATGAACAGTGAAGCCCGTGAGGTCTTGTTTCAGTCTAGGGAGTGAGACACGTGAAACACGCAGAGCACAACGAGCACCCGTCATCTTGCCCTCACACGAGGCACGGTGCTCACTCACGGCCCGAAACGACCCCATCTCTGAAGCCACCTCGTTCCCGTGCTTCACCGTCTCACCCCCTACACTCGGACTCTCACACTTACACACACACAACGCCACCTGTTGAGCAGATAACTCACCAGGCATTGCACCCCTATAGCATATTTTGAATATGGGAATATTCATACAGTGCTATTTAACCCGTCCAGCCCCGGCTAGTTTTGTAATGTTTGTTCACCAGAACCCGGCCGGTTTTCAAAAAATGGTTTTATTCCAGAAACAATAGCGAATGGGTTAGGAATGAAGGAAAAACCACGAAAAACCGCTCAAAAAGCTTAAAGAATGGTCCTACAGAGCCCCAGAAAACATATTTAACAAGAGTAAAAAATTGAAGGCAATTACCCAAAAAACCAGGTTATTGCGCGCTCACGCGCACGCACGTGGACTTTGAGAGTTTTCAACCATCGGCACGGTTGCGTGGGATACGTACACAGTTCCCATACAAATCTGAGCCCTCTTGAGTGGCTACACCTGAGGTTACGGTCGGCGCAATTAGGGTGACGCGCCAGGCGCGTCTCTGGGGCTGTGTGTTACATACATCGCCGACGCGTCAGGCGCGTCGCTGGGGCTGTACGGGTTAATCAGGGAACAATGAGGGTATTTTATTGACGTTTCGGTGGGCTTGTGGTAATGCACTGATGACCATAGTTGAGATCTAATGGTTGAATTGGACAATTCAACCATTAGATCATTTCAATCAGTGGACCTCAACCAGTACTAAGTCAAATTATTAAATTAGTGCCAACTTAAACCCTTAAGAATTATGACGCGTTATAACAGTTCATTATACGATTTCAATCAGCTTAGGAAGGACCTCTAGGAATCTACGTATTCAAACCCAACTCGGATATGCCTCTGACACCCACAGTTTCTTCCTAAGGGGTACTTCACACAGTCAGGAATGCGAGCTAGAATCACTAGGAGTAGCTGAAAATTCGGATTCCTGGGCCTATTCGCGGTGAAAATCGATGACTCCTAGTGACTCTAGCAATATCCTAGTGATTCCTGTTGACTCCAAACCAGTCCCGGACGATTGGCCCTGTCCGACAAAATGTTCACCATGTTTAAGGTTCTCGCCACGAATCAGACCATTCCCAGTGATTCCCAGTGATTCCCAAGTGACTCCCAGTAAGTCCTGGTGATTCTGGTGAGAACTGAAACTGAAATCGAAACCTGTCCGAGAATCACCAGGACTCACTGGGAGTCACTGGGGAATCACTGGGGATCACTGGGAATCAACTGGGAGTCACTGGGAATGGTCCGATTCGTGGCGAGAACTTTAAACACGGTGAACATTTTGTCGGACAGGGCCAAGCGCCCGCGAGTGGTTTGGAGTCACTGGGAGTCTAACAGGAATCACTAGGATATCGCTAGAGTCACTAGGAGTCATCGATGTTTCACCGCGAATAGGCCCAGGAATCCGAATTTTCAGCTACTCCTAGTGATTCTAGCTCGCATTCCTGACTGTGTGAAGTACCCTTTAATAAATATATTATTCATATAAACCTGTAATACTTCTCACGTGAAAGTGTATATTATACAGTATACGGGTAGTTAACTTTTCTTTGTCAAACATTATAAATAGGCCTAGTATTAACCTGTGTAAGTACAATTTCCCACAAGACATTCTATTCACCCAGTGATTGTATGTAGAGAATTAAATTACGGTAGTTGAGGTAATAAATAATGTGAACAATGTATGGTCAATGTTACAATACCCTACTTGTAGTCTACAAGTTCTGCAACTTCCCTTACCTAACATAACGAGAATGGTGGATACGTGTGTGTATGTGTTTTGAAATGTCAAGTTCGTTTGGTGTTGGACAGAGGAGTTTGGATTACTACTTCGAGGGGCATTGTACTCGCCGGGGTAAACTTTGAGCCAGCGTAATCATGGCTTGGTTGTTTAGGGGCCGTTGTAGTCGCCGGTTAATAATCTAGAATTTCTGCAACTCCCCTGACCTAACCTAAGCAAACTAGCACAACCTATAAGTGTTACCTACAGTATATTAGGTAATCGTATGAAATATTACAGAACTCGGTAACGAATGAAAAGAAGAAGGTGGGAAGGATAAACTATCCACTATTTAGACAATAGTTTAAAGATATTTGTTTCGTAAAGTATAGTAAGCATTGATATGACCTTACGGTACATAATGATACAGACTTATCGTATTATATTAATGTCTGTAATGATGTATGAATACAGTCATAATACTTAATGAAGATATTAGAGGACTGTAGTTATAGCCTACAAGAGACTATACTTGAGGACAAATTATTTTCAATTATAGGGTCAAACGCACAATGGGGGCCATGCCTGACATACTCGCATCTCATTCCTAACAAATCCCAGTGATGCTCGGTGACTCCCAGTGACTCCTATCTAATTCCCCGTGATTCCTATATTACTCCTATCGACTCGTATATTACAGTAATCCGAAATGTTAAAATTTTCAATAACTCGCACTTCATTCCTGGTTTTATCCAGGTGATTCCCAGTGATTCGCAGGTACACTCCCACTGGTTCCTACGGTGTTATGAGTCCACGGGGAATTGCAGACATTCGCGGTGTATTCCCAGGAATCACCAGGAATCATTACTCCTAGTGATTCTAGCTCGCATTCCTGACTGTGTGAAGTACCCCTAAGCTGAATACAATTGTCTAATGATAGTCAGATTAAACTGCTAACATACATCATAATCCTCAAGGGGTTAATGTTCAGACTTAGCATAATATAATTAACATATAAGTTAATATAATGGTGCTGATTGAGAGCTATTGATTGAAATGGCGTACTGGTTGATGGGTCCGGTCCGGTCACTGAACTGGTGTGGTGTTTGGGTTTACTGATACACTTTTGGTGTGTTGGAACAAGAAGAGTTTGTCAAGGTTGTTCAGATTGTGAGGTAAACCATGAAGCCAATAACATAAGTCTGCCGAGGTTGGTTCAAGGCTATTGTTTGTTAGCGGGGATGTTATTGTTTACCCCCCTCTCCCTCATGCTTAGCCTCATTAAGTCTGCCGAGGTTGGTTCAAGGCTATTGTTTGTTAGCGGGGATGTTATTGTTTACCCCCCTCTCCCTCATGCTTAGCCTCATTAAGTCTGCCGAGGTTGGTTCAAGGCTATTGTTTGTTAGCGGGGATGTTATTGTTTACCCCCCTCTCCTCATGCTTAGCCTCATTAAGTCTGCCGAGGTTGGTTCAAGGCTATTGTTTGTTAGCGGGGATGTTATTGTTTACCCCCCTCTCCCTCATGCTTAGCCTCATTAAGTCTGCCGAGGTTGGTTCAAGGCTATTGTTTGTTAGCGGGGATGTTATTGTTTACCCCCCTCTCCCTCATGCTTAGCCTCATTAAGTCTGCCGAGGTTGGTTCAAGGCATCTGTTTGTTAGCGGGGATGTTATTGTTTACCCCCCTCTCCCTCATGCTTAGCCTCATTAAGTCTGCCGAGGTTGGTTCAAGGCTATTGTTTGTTAGCGGGGATGTTATTGTTTACCCCCCTCTCCCTCATGCTTAGCCTCATTAGTATTAAAATTCTAAGACATTTGCCCTAGTAGTTTGGCGACTGTAAGACCTTTTGCTATATGTATTTGTGAGTTTTAAGACCTGTTCTGCCATTTAGGTGTCTATTTTTTTTCTGACAAACTATAGTAAGCCTGCAATTTAGGAGAAACCGGCCTTTGGCCACAAAATTTGTCTACAAAAAGATGTACAAACTTATCTCAAACGAGAGTCTTGTGAGTATTAATTATAAGTTCCATAGAGGTCTAGGAAGGAAGGTCTCATACACAAGAGAGACTTCAGTCATACATATATAACTTATAAAACTCATAATATTATATATGCCAGTACCTTATCACTTGTGTTTTAAGGATTATATTACAGCAGTTTTGCTGGTACAAATATATCAACTTTGTATACTGTCAATCTACGCTATTCAAAGATGATATCCATTTCTACATCACAATTGTATTAATTGTCGATAAAAGTATCCAACACCACACCCACTACACCTGGCAAAAAGGATGACAAATTAATGTCCAACGTTTTATTCTAACCTCAGCCTATTTGATATTCCGGTTCCCGACAACCGTAAAGGCTGACCTTGGAATCCCTCGGTAACACAGGAATTAATTGATTTACTGCAGCCCCACAGACCAGTGATCAGAGAGAGAGAGAGAGAGAGAGAGAGTGAGAGTGAGAGTGAGAGAGAGAGAGTACATGGAACTCGATCACAGGTTTTTATCTAGTTCTTCGGTGAGAGCATTGTGGTGGTGGTGCCGTTTAGTCAGAGGAATTAAGGCTTGAAAGCGAGGTTGAATAATAGAAAATGTCTATGTGCCTAAAGGTATACTCCATACATATAATGTTTGTTACAACTGGATTTAAACTGTTGTAGATTGCAAGTCTGTGGAAAGGCGACAACTATAAAAGGTCCATGTGCTTAAATCATGCTCCATTCGTAAAAGGTTTGTAGCAACTGGATTTAAACTGTTTTAGATTGCAAGTTTGTGGAAAACAACTCCAAGGAAATGAATTCCAGAGAGTAGTAGTTCTAAGGATACATTCATGTTGATAAGTGTAAGTTCTACTTTGTGGAGAAGAAAGTGCAGATACTGTACATGGGAGTTTCCTGCTGCCTTAGTACTGCGGTTAACGATGTGGAGAGCTGGCACAATCTATGCAAGTTCCTCAGTAATTTTGCTGTGAAAATTTCTAGAGAATAATGCAAGAAATGCAAAATGTCTTTGAATTAATAATCGATGAAGATCCTGCGTGATTGCAGGGATATTGATTAATCTAATTACTTTATTTTGAAATTTGTCAAACCGCCTTAAAGCAACCACTCCACATTCATTCCACAAAAGTGAACATTATTTAATTAGCTTGACTTGGGAGCCAGAGGTTTATGTATGTATTTCATCTGCTGCCAGGCCATTAATTCAGATTCAACAATGTTTAATTGTGTTTAAGGTTTGATAAGGTCATAGCGTGTTTCGTAAGATACCTGGGTCGTATATCTAAGATCATGGTTTTGGTTCCCGGTCAGGGCGACAAATATTTGCATGACATCACGTGTATATGTGAACCTCCAAACATGTCAATAACCTTAAGTAAAGGTCGGAATTGATAGAGATAGTCCTTCATGTTTGAGCTGCCTCGGCCTTAGTGTAAAATATGTACTATTATGTATGTACTCTGGAATATGGGTCTACAGTGTGTGCTAGGATGGAGTAGTATTTATCCACATTCATCAATGAATGAAGTATGGTTGGTAAGATGGCTGGCTCTTATCTTAAGATCGTTTGCACAGTTTCCAGCCAGGGTAAAAACAATATGCATGAACGAACGTGTGTGTATATATATATATAACTGTTTATATTTAAATCATACATTTGAATGGCAGTAAAACAATATGCATGAACGAACGTGTGTGTATATATATATATATATAACTGTTTATATTTAAATCATACATTTGAATGGCAGTAAAACAATATGCATGAACGAACGTGTGTGTGTGTATATATAACTGTTTATATTTAAATCATATATTTGAATGGCAGTAAAACAATGTGCATGAACGAACGTGTGTGTGTATATATAACTGTTTATATTTAAATCATACATTTGAATGGCAGTAAAACAATGTGCATGAACGAACGTGTGTGTATATATAACTGTTTATATTTAAATCATACATTTGAATGGCAGTAAAACAATGTGCATGAACGAACGTGTGTGTGTGTATATATAACTGTTTATATTTAAATCATACATTTGAATGGCAGTAAAACAATGTGCATGAACGAACGTGTGTGTGTATATATAACTGTTTATATTTAAATCATACATTTGAATGGCAGTAAAACAATGTGCATGAACGAACGTGTGTGTGTGTGTATATATAACTGTGTTTATATTTGTTATCATACATTTCAATGACAGTAAAAAACACATGTATATAGTCAACTAACATCTGTGACTAACTTTGACCTATTTTAATGTTTGACCTTTATTACCTCTTTGGAGTTAATGTGAATTCTGGATGACCTCTTCCTATGACTCCCGTTGACTGACCTACTCTGACTAAACACAGCTGGTCAAGGCGGGTTTTCACGATTTGTTTTGTTTTAAAGCAACCTCAATGGTTGTAGATCATTTGCCTTATGTCAAAAACTACATACTATGTTGTATACCAGCTGGTAAATGTAATCCTTTAACAGATGACTTATCGATAAGTAATGGGAACATATGAAGCCACAATAACTCTACATCATATTATTACCAAGGTTCATCATTTATATAATCTTTCCCCACAGATTATTTTATACTAGCGAAGTAATCAAGATGGGAACGTGGCAATTTACCGTGAGCGAAGGCAAAATGTAAAGGAGATTGACAATTTTGTGTAATTTTTGCGACAGAATTCTTGCAAATATTATAATTCTGAAGCGGTCATGATAGAGTTGTTAACAAAGTTGCTAAGACAATATTAATGTGATGTCCGCCTTAAAAGTGGTTGTGCTGTCAAGCGATCCTATAGTAGTAAAGATCGGTCAACTTCCGCCATATTGGTGCCACTGGTGAAATTAAGCTCACTTTACACTCAAATACGTCCATATGCCAGTATTTAATATTTTGGCTACACTGTTATGTTATATATAATTTGATCTCTGAATCTAAATACTATTTGATCAAACATAACATACTACCACGTTGTTTTGTAATTAAGGCACCCAAATTGCCGGAATAACACATTGAAATTAAAGAAATATATGAAGCACAACCAAAAAAAAATAAAAAAAAATAAAAAAATAAAAAAATACAATCATGTCCACTCCCCTTACTACAAGATCTCTAGCGGTGTCAGGCCCGGCGGGTTTATTGAGTTTCTTACAAACTAAACGTTTCTGGGTCGGGGTTTACTTTTATTATCTGTGTCTGTATTTTGTCTGGTAACGTTTTTATATCTTTCTAGAGAATGCACATATTTGTGTTGGAACCACACAGGCCAACAATTAACTTGTTCCTCGAATCATAACGCTCTCGAATGTACTTCTTCATATTATTACATGTCCAACTTTCTTTCCACAACAGTTTAAATTATTGTTTGTGTAGAAGTTTTCCTTGAATGAAGAACATCATTAGGTGAAGGGATTATGTATTAAGGAACATTCTCGTCTTCCGTTCTTTTGTGTAAAACAAAACTCTAAATGTTACCATAGTAAACACTGAACAACTGTGTAGAATTAAATAGATTAATAAAGGAAAATTAGTGAACTGAAGTTACTTCTATAAACTTGGTTCCTTATACCTAGTTTGACATTAGATAAATAACACCCTTTTCAAATTATTAAGAATAGGAATGTTAACCCTTTTAGTATATGGTGAAACTTAATAATCTACTTTAGCAATCACAAGATGATTTTATTCAGCTTAGGAAAGACCTATGGGAGCCGGAAGTTACCATAGAGCTTGTTTATACCCCTGTAAATCATATATGTCGTCCTAGCAGAATAATATCATCTAATGATAGCCAATATAAAATACAAATTGAATTTCGTATCCCTATCCGCTTAATAGTTAATGACATTTGAAAATAAATAAATAAAAGATATCATTTAATAATTGTAGGTGTTGCTAATTAGATGGTTCGGCTCTTCATTTGCTTGTCTAATCACCTTAACATAATAATAATATAATATAATGCCACCAACTGATTCAAACTGTTGTAAAAACGGTAAGACACATCATTAACAGATCTTAAATATAAGCTCCAATTCCCCTATACAGTATATCACTAGAAACTAAATGTAAGCCATACTAACTTCTTGTTACTTTGAGCCATAATTTCCACTCCTACATAATTACTTTCTCCTTCCGTAGTGGAGGTTGGGCGACAATATTCTTGCAGACAATATTTTCCCAGACTCTCATAAAGATTAACATTTAAGATGTACGAGGTAATGTTTCTCAAGAAAAGCAAAATGTCCTACACCTAAACTGATAGTTTGTCACGCACCTTTATTAGGTTTCTTAACTATATTTTGGTTACCATTGGACGATATTACTTAGTTTTAAAGGACCTGCGGAAGTCAGAGGGACAATTGAAGCAGGCTATACACCTCTGATTCCCAAACGTCATTTATAAGATTAGTATAATCGACCAATGATAGCCAGACTACAGTGATAATATCGTCATTGTTATGAAGGGATCAACATTATCCGGGTGAGGGCTGGTCCTATCCAGAGAGAGATTTTTTTTTTTTTTTTTTTTTTTTTTTTTTTTTTTTTTAAGAGACAATGAACGGAGGAAGGAAAAACACAGATAAAACAAAAAGGTCCATGTGCCTAAAGGCATTCTCCATTCATAAAATGTTTTGTAACAACTGGATTTAAACATTTGTAGATTGTAAGTTTGTGGAAAGCAATTCGAGGGAAGTGAATTCCAAAGAGTAGTAGCTCTGAGGATAAATGAATTCTGATAAGCAGAAGTTCTGCATTGTGGAGGAGAAAGTGTAAATTCATGGGCGCTCTCAGCTGCCCTAGTTCTATGGGGAAAGATGTGGAGAGGCGGCACAATTGAAGCAAGTTCCTCGGAACAATTTTGCATCCTCTACACAACCTTAGCCGTTTCTGTCTGTCTATTTTACTGTCCTACGTTTTCTTCTGGGGGCAGGAGGCTAGGAATCATCCTCCCCTTGTAAAATTCACCTACTATACTCCAACAGACCTAAACAGGCAGTTTTGGGTGCAGTCGGCTACCCCTACATTGGTGCTGGCTGTTAATATCTCTCCCTTATCTCCCTCCCTCCCTCCCACCAAATGTCAATAATTGACCTTGCCTCGCACCACCTCCCCTGTGTTTGAGTGAGGAGGGGAACGCACTCATCAGCTTACTACTGTGTAGCAAACGTGAATGCATAGATAATTCGTATTGTTATAATAAATTATATTACTATTTATATAGCTCTCTCTCTCTCTCTCTCATATTGGTGAACGTTATATGCCATCTCTTTTGCCTGAATGCAGGTGTGTGGGGCGATTTGGAGAGGCTTCCATTGTGGATGGTGGCAGAGTCAGGAATGAACTGAAGTGACGAATGGATTTAGTTTACACGTGACTGTACTCATTTCCTGGGCCTGGGAGCTTGCCATCAAGTGATGTTTGTTTTGTTTATCAGGTGTGAGTGTGAGTGAGTGTTTTGCCTGCCCTGATCTGACAACGTCGCAGTAGCATCTCTGCCAAGTTTTGTACAATGTCTGTTGTATTTACTAACAAGCGAATTAATTATAAAAACAATCGTTTTTTTGTACATATAGAAATAGTCTGAGCATTTCAATCCTACTTAAGGTTCTTAATACCGAAAATAATATATTTTCGTTGTAAAGAATTATACATGTGGCACCAATGTAAAGGGATTAACCGCAGGTAGGACTGCCGGTTTAGGTCTGTTGAAGTATAGACGAGACAGAGTAACGAGCGAGGGAACGCGAAAGTGATTATGGATCATAAGAATTGGAACTTTAAATGTTGTTTCTGTTCAGGCTCTGTCTCGAGTCGGGTATGTGCCTGAGTACATACATACATACATACATACATACATACATACATACATACATACATACATACATACTGTACATGCATACTATAAGTTAGACTTATTTTATTCCGTGGTTACACTTACTTTTTCATCCTAATTATGAAGCCCTATATTATTGTATCCAACCACGTGCATGACAACAACATAAATACAAATCATCACTAACATTAAAACGTAATTTTAGTTTCATTTTAAGCTTGAATATGATGACCTTTTGCCATTCCCTTACTAACTTAGATCACATTATAACTTCGGAAAAGAGGTCCCAGCTCCAGTTTTGCTTTTCTTTTCACTTAAGCTTGCAAAACCAACTTGCAAGTTGCTGCAGCCTGATTTTACTTTCTGATGACCAAGTTTGAGGAAGCTTGTTAGGGTTGGACCATGTTCGACCTCCTGAGTTATAATTGATATCCATAAACAAAGGCTACTATTGACATTTCAGAGTAGCAAGTTTATTCCAGTGGTTGTTACATAATAAAGGTAATATCCTCCCCAATCTACAAAACAACAGTGAGGTGAACACATCCATATCACATTAGGTAATTGTTAACCTATAGTATATAATGAACAAGAGCCTCAACCAATACGATCTACAAACAACAGTGAGGTGAACACATCCATATCACATTAGGTAATTGTTAACCTATATAGTGGAGCAGATAACTGCAAATTTCAGAAGATCGTTCAAATGGTGATGCAAGCATGAAATTTGGTACATGTACCCTTCAAGGTCCATTCTTCTCAGAAATACCGCTGGCCACGCAAAATCGAAGATGGCGGTAATTTTTCAAGATGGCTGCCGTGCCTGACCATATATTGCTTAATTTTTTTTTAATTATTACCTGGTGAACATTTTAAGAGAAAACTGTTTCTTGCTAACCAGATTAATGAGAAGCACTGTTTTAATCATTGTCATAGTCTATAATTGGAATTTTAGAATGGCATCCAAGATGGCGTCCATTAATTTCATATGTTCATATCTAAGCAACTACTGAACATATATACATGATTTTTGGTGTGCACATACATTCTTTGGGTCAGATAATCCAATGGAGCCATTTTTACATTTGTTAGTAAGGACTGAGGCAGTGATGAGATCTTGCAAATATAATAGAGTGATGTCAACACACAACCAGGGCACACTGGTAACATCGCTGCTGTGCAACTCAGCATGGGGTTCAGTGTCAGCTTATTTTACTGTACTATACTATAAGTTGTAGTGTAGTTTAATTTAGTGTCCCAAATGCTTTCTAACAGCCCCATATCAATTAGCTACTAGACAGTAGTTGGTAGTTAGTAGATAGAGTTAGATAGCCGCACCTGAATTGACATGATGTGCCAGCGCGGAAGAGCCGAGCCAAGGGTAAGGGGGCTATACCTGACTTGCTCATGTACTTACCTGGTTGGTGTACAGATCACACGGGACTTAAATGCCACTGGATGAATGATCGGGCTAGGTGTAGGTCACCCGAACCTAGTTGTATCCCATAAAGTAATGAGTGTGTAATTTCGTTAAGGTGGTAATAGGATAAACCCTCGGCCTTAATCAGAAAGCAAAATGGCAGATTCAAAATCCATTTTTCCCATAAGACAAACTGAGTGGTCAAAATGTTGTCTTTGCCAGAAAGACAAAATAGGTGAAGATTTAACATCACCTAGAACCCATTATTCCCTTGAACATGACGGTTATGCCATGCTGGCTACCAACATACCGATGTTTCATGAAATCCAGGAAATGCCATTGATCGTGGATCCAACAAGGCTTGATGAAGGTGACGGCATAGATGCCACTTTGAGAAGAAATCAGGCAAAAGACCATGTCAACTGCCGGTTGTTGTTTAACAACAGCAAGCTGAATCGCGCAAGGAAACGCCGATCTAATCGTCAAAGTAGTGAGTCTGAAGACAATCATGCAAAGCAACGTCGAACTAGTTATGATGGTCAAACTTGTATTTTTTGTGAGAAAGTGGCACTTGCATCTGATCTCAGGCAGGTAATGACCATGAACCTTAACAAGAGGCTACAAGAGTGTGCAGAGGCACTTAACGATGGCAAGCTTCTTGCTAAATTGAGTGGTGGAGATGCTATTGCACAGGAGCTAAAGTACCACAGAGTGTGTCTCAGTGCCCTCTACAACAGGGAAAGGTCCCACCTGAGAAACCTTGAGAAAAGCTCAAGTGCCACTGATCTGGAGCCAGATGTTTATCCATTAATTTTATCAGAGCTGGTGACATACATTGTTGAAAGCAACCTATGCTCAGAAGAGCCAGTCACATTTCGCCTGGCAGATATATGCCACCTTTACCAACAGCGTCTGGCACAACTTGGTGTGAATTTACCACGTGTAAATTCCACCAGACTGAAGGATAAACTTCTGGAAGAAATTCCAGAACTCGAAGCTCATAGAAGTGGAAGAGATGTACTGCTTGCATTTCAGAAAGATGTGGGCAAAGCAATTACCCAAATTTCTGATTTTTCAGATGCACTCATCACTGCTAAAGCAGCAAAAAATCTAAGAAAATGCATGCTTGAACATCAATCAAAATTTGATGGCACATTTCCAGCTGGTTGTGTGCAAAATGCCATACCTCCCCTTCTGCTTCAGTTTGTGGGGATGCTTGAACATGGAGCTGACATCAAGTCTCAACTGAGATTTGGAGTTTCAAAGTCTGATCAGGCCATTGCCCAATTGATGCAGTTTAACTGCTACTCCCGATACAAAGAGGGAGCTGCTACACATAGGCACTCAAAAGACAGAGAAACACCATTCCCAGTCTACATGAGACTCTCAGTCTATGCCAAAACCCGGAAAAGAAACCTGGTCGAAATGCTGCAAGAGCATGGCTTCAGCATCTCATATGACAGGGTGTTGGAGGTCTCACCTGAATTAGGAGATGCCACAGTCAACAAGTATGTCGAGGAGGGTGTGGTCTGTCCACCAGTACTGCGTAAAGAGTTGTTCACCACTGCCGTGATGGACAACATCGACCACAACCCTTCCGCAACAACTGCCACAACCTCCTTCCATGTGACTAGCATTTCTGTATTTCAACATCCCACCAAGGTAAATGGTGGCCAGGAGCGTCAAAAACTCAGGCTTGGACCTGAAAAAGTCAAGGCCGTTCCAGAACTTCCTGACACATTCACAAACATTACTCCTGCATCCTTCAAAGCAAAGAACCCCCTGCCACCAAAACTTCCACTGCCAAAGCCAGCCACAGATGTCTTCGGCCCACAACTGGCCATGGAGTACCAGTGGCTAGAGAAAGTAATAGTGACTGAGTAAGTAGATGGTGCAGTGAATTTGACATGGTCAGCACATCATGCTTCAATGAAGAGAGGCCCAGAATTTGAAGTAAGCATTACTTCATTGCTTCCTCTTCTGCGGGACCAAGCTCACTCTGTTGCTACTGTCAAACATGTGATGAAGAAAGTACAGGATGTAGTTGCTTATCTGAACCCTGGTCAGGTACCTGTTATCGCAGCTGATCAGCCAATCTATGCCCTTGCAAAACAGGTGCAGTGGCAATGGCCTGACCAATATGGAGAGGACAAGTACCTGGTCTTGTTTGGAGGTCTGCACATTGAGATGGCAGCGCTAAGGCCCTTGGGCAATCTCCTCAAAGACAGCGGGTGGACAGGAGCCTTGGTGGAAGCAGGTGTGGCTTCATCAGGCACTGCAGAATCTTTCCTGTCAGCTGCAAGTGTTACCAGGACACATCAAATGCATCAGGTTACAGCATGCAGCCTGTACAAGCTCCTGAAAGCTGCATATGTGGATCACTATGCAGAGCTACCAGATCACAAAAAAGAGACATTGAGCTTTGAAGAGTGGTGTGCCATTCGTAAAGAGCAAAGCCCACAGTTCCACTTCTGGCACATGGTGCTGTCAATGGAGCTTGTCATCTTCTTGCTCATCAGGTCATTCCGTGAAGCCAACTTTGCTCTCTATTGCCAGGCATTGAGTGAGTTAATCCCCTTCTTCTTTGCCAATAACAATACAAATTATGCCAGGTGGCTTCCAGTCCACCTGAGGGACATGCTCACTCTGGAGAGCACACACCCTGAGCTGTCTCAAGAATTCAAGAAGGAAAACTTTGTTGTCCACAAGACAAGTCGTGACTTCTCCGCAATGGCCCTTGACCAAGCCCATGAGCAGGCCAATGCCATCATCAAGGCTGATGGTGGAGCCATTGGGCTCACTGAAGACCCAGCAGCACTTAGGCGATGGATGGTTGCTGGTCCTGAGGTAAGCCGTTTGGTGTCCCTGTATGAACAAGAGGCTCAAGCTAAAGAGTCAAGTGAACACACAGCTCACCACGAGCAAACACCGCAGGCACAGCTGACTTTCCTGGAAAGAGTCAATAAGCTGTCTCTGACTTTGCAAGAGCTGGGCAGTCCTTTCCAGGATGACAGTCAAGAGCTGTATTCTATTGACAACAAAGACATAGCTCACCCCAGCTCAGTGGAACTTCTGCAGATTCACATGGAGAGAGGTCAAACTAAATTCCAGGACTTTTCTGAAGTCTTAACAAATAATCCAGTTTCCATCTATGAGTCAATCAAGAGGAACAAAACTGACTTCTTCAGGCAAGAATCTGCTCCTATTAAGCACTCAAAGCAGAAGCTTCTGAAGGAGGACTACAAGCTCTTCTCAAAGCTGTTCATCTCCTGTCAGAGCAGACAGTGTGATCTGCAAGAGTTCTTCCAGCATGAGAATCAGGCATTCCCAGCTGCACTGAGTGAGGGTGGAAGGCTGTACACTTGCCAGAAGTCTCAACTGACCTCTATCTTGGAGACTCATGTTACATCAACAGACGAAGAACCAGAGACCGATGTCCAGATTGTAGATGGGTCTGCTTTGGTCCATGTCTTGCCACCAAAGAGAGGAAAGACCTTCTGTCATTTATTCACAGCTATGCTACGAAGTACAAGACAACACATCTTGTCTTTGATGTGTACAACCTATCCAGCCTCAAAGCCGAGACCAGGTTTCAACGTGGCCAGGGAGGAAGACGCAAGGTGGCAAACAAGAACAGCATTCCATCCAATTGGCGTAACTTCCTTAGGCATAATGACAACAAGACGGAGTTGTTCCAGTTCCTGGCAGACAGGGTTGCCCAAATGTCTGCACCAAACTTGGTAATTGTCACAAAGGGATCTGCAGTCCTCAGTACTCATGAAACTGGTCTTCAAGGACTGGACAAGTGCTCTCATGAGGAAGCTGACAGCCGCATATTTGTGCATGCCAAATATGCTGCAGAACATGGGAGCAAAGCCGTCATGGTCAAGGCAAATGATACAGATGTTGTGGTCATTGCAGTGAGTGCCTTTCCAGCCCTTCAGAGTTTGGGGCTAGAGCAGTTATGGGTGGCATTTGGTCACGGTCAAAGCCGGCGCTGGATCAGTGTGCATGGCCTGTATCGCTGTATGGGGCAGAAGGCTAAAGGCATGTTATTCTTTCATGCCTTCACAGGGTGTGACACTGTTTCAGCCTTCCGTAACAAGGGAAAGAAAACTGCCTGGCAGACATGGGATGTTTGTCCAGAGGCCTCCTCTGTCTTCTCCAAGCTGAGTCAGTACCCTCTTACAGTGGAAGATGGTGACCTGGAGATACTGGAGAGGTTTGTCATACTGATGTATGACAGGTCCAGCACTGCTACCACTGTGGATGAGGCCAGGCTTGACATGTTTGCCAGAAAACAGAGGCCTTATGAGGCCATTCCACCAACAAGAGCAGCTCTGCTTCAGCACACTAGACGAGCTGCCTTCCAGGCTGGTTGTGTTTGGGCCCAAGCAACCCAGTGTCAACCAGAAGCAGAGAGTCCTACTGACTGGGGATGGCAGAAGGTTGGTGAAGAATGGCACGTCTTCTGGACAGCCAACTCCCCCATAGCCAAGAGTTGCGAACATCTGACCAAATGTGGCTGTAAATCAGACTGTCGTGGCAGGTGCAAGTGCTACAGGCTGGGTCTCTCCTGTACAGCTCTGTGCACTTGCAAATGTGAGGTGTGAGTCTTTGATTCTATGGTATTTTTACTAATGTTATTTGAGCTCAATGGATATGTATAAATGGTGTGAATTAGGCCGTTTCCTACGATATAATCTTCCTTCACTTTGTCTAGTTACTTATGACCCTGATGAGTTAATAATGTGACAAGTCTTTCTAATTCTCTGACCTCAAAAATGTAGGATTAGATGAAAAATAATTTGTCTAGCTCTACTAATAGCCAAGATATCACAAAATTTGTCTTTAAACCCCAGAAGGCCGATACACTACTCAAATAGCACGGCTTTAAATAGCCTTTAAATAGCCTGCTGATGGCTGCTATTTACTTGTATGACGTCACGGTACTTTTGCGGTAATTTTCACCGAGTTCCAACATCACCGAAACTACCGTGATGTCAACACAATGGGTTTAAGGAAATTTCACTATGGCAAAGGTGCGTAAACACGGAAAATCACGGAAAAGTTACCTCTCGAAAACAAGCAATATCTCAGTAACTACTGGGCCTATGGAGCTGAATTTTTTTATGAGACAAAAGCTGAAAGTGACCTCTCTCACGTGGTTTATGACTCATTTCTCTATCTTTATTGTTTGATTAGCTATTAAGCCATAAACACTACCGAAAATCGCCAAAAAAATCCGGCCTCCTCGGGTTAATGGCGGCCATCTTGGACGCCATCTTAGTTAAAGTCTAATATGCAACTGCTTTGGACAAAATTACCTTCACTTACCACGTTAGAGCCAAAAAAAAAATGGATTGGACAGTATTCATGTCTTTTTTTTCTTTCATTTAACTGACCCATAACAGTAGGGCTCAGTCAGATGTGTCGGCCATCTTGAAAAATGGTCGCCATATTGAATTTTTGCGTGGCCAGCGGTATGTGCTTTGAAAGTGAGCTTTGAAGAATACCTGTACCAAATTTCATGCTTGCATCACCATTTGAACGATTGTTTCACTTATCTGCTTCACTAGTGTCCAAACAGTGGTTTAGAGTGGGTAAGGGAACATTGGAAAGGGAACTAATATCCGTGGCAGGATAAGGAAGTTAGTAGGGGACAGAAGGGTTAGTAACTGAGGGGAGGATAAAATACAGTTATTCATTTACAAACGCAGTCAGTCGCGGGATTGATGCGAGATATTTGTCTACGCGGAGTTTAAATGAATCAACGGTGCTGCAGTCTATAACGTCTCGGGGAAGCCCATTCCACAAGTTGACAACTCGATTGAAGAAGAAATTCTTAGATTCGTGTGAGTTAAAAGATTTACCAATAATTTTGCAACCGTTTCCCCACGTGTAATTAGATTGGTCGATAGTGAAGTACTTACTACAGTTCATATTGTCGATGCCTTTGATGATTTTGAACACTTGAATTAAGTCACCTCAATCTGCGCTGGGTTAAAGGAAATAGATTTAATTCTCTAAGACGCTCTTCGTATGGTTTGTTCTTTAGGCTAGGTATCATTTTGGTAACTGTACGTTGAATTCGTTCTAGCTTGTTTATATCGTTTTGGTAATAAGGGCACCAGGATTGAACGCAGTATTCCAGAAGAGAGCGGACTAAGGAATTGTAAAAGGTTAGGATAACTTCTTTGGAATTATGCTCAAATGACCTGCCTATAAAGCCAATTATTTTGTTTGCCTTCTTAACAACTTCTGAACATTGTTGACTCGGTTTTAGGTTACTCGATATTGTTACTCCCAGATCGGTTTCTCTGTTTACATTCTTAAGCGGAGTGCCATTCATCGAATAGTTTGCTTTCTCATTTAGGTTTCCGATATGTAGTACTTTTCATTTATCCACATTGAAACTCATTTGCCAAATTTGGGCCCAACATGACAATTTATCTAGATTGTGTTGCATATCGTCAACTTGTTCTTTTGAGGGTACGCTATTTGCAATTTTCAAATCTTGAGATTGTACAGGTGAGACCCTCATCTATGTCGTTGATGTAAATTAGAAAGAAAATTGGTCCTAGTACCGATCCCTGGGGTACCCCGCTACTTACATTGGTCCATTTAGATGCCTTACCGTTTATGACTACTCTTTGCTTTCTGTCGCCGAGCCAATTTTCCATCCATTTCAACACACCGTCTTGTATTCCATGCGCTTTTAGTTTTAGCAGTAAACGTTTGTGGGGAACTTTGTCAAAGGCCTTTTGAAAATCAAGGTCTAATATCTACAGCTTTACTCTCATCGTAGAGGTTGAGGATATCGTGGAAGAAGTCGAAGAGGTTTGTTAAACAGGAACGTTTTTTACAAAAGCCGTGTTGAGTATCTTTAAGTATGTTATTTTCCTCTAAGTCATTTACGAGTCTGTCTCTTATGACCGTTTCTAGCATTTTACATACAACTAAGGTTAAGCTAATTGGACGATAGTTACTGGGTAGGGATTTGCTGCCATTTTTTAATATCGGTGTTACGTTGGCTAGCTTCCACTGATCAGGCATAATTCCAGACTGCAAGGATTTATTGAATAGTAATGTCAGTGATTTGGAGAGCTCATCCTTAGCTTCCTTTAGAACTCTAGGCGAGATTGTATCAGGTCCAGACGTTTGATTTACCTTGAGTTTATCTAAACAATTCAATGCTTGTCTCTCTGTAATGGTGATATTGCTTAGAACATCTGAATTATCAATCTGAATCGGCGATAGTGTAGGGATATCACTGAGGTCTTCTGTTGTAAAAACTGATGCAAAGAAGGTATTGAGGGCATTACTCATTTGTACTTCGTCTTTGGTGTATTCTCCATTTGCATCGACTAACGGTCCAACAGTTGAAGTAACTACTTTTTTCTTTCCGATATAACTATAGAATTCTTTCGGGTTTGTTTTACTTTGATTCGGAATATGTAACTCTAGGGTCTTTTTACTTTGCTTAATTAACTTTTTGGCTTTGCGTCGTAGCTCTACAAATTCACCCGTTCTTCGTCATTTTGTGAGGATTATAATCTATCATTAGCAAATTTTTTAGCAAGCAGACTGTTTGAAATATCTTTATTCCACCATTTGGGCTTATTATTATGGCCTGGACGCCGTATTTTCGATGGTATGCAGTCTTGCACTGCTTTTAGGTAGGTGGTTTCGAATAACTTCCAAGATGTATTTATGTCGTTATTGTTAATTAAAAAGCTCCAGTCAGTTTCTTTAAACATAGCTCTAAGTTTATGAAAGTTTGCGTTCTTGAAATTAGGGACTTTTTCGATGCTAATATTTGGTTCGTTACTTGTAAACTTTATAGTGAAAGTTATCGTAGATGGTCGCTGTTACTGAATTCATCACCAACATTCAAATTCTCTATTAATTCTTCTTTTGTTGCAAGTACAATGTCAAGAACGTTATTACCACGGGTCGGCGTTCAAACAAATTGATAAAGCGAACTCTCTTGCAAGTTCGTATACAAGTCATGTCCGGAGTGTGAAGTAAAAGTATCGCCCCACTTGGTCACAGGTAAATTAAAGCCGCCAAAAATTACGGTATATTGTGAGTTACTTACATCTTCAATTTGTTCGTAAATTTCTTGGTCAGTTTGCACCAATTGAGCTGGAGGTCTGTATAATTAAGTTAACGCAAGTATTATTTTTGTACCTTTATTATTCTTTATTAGCACAAAAGATGTGTCGACGTTCACAATTTGAGGTTATGACAAGAGGGTAGGGTTAAGACTTTCTTTGATATAAAGTAAAACGCCACCTCCATTTCTATTTATTCGGCTTTTCTCAAACATTACATAACCGGGAAGTGAATATTCTGCTAAAAAGTCTCTATCTTCTGTATTGAGCAAAGATTCTGTTATGCCAATCACATCATAATTTTCTGTAAACACTAGCTCTTCTAAATCTGAAAATTTATTGCGTATGGTATGCTACGAGCGTTTGCATAGAAAACCTTTAAATTTGTTATTTTAGAACTCACGGAACGGAACGCTCTTTAATAATATTTTTGGTTCTTGTCAGATCTACATTTATGTTCATGGCTGTCCTTGGTCCTCGCTGTCTTCGGTCCTTAGCGCTGGTGGTCCTCGGTTGCCTCTGTTTTTTGCATGGCGTTAGATGATTTATGTCACTGCTGCTTCTTCTCGGATGGCGTTTTTTGATCCATGGCTGCGGACTGCTTCGTGTAGGAGACGACCCATGCGTGCTATGAGTGCCATCCTTGCGGAACAGAGTAGGCTGGTTATAGAAATTATCCCAGAGGTTGATGAATTCAACTTCTTCCTTCAGACTCAAATATTTTGGTTCCATGTCATCTCAACCAGTAGATCATTTCAACCAGTAGCTCTCAACCAGTGCCAAATTAACCCAGACCAACCAAACCAGTGCCAAAATATAGTACTAACCTAACCGTATTGGTTGATTTGGTACTGGTTGAGAGTTACTGGTTGAAATGGTCTACTGGTTGAGTTGACCTGTCACCAAATATTTTAGTCGGCTATTTGTGCTGAAGGCCTTATCGTAGAATTTGTCAGGTGCGTCGATCTTGGGGAGAATGCCTGATATGATGGTATTCCTTGACTTGTTTTTGTAGTGCTGTATCATCTTGCGACATTTCTCCATCAACTCATCGGATCTGGTGCGCAGAGAGAGAGAGAGAGAGGAGAGAGAGAGAGAGAGAGAGAGAGAGAGAAGAGAGAGAGAGCGAGAGAGAGAGAGAAGAGAGAGAGAGAGAGAGAGAGAGAGAGAGAAGAGAGAGAGAGAGAGAGGCGAGAGAGAAGAAGAGAGAGAGAGAGAGAGAGAGAGAGAGAGAGAGAGAGAGAGAGAGAGAGAGAGAGAGAGAGAGAGAGAGAGAGAGAGAGAGAGAGAGAGAGAGAGAGAGAGAGAGAGAGAGAGAGAGAGAGGGAAAAGATGATTTATACATGAACCTTTGGTGAACTATCAACATTCTGACTATAACACATAAACACGAAAATATCCTGGAAATGTTCATTGAAATGTCCCCCTGTTATCTGAAGGATATTGATTAACTTACTTCTCTCAGTGTATAAAACATTAACATATACCGGGGGTTTATATTATCCGAACGGAAACAATTATTAACTTACTTCTCTCAGTGTATAAAACATTAACATATACCGGGGGTTTATATTATCCGAACGGAAACAATTATTAACTTACTTCTCTCAGTGTATAAAACATTAACATATACCGGGGGTTTATATTATCCGAACGGAAACAATTATTAACTTACTTCTCTCAGTGTATAAAACATTAACATATACCGGGGGTTTATATTATCCGAACGGAAACAATTATTAACTTACTTCTCTCAGTGTATAAAACATTAACATATACCGGGGGTTTATATTATCCGAACGGAAAACAATTATTAACTTACTTCTCTCAGTGTATAAAACATTAACATATACCGGGGGTTTATATTATCCGAACGGAAACAATTATTAACTTACTTCTCTCAGTGTATAAAACATTAACATATACCGGGGGTTTATATTATCCGAACGGAAACAATTATTAACTTACTTCTCTCAGTGTATAAAACATTAACATATACCGGGGGTTTATATTATCCGAACGGAAACAATTATTAACTTACTTCTCTCAGTGTATAAAACATTAACATATACCGGGGGTTTATATTATCCGAACGAACGGAAACAATTATTAACTTACTTCTCTCAGTGTATAAAACATTAACATATACCGGGGGTTTATATTATCCGAACGAACGGAAACAATTATTTAAAAACCCTAACACTGAAATGTATTGCCCTACTTGTCGGGTAAATACTCAAAGCAATAAAATGTTCAGTTATATATTGACCCCTTGTAAGAAATACCTCTATTATAACTATCAATTTATATTTAACTGTCTATTAACCCTCTGATTATCATCCACGAGAATTGAGTGTCTTGGAGGGGTCATTCAAAGTTGTTAGCCACGCAAATTCACTTTCAGAAATTAGGTGCAAAACCTGACAACGTGAACCGCATGAAATGTTCTCTAGTTGTTGTTGTTGTTGTTCCTCAGGTTGCCTGGCCGAACAGCCCCAAGGCCCCGAGCAAGGCCAAGGCCCTAACTGAGCGCCCCAACAGAACCCTCCCTGCCTACCACAATAAAGCCTGGGTGACCGAAGCCACTCCATGGAGGGGAGCTAAGGAGGGTGCGGAAACGCCTGGGAAACCAAAGCCCCACCCAGGGCCCTGTGCCCCTCAGCAATTATGAAGAGAAAGTTGAGGGGCAAAGGTAAAATATGACGCTTTGGCTTCCAATCTACCAACCTCTAGGCTGGCAGATTGGGAGGTCAATCCACGGAAGAGACGGCGTCACTTGAGATCTACAGAATATATAAGTAAAAGGAACAGTCAGAGTAAGCTATGGGTATGGCAGAGATCGCTTAGTTCTCACTCTGATAGACCAGCCCATCACCAAATGTGCTCTAGTAATAGAGATCGATGTGAAGAAAATAGGGAAACTATTGGCAATGCTGTGTGACATATTGTCACACAGAGAGAAAATCAGTACTGTCTTGCCTATCCAGTGTGCGTTGAGAACAGTGATACGAGGCACTACGCAGTGGATGTTTCAACATGGCCGATGTGTGTGTCTGGTTGGGAGAGAGCCTTCTGTTTTGCTAGCTTTACCTTCTACTTAAAAGTATTTTTTTTTAGATTCAGTCCGGACTGTCTAATAGAAGCTGCAAAATCTGTTCAATTTGTGTATAATATGTAACTCTATGTAACTCCGGACAGCTCAATAGAATGGTATTTATAGTCTCGTTCAGACACAGGACTTACCCAACACCTCATTAACCTTCCTTGGCCGACTTTACAGATTTTGGGGGTTGTGACCAAATGTGGGGGATCTGGCGGCAACCATGACATGAGGTGCTCATGCACTTGTCATTGGTTCAACCATGTCCCTGAAAGACGTTGGCAAGTCTAGAGGAAAAAGTGACAAACTCACAATTTGATGCTTCAGGTACATAATCTGTTTCCGTCCTTTTTAATCCTTGTTTTATGGACAGTACAAAGGCTGCACAAGGGTGGTTGATGAACGGTATGACCTCCCCCTCCCCCCACTCCCGCCTCCGTCCACGTGGACATCCCGCCATATTTATTGTGGCTAACCCACGCCCTATGGCTGCCTAGTAACAGCGGTGAACCAGAGCTGCCCTTTTCCACTATTTTTGTACACGTTAAAAAAAGACTGGGGTGTCCACACCTTGAAGCGTCCTTTCCATGACTTTGTTGCCCTTGCCCTTAACTTGCAGGACTTAGCACCAGACTTTTCACACGGTCATTTCAAAGTCTGGAAGGGTCGGGGGTGTGGGGGGTGTGATCGGTGGGGGGGGGGGGGGTATTACATAATATACATTATGATAGTGTTGTGTGTTATCCATGTGATGATTTTCTGTAAATGTATATATTTTGGGTTAAAACAGAACGTTATTATATGTGTTTGACCTTGGGGCCTGCTAGAAGTTGCTCTTGAGAAACAAGAATTTATAGTTTTCTGAAATTTCACAATCGAGTATTATTAATCATTAGGCTATTCATAGTGCAGATGGGTGTAGTACATGATTAAATTAATGTCCAGTAATTGATAAATGGATATTAATTGTCGTAATGTGCTGCACTTATAACTGTCCTGATGGTGTAATGGTTTGATTGTTTAAGATATGTGTGTGGTAACTCAGCTTCGAATCCCGGTGGATCACATGCTTTCATTAATTTCATTGGGAGGTTTTTGGTGTGAGGATTGAAATTGATAAATTATATTAAACAAATATGTGCTCTGTGTTGTGAAGACTGTGTGTGTCTATATGCATCCCGACCTCTGTCATTCATCTCCTTCCATCCCTCTCTTATCTCTGCCTCCTCCATCACTACAGCTTATCTGGGAGACTGAGAGGGAGTTCAAGGAGCTACAACGAATAGTTACTATTTCAGAGACTTTGCGATCCATTCCGGGGAGATATACTAGGTGGAAAGAGAGAGAAACTCACTAAACTCACTGCAAATACTTTTTGTTTTCAATTTGTGAATTGCTCTACTGAAGAGTTTTTTTAAACTTCTGATGGAAGATTGTTCCAGGTAAAACATATCTTATATAGTATATACGAACAAATTGTATATACGGTACTAGCTTGAACTTTTTCAACTGCAGCCAAGGTGTGTGTTGTATTTATATTCAGTCTAAGCATTTCATAACAATCTACATAGTGAAATGCATTTAGTAATTTACAAACTTCAGTTGAGCTAAATGCTTTGTTTACGCGTTTACAACAAAAAGAGACCAAATGTCTTCACAAAGCTTATCTTCATAATCCACAATACACTTGATCACGTGTACACAATAATATACTGTATAGGGACATCATAATGTACAATACACTTGATGCACGTGTACACAATAATATACCCTATATAGGGACATCATAATGTACAATACACTTGATGCACGTGTACACAATAATATCCCCTATATAGGGACATCATAATGTACAATACACTTGATGCACGTGTACACAATAATATACCCTATATAGGGACATCATAATGTACAATACACTTGATGCACGTGTACACAATAATATACCCTATATAGGGACATCATAATGTACAATACACTTGATGCACGTGTACACAATAATATACCCTATATAGGGACATCATAATGTACAATACACTTGATGCACGTGTACACAATAATATACCCTATATAGGGACATCATAATGTACAATACACTTGATGCACGTGTACACAATAATATACCCTATATAGGGACATCATAATGTACAATACACTTGATGCACGTGTACACAATAATATACCCTATATAGGGACATCATAATGTACAATACACTTGATGCACGTGTACACAATAATATACCCTATATAGGGACATCATAATGTACAATACACTTGATGCACGTGTACACAATAATATACCCTATATAGGGACATCATAATGTACAATACACTTGATGCACGTGTACACAATAATATACCCTATATAGGGACATCATAATGTACAATACACTTGATGCACGTGTACACAATAATATACCCTATATAGGGACATCATAATGTACAATACACTTGATGCACGTGTACACAATAATATACCCTATATAGGGACATCATAATGTACAATACACTTGATGCACGTGTACACAATAATATACCCTATATAGGGACATCATAATGTACAATACACTTGATGCACGTGTACACAATAATATACCCTATATAGGGACATCATAATGTACAATACACTTGATGCACGTGTACACAATAATATACCCTATATAGGGACATCATAATGTACAATACACTTGATGCACGTGTACACAATAATATACCCTATATAGGGACATCATAATGTACAATACACTTGATGCACGTGTACACAATAATATACCCTATATAGGGACATCATAATGTACAATACACTTGATGCACGTGTACACAATTAATATACCCTATATAGGGACATCATAATGTACAATACACTTGATGCACGTGTACACAATAATATACCCTATATAGGGACATCATAATGTACAATACACTTGATGCACGTGTACACAATAATATACCCTATATAGGGACATCATAATGTACAATACACTTGATGCACGTGTACACAATAATATACCCTATATAGGGACATCATAATGTACAATACACTTGATGCACGTGTACACAATAATATACCCTATAGGCCGATTCTTCCTAATTGTTTGCTCGCTATGGCTCGACAGGAAGAAATTGATACCTATCTATTTATCTACCTATAATTCTTTATATCTATCTATGTAAATATCTATCTATCTATCAGTTTGACTATCTATTTATCTAACAAGTAATCTATCAGTCTGTCTATCTATCTCATTATCCACCAATCAATGTCTATCTATTTATCTATCTTTCCATCTATATAATTATCCACCTATCAATCTATTTAATTGCCCATCTATCAGTCTATCTATTTAATTGCCCACCTATCAGTATATCTATCTATCTAATTACACATATATTAGTCTATGTATTTAATTACTCACCCATCTGTCAGTGTATATATATAATTCAGTCTATCTAATTATTCACCCATTAATCTATCAATATATCTATCTAATTATCCACTTAACAGACTAGCTGCATGCTTATTGCTTAATTATAATAGAAACTGTCTTAAGTTTTACATTTTCAGACTCAAATGTACATTCATCTTTTGTAGACTTACGAACAATATTTGATACAGCTAATATTTTTAAATTTATTGATAAACATTTATAATTGGGCTATTCTAAATTCTAAGTACCGGTACATGTTTCATTGACTTTATATATAAATCAGATAGCAAGAACTAAGCATAAATATGCTGTTTTAGTACCATAGAATATAATTAATGGAGTTAGGCAAGGTGGAATACCCTCAACTATTTTATGTAATATATACATAGATGATTTGATAGAAAATATAGCAATTGGTTGTAGGCTTGATAATAATATGAGTACGTAGTATAGTTGCTTATAATGATGACTTTTTTTTCTACAGGCTCCCTCGTCATTATGGTTGCAATATTGGTTGAATACATCAGATAAGGAAGCTGCTAATATTAATCTTGATATTAATATTACTAAGTCAGTGTGGATGTTAGAGCTAATAACTCTAAACTACTAGACCCCATTATAACATTAAGTGGCGAGAAGCTTAGCAATGTTCATAAGCATACGTATCTTGGATTTGTCTTAATCTATATTTTATTAATTTCACCACAACACCAAACACCCCCAAAAGAGAATGACAGAGAAGCAGTGAAATCAAGAATAATATACGTTCAAAATCGTGAGCCAACAATGTGTTAATGATTAAGCTTAATGTTAATTGTATCTGTATATACGCAAAAAGATACTTTGTTTAGTTTTTATGAAATAAAGAATTGACATATTATCTATTTAATTATCCACCTATCAATCAATCTATTTTTCTAATTGTCCACCTATCAACCTTTCAAACTATCTATCTATCTATCCATCAGCCTATGTATATATGTATAATTGTATGTCCATTCATTACGCCCACAAAAACAGAGTACTTTCCAACTCTCACCGTAAAATAACCATTAATCCACAACTCTTCAAGGCCCACTGTTTGTATTCGTTAATTGCCAAAAACTCTTACGGACTTTAATTGAGTTAGCGACGAACTTGACGGAAAAAAAGTGTCGGCATTTGTATTAATCTCAAATTCACGTTTTTTTCTCTCTCCTCACTCTCTCTCGCTCTCTCTCTCTTTCTGATAATTCCACCGATCAGGAGCTTTAGCTCGGAGCCGGTTGAGAGCTATTTCGTTGGCAAAGATTAAGGAGGGGGGGGGGGGGGGGAACAGGACCACCTCCCTCAATTAGTTTTTTTCAGATTTTAATATATTCGCCCCCATTAATTTGTCGATGTTAAGGCCTTTCGTGCCATTTCGGTGTCGATTTCTTCCTGGCTAGTGATAGACGAGCCTTCAAAATTAAGATAAACTGGCTTTTGGCCGGTGCATTATGCTACCGAAAAATGCACAAATTGATCCCGAAGGAGGGTCTTGGGGATATGTGTTTAAGCTTGATGGAGGTCTAGGGATTAAACTATAAATATTAATATATAAATAAATAAATAGATAAATAAATATTTAAATATATAAAACTATCCCCTTGAAGTGCTCCTCCTCAAATGGTGATATAAATCTTTGTGTCAACTTTTGGAGTTCATTATAACATGAGTCAGCCAGAGAGAACATTGGAATGGACTATTGTTGTTTGTACAGGTATATACTAAGCTAAACTATTATAACATGAGTCAGCCAGAGAGAACATTGGAATGGACTATTGTTGTTTGTACAGGTATATACTAAGCTAAACTATTATAACATGAGTCAGCCAGAGAGAACATTGGAATGGACTATTGTTGTTTGTACAGGTATATACTAAGCTAAACTATTATAACATGAGTCAGCCAGAGAGAACATTGGAATGGACTATTGTTGTTTGTACAGGTATATACTAAGCTAAACTATTATAACATGAGTCAGCCAGAGAGAACATTGGAATGGACTATTGTTGTTTGTACAGGTATATACTAAGCTAAACTATTATAACATGAGTCAGCCAGAGAGAACATTGGAATGGACTATTGTTGTTTGTACAGGTATATACTAAGCTAAACTATTATAACATGAGTCAGCCAGAGAGAACATTGGAATGGACAATTGTTGTTTGTACAGGTATATACTAAGCTAAACTATTGAGTTATTAACCCTTTCAGTATACAGACGCATATTTCCACTCTGCTATGGCTATCATCAGACGATTTTAATATGAAGGCCTTTATGAGTCAAAGCGGTAAAATATATATCTCAATTAACCATCGTGACTTCCAAAATGTCTTTCTAAACTAAATCAAATCTTGTACAAACTAACCTAGATTATTGATTGATCTATGATTGTTTTTCTGAATTAGGACACCTTTTTCACATTCTTCAGGCTATCATTAGACGATTTTATTCAGTTTTGGAAGGCCCTCTATACATCAAAAAGGAAAATAATGTGACTTCCAAAACTAAATACAATCATCTACTGAGAGCCTGAATAAAAGGTAATATATTTTTCAATTACACATTTAACATATCTTTTTTAAACTCAATAGGATCCTCTACGAAGAAATGCGCCCTCAAATACTGAATAAGTTAATATTTAAATGCAATGTTTTCAAGACAATTTGCTCAGCGATAATAAACTTCTTTAGGTTAATGTGAAGAGCCATAAATAAAGAATATTGGCAAGGTTAGTACTTTGATATATCCGGTTAATATTATCCTTTTGGACCTTACATAACATATAGTGTGGAGGTGTGGGGTGCTGCTAGTGCATGCCATATTCAAAGTGTAATAACAACACAGAAGAAAATCATAAGAATAATTGCATCTGCCAAGCACAGACACCACACAGGCCCTCTATTTCAATCATTACAGATTTTACCATTCTCAAAAGTCTATTTGTACTGTATGTCAAAAATGATGTTCAAATTTATTAAGCGCATTGTACCCCCATCCTTGCATGATATGTTTCACACAAATGAGGAGTTTCACACATAGTTCACCAGAGAGAGAGAGAGAGAGAGAGGATAATTACGAATTGAAAGAGGTAGGACATCTATGGTATTTGCGACTTTTAGATATAAGGGAGCATATATATATGGAACAATATATCAGCGAAGGTCAACTATTAATATTCATTTGTAACCTTTAAGAACAGATTAAAACAGTATTTACTAAATCAATAATGTGTGTGTGTGTGTGTGTGTGCGCGCGCGCGCGCGTTTACAATTCTGTAGATACATAGTACTTGGTCGAGCTTATGTATATCCATGTGTGTTGCGTTGGATGCAGATATATATAATATTGACATGGGCTAATTTGCATAAATCAAGTTGGTATTTTTAATGGTTAAGTAGTAAATTAAGTAGTAAAATTCAGTGAGTTGCTAAATGAAAGGAATGAAGAGCCAGCAAACATAGCTGGATATGGTATGGGAGGGAGAAGAAGAGAAGTAGTGGAGGAGGAGGTGGGGATCAGGAGGTCAGAAGTGTGGGAAGCCATGAAAAGAGTGAAGTTGGGGAAAGCACCAGGAACAGATGGAGTGTGTGGGGAAATGTTGAGGTATGGTGGTGAGATAGTGATAGAATGGGTATGGAAAATGTGCAAACTAGCATGGGAGAATGGGAGTGCACCCGATGACTGGAAGACTGGCATAATAGTCCCCCTATATAAGGGCAAAGGGGAAAGAGGAGTGTGTGGTAACCACCGAGGAATATGTCTTCTAAGCGTAGTAGGGAAGGTATACAGTAGGGTAGTGATTGAGAGAGTGAGAGTGAGAACGGAGAAATGGATAGGCGACGAGCAGGGAGGTTTTAGGAAGGGAAGAGGATGTGTAGATCAGATTTTTACCCTGAATTGTGTTGTGGAGAAGTATCTGGAGAAGAAACAAAAGGTGTATGTTGCCTTTATGGACTTGGAGAAGGCCTATGACAGAGTGGATAGAGAAGGTTTGTGGAAAGTACTTAGAATATACGGAAGTAGAGGGCAAGTTGCTGAAAGCAGTGAAGAGCATGTATGAGGGTGCAAAGGCGGCAGTACGTGTGGAGAGTGAGCAGAGCGAGTTCTTTGACCTGAATGTTGGTTTGAAACAGGGGTGTGTGATGTCCCCGTGGTTGTTTACTGTATATATGGATGGAGTTATGAAAGAAATACTATCAAGAGCAGTGGATGTTGGTGTATCGCTGAAAAGGGAGGGAATTGAGTGGAAGCTACCTATACTGCTGTTTGCGGATGATACAGTTCTGATGAGTGATAATGAATGGGAGTTGCAGGGTCTGGTAAATGAGTTTGGAACAGTGTGCGAAAAACGGAATTTGAAGGTAAATACGGGGAAGAGCAAGGTTATGGTCTTCGAAAGGGGTGAAGTCACAGAGTGTGAGGTGAAGCTGAACGGTCAGGCTATGGAGATCGTCAACTCTTTTAAGTATCTGGGCAGTGTGTTGAGTAAAGATGGGACTATGGATGAAGAGGTGCGGGAGAGGGTACAACAGGGGAAGAGGGTTGTAGGAACGCTAAAAGCAGTAACAAGAAATAGGGTGGTCAGTATGGAAGTGAAGAAGTCCTTGCATGACAGTGTGGTAATCCCGACACTGACTTACGGAAGCGAAGCATGGACGTTGGTTGAGAGACTCAGACCAAGAGTGAGAGCAGTGGAAATGAATTACTTAAGGAGTGCGTGCGGAGTTACATGGAGGGATAGACAGACTAATGAGGAAGTAAGAAGGAGGTGTGGTGTGGAGGTAGATGTGCTGGAAAGTGTGAAAAGGAACAACTTGAGATGGTTCGGCCATATGGAACGTATGGAAAGCGAGAGAATGACTAAGAGGGTGTACGAGAGCGAGGTGGAGGGACAGAGGGGGAGAGGTAGACCGAATATGAGGTGGAAGGATGGAGTGAGGAACTACATGAACGAAGGCGGTGCTGGTTGGGGGGAGGGGCGTCGACTGACTGGGGACAGAGGGGCATGGGGGCGGTTCGTTCGTGGCCACCCCTTCGGGGATCACGGCGTCAGGCAATAGATAGATAGATAGTAAATTAGAAACGGAGACGATACTAATGACCTTGTAATAAAATATTCCATATTGTAATTGAAGTGTATGTAAATTGTGAAATGTATTATTGTATAATCACGGAATGGTGCATTGCGGTTTTGTAATAATTTGTAATATGTTTTGCTTGATACATTTGTTTTTATTTTTATTTTTTTCTATTCCTTTGTTACTAACACTGCACTGCACTCACACTCAGTATGTTATTGGGGAACATGATGAAGAGGGCATATATACTATTGTGTATCATCCTTCTGTGTCATGAAAACAAATGTATATATATAACAACTATGTAAATAAAATTGTTTAATATTCATGGCATTACACTTTTTGAATTGAATTGAATTGAATTGATTACTGCTGCTGCTACTTCCAATGCTACTAATAACTACTACTGCCACTACTACTGTTAATTAATGTTATAATAATAATAATAATAATAATAATAATAATAATAATAATAATCATAATACTTGTAAACCCTGACAATTATAAGTGTCCGTGCCAGACGTACATTACTTAATAAACAAACACATCAAACATATTGATTTACCTTTTCCACTTAATAAAGAAATAAAGTAATGCGACATGATTAATATACATAAGCCTATCAACTTTGGATCTCGTGTTATATAGTCTCGGACGATCCCATTATTAACAATGTTATTCTTATTGTTACGTTTATTGTTATTCTTATTGTTATGTTTATTGTTATGTTTATTGTTATTGTTATTGTTATGTTTATTGTTATTGTTATTGTTATTGATATGTTTATTGTTATTGTTATTGTTATTGTTATGTTTATTGTTATTGTTATTGTTATGTTTATTGTTATTGTTATTCTTATTGTTATGTTTATTGTTATTCTTATTGTTATGTTTATTGTTATTCTTATTGTTATGTTTATTGTTATTGTTATGTTTATTGTTATTGTTATTGTTATGTTTATTGTTATTCTTATTGTTATGTTTATTGTTATTGTTATTCTTATTGTTATGTTTATTGTTATTGTTATTGTTATGTTTATTGTTATTCTTATTGTTATGTTTATTGTTATTGTTATGTTTATTGTTATTGTTATTGTTATGTGTATTGTTATTCTTATTGTTATGTTTATTGTTATTGTTATTGTTATGTTTATTGTTATTCTTATTGTTATGTTTATTGTTATTGTTATTGTTATGTTTATTGTTATTCTTATTGTTATGTTTATTGTTATTGTTATTCTTATTGTTATGTTTATTGTTATTGTTATTCTTATTGTTATGTTTATTGTTATTGTTATGTTTATTGTTATTGTTATTCTTATTGTTATGTTTATTGTTATTGTTATTGTTATTGTTATTCTTACTATCATTAATATTATTGTTATTGTCTGTATTTTTATTGTTCTTATTATTATTATTATTATTATTATTATTTTTATTATTATTCTTACTATTATTTTATTAATGTTACTTAAATGTTATATATATGTATTGTATATATATAGAAACAAATGTAAACCAATTATTTATGGATAAGTATTATAATGAATATTATAAACACATTTATTTCGTAGTAGTGAAAAATTTAATTTCAGTCTTCTTAAGGAGGAATTCAATTGCATCATATTTATTCATAATTATGTTCGACTAAATTACCATATAGATTACTTTAATTAATGGGCTCTACTGTCATTAATCATTCATAGTAATTAATGGGCTCTACTGTCATTAATCATTCATAGTAATTAATGGGCTCTACTGTCATTAATCATTCATAGTAATTAATGGGCTCTACTGTCATTAATCATTCATAGTAATTAATGGACTCTACTGTCATTAATCATTCATAGTAATTAATGGGCTCTACTGTCATTAATCATTCATAGTAATTAATGGGCTCTACTGTCATTAATCATTCATAGTAATTAATGGGCTCTACTGTCATTAATTAATCATTCATAGTAATTAATGGGCTCTACTGTCATTAATCATTCATAGTAATTAATGGGCTCTACTGTCATTAATCATTCATAGTAATTAATGGACTCTACTGTCATTAATCATTCATAGTAATTAATGGGCTCTACTGTCATTAATCATTCATAGTAATTAATGGGCTCTACTGTCATTAATCATTCATAGTAATTAATGGGCTCTACTGTCATTAATCATTCATAGTAATTAATGGACTCTACTGTCATTAATCATTCATAGTAATTAATGGGCTCTACTGTCATTAATCATTCATAGTAATTTATCATTCTTAGTAAATGCTAGCCACAACTCTCACTCACTCACACACACATACTCTTTCACTCACTCTCACTATCACGCGCTCTCGCTCTCTCTCGCTCTCTCTCTCTCTCTCTCTCTCTTAATACAGAGCCTTTGTCTATTCTCTGAAGCCATGTTCAGGGTAATACAACATTACCCTGAAGATGTCTTGAGAGAATAGACGAAACCTTGGTATTTCAATGTTTCATTTTTCCTACATGTTTTACTACGTAATTTGATCACACGTATGTGTGATTTAACCTCCATTATGTAATGGTATATATATATATATATATATATACCGGTATTTGAAATATACAGCAACCCTTTCATATTTCCATCCAATTATCATCCCTGTATTCCCAGTTATCCCCCTTCCTTATCCCTCTCTTTGACCGGACCATCCCAGTGTGAGGTATTATGGAGCCTTCCCCACCCAGGCGCGCGCGCGCACACACAAGCACGCACGCACGCACGCACGCACGCACGCACGCACGCACGCACGCACGCACGCACGCACGCACGCACGCACGCACGCACACACGCACGCACGCACGCACGCACACACACACACACACCAGTAATCTCATCTACATATTCATATTACCCACCAAGCTAAGGACGCCTCGCTTAAAACGCTAACATGAGCCGAACGGGAGGGTTTTTTAAGCATCCAAAATGGGCTGGTTCCAATATACTGAAATGTTGGTGTTGTTTTTGCGGCATAAAGTCAAAACGGCTACAGTCCTAAACAGACACAACCCGACGGCTACAGTCCTAAATGACCATAACCCTAAACGGTCACACTCCTTTACGGCCACACTTCTAAACAACCACAACCCAAACGGCCTTTCTTTTATACGACCACAATCCTAAACTGTCACAACCCAAACGGTCACACTCCTAAACGGCCACACCCCTAAATGGTCACAACCCAAACGGCCACAGTCCTAAATGGTCACAACCCAAACGGCCACACTCCATAACTGTCACAACCCACTCGGCCACAGCCCAGTCACAATCATATACAGCCTTAGGTTACCGGTAGAATAGGCTAGGCTTGGCTAATCTAGTTTAGGTTAGGGTAAGTCTGGTTAGGTTTAGTTAGGTTCAATAGGCGAGCCCACACATGCGGTTTGTGTGTTCGAGTCCTGTAATTAAGTGGCTTAACATGTGGCAAAGATACTTGTTGACTCCATTTAAAGGTTTATTATTTAATCAATGATGTCATCCAACATCAACTGGTAGAAACAATAAGGATTTTAAATGTCATTCATGAACCCTGGCACATTTGTTGCAGTGTCCGCTATGGTCCATATCAAGCTATTCATCAAAGAAATTGGACAATAAATTGCAAACATATTGAGAGAGAGAGAGAGAGAGAGAGGAGAGAGAGAGGAGAGAGAGAGAGAGAGAGAGAGAGAGAGAGAGAGAGAGAAGAGAGAGAGAGAGAGGAGAGAGAGAGAGAGAGAGAGAGAGAGAGAGAGAGAGAGAGAGAGAGAGAGAGAGAGAGAGAGAGAGAGAGAGAGAGAGAGAGAGAGAGAGAGAGAGAGAGAGAGAGAGAGAGAGAGAGAGAGAGAGAGAGAGAGAGAGAGAGAGAGAGAGAGAGAGAGAGAGAGAGAGAGAGAGAGAGAGAGAGAGAGAGAGAGAGATAATGGTAGTAAGAACGACCGCATCCCACAATGGGAGTTATGCTAATAAAACTTTTTCCTATTTGCTGAAACAATAACCTGAATATTAACATTATTAAAATATTTAATACGAAGCGTTTGATGGACAGGTATATATGATAAGGATTATGGATGAGCCTCGTATCTCCCTGTTCATAAAGCCAGTGCCACACGAGCTCGCTTTCCGTCATTTGTTACGGTAAATTGTAGTCTGACATGTGACATGTGTGAAATTTAAGTTTCATCAGAATTCAACTACCTAACATAATATAACTTCAGCTTCAGTATAGTTGACGATTCCATTGCGAAAGAGATCCAAAATATTGCTAGAAACAACTTGCTCCTGCAGTACCCGTGTGACGGCCTTTTCATTATACTCTGGCAAGCAATAGTCTATTTTACTCAGTTTATGAAGGATCTGTTCTAGCTAAAAGCATTAATTGAGATAGTCTGTAGCCTTTTAGTTGCTGGAGGGCCTTCCTAAGCTTAATAAGATCCTCTATTAATGCCCAGAATATAATGCAAAGGACGTCACCGGTACGGAAGGGGTTAAACATTGAACACCATGGTTCCACCCAGTAAAGGGGACAGTGGTTGCTTTTTTGGTATATTAATTAATGTATTCATTTATTGTTTAATTTCCTCGCTAGATTTCCATCAAACTTAGAAACACATTCCCTAGACCCCACTTCAAGGTAAATTTGTAAATTTCCCGGCTGAAGGCCGGTTCCTCTTATAATTGCAGGCTCGCAATTGCTCACCAAGAAAAATCGAAACATAAATGGCACGAAAGGTCGTAAAATTGACAACGAAATGAGGCGAAAAGTTTTAAAATCGCCAAACTAACGGAACGGACGTCTGAAAATTTCAAAACTAATATGCTAAACATGAGGGAGAAGGGGGGCCAGAAAAAGCGACTACTACCAGTGAGCCTGATGAAACAAAAGTCATCAGAGACCAAAATATATTTTTCATGGAAACCTCCCCCACGGAAACTCCTCAGATGCTGGATATTGATTTCGGTCCAAAAGACATAGAAGAGGCCATTTCCAACATGCCATCCCACTCGGAACCAGGGCCGGACTCTTGGAATTCGATCCTAATGAAAAAATGTAAGGAAAACCTCTCAAAACCCCTGGCTATAATGTGGAGAAGGAGTCTAGACACTGGTGACATACCAGATAGCTTGAAAAACGCAATAATTGCCCCACTGCATAAAGGAGGGAGTAAAGCACTACCAAAAAACTACCGCCTGTAGCTCTAACCTCTCACATCATTAAAGTTTTCGAGCGAGTCCTGCGAAGCAAAATTTCAACATTCATGGAGACAAATGAACTACACAACACCGGTCAACATGGGTTCAGAGCGGGAAGATCATGTCTCTCACAACTTTTGGAACACTATGACAAAATTCTTAAAGCGCTAGAAGAAAAGAAAAACGTGGATGTCATTTACACCGATTTTGCTAAGGCATTTGATAAATGTGACCATGGTATAATAGCCCACAAACTGAAAGCAAAAGGTATAACTGGGAAAATCGGACGGTGGATATACAATTTCCTCGTAAACCGAAAACAATCGGTAGCAGTAAACCAAGTCACTTCTGAGCCTTCGGATGTCAAAAGCTCAGTGCCCCAAGGAACAGTGCTAGCGCCCCTTCTGTTCCTCATACTAATTTGCGACATAGATACCAACACCAGACACAGTACGGTGTCGTCTTTTGCTGATGACACAAAATTAAGCAAGATAGTAAACACACAAGAGGACACGGGCCGACTGCAGGAAGACATGAATGTAGTGTTCCAGTGGACCAGGGAAAACAACATGCAATTCAATGAGGGCAAATTCCAATTAATACGGTACGGAGATAATAATGGTGTTAAAGAAATTACAAATTACTTAACAGAATCTAACCACATAATAGAACGGAAAGACAGTGTGAAAGACCTTGGGGTATTAATGTCTGAAAATATGGGTTTCAAAGTACATAACCAGGTCAAAGTGGCGGCTGCGAAACGTCTAACGGGTTGGATTCTGCGTACTTTTAAAACACGCGGTGAATTGCCTATGATAACGCTCTTCAAATCTCTAGTGCTACCGCGGCTTGAATACTGTAGCGTATTAACATCCCCATACAAAGCAGGTGAAATAAATGACGTAGAGTGTACAAAGAAATTTCACTTCGCATATAAGTTCGATAAAACATCTACACTATTGGGAGCGTTTAAGAGCACTGAATCTGTACTCACTGGAACGTAAAAGAGAACGTTACCTAATAATATACACGTGGAAAATCGCAGAGGGTTTAGTACCAAACCTACATACTCCGATAGTCATGAAATTCAGTGATAGGAGAGGCTGGGAATGCGAAATTCCCCGGATGAATAATATGGGCTCTCTGCGAGAGGGCTGGTTATCACACAGAGGCCCACGTCTCTTCAACAAACTCCCACGGCGAGTAAGAGACATGAGGGACATCTCGTTAGACAACTTCAAGAGAGCCCTAGATGTCGAACTGCAAAAAGTGCCAGACGAGCCCATCCTCGCAAGGGAGCGAGCTGTCGCTTCAAACAGTCTACTGCACCAAATCACCACCCATAACGAGGGGCGTCGCGCTCCTTGGTGCCGCTAGAGGAGCGGCGAACACATCCAAAGGTATCCAAAGGTAAGGTACCCCCTTAAGGTGCGGTATATACAGAACGAACTATTTATCAACGTGTTCTACCTTACAATATTGTTTTTACTCAACAGTACATCTATCAAAATATAATAACAATAAGTTACATACCGTTAATAAGAACCCCCCAACACCCGCCTCACATCATACCTGTGGATGGACACAACATATAAGAGCCAAAGACAAGACCACACGAGAGAGCCAGTTTAAGGCAGCAGCGTATTATAATGCTAAACATTTCTACAATACAGAGTAAACCAAAACAAAGTCATTGTTTACATGACTATAGTCCATACATTATAGGTAGGCCAGAAATAGTGACCACTAACCTCTATAACTAAAACCCAACTAGAGTACCATTTATGAAGAGTCAGCCAGGGACTGAGTGGGGAAATTTACAACCCATTTATTCCAGCCCTTTATGAGTTACAGAGGTTAAGGGTACTGATTGCTGGCATACCTATAAGGAATGGACAATAGTTAAATCACATCGGAGGTTCCTTTAAAATGTTCGAGGATTTATATAACCGAGGTTAAATAATGAGGCTGCAAAGAACATATAAAATAACCCTGTGACTTCTATATATCCTTCCTAAACGGAACAAAACCGCTTAATGATAGCCAACATTTAATGACGAAACACCTCATCTAATCCTTAACCCCTTCTGTACCGGCGACGTCTTTTTAACTTTAATCTGGCAACTATTAGACGATTGTCTTCAGTGTCCAAAGGGCCTCCACTAATTTATAGGCTTTAAACTATCTCACTTAACCCTTTTTATTACCACAGACCCTTCTTAAACTGCACAAAATCGTCTAAATATAGGTAGAATAAAATACAAAATACGTTGCGGTACAGAAGGGGTTAAAGAGTTAATAATTACGAAATCTGCCGCAATAAAGATGAACACATTTGCCTGGTTGACATGAAGAAAGGATATTAATATAACAAAACTGCCAATTAATTTGATAAATGAATCAATAATTTTATTTGTTGCGACTACCAACATTTTTCTCAGCCACTTCCATCAATATATTGCTTAAAGTAATATATATATTATAAAGAAGCTTCATGTACTGTAATGCTTAACCCCAGAAAAGCCTCTGGTTGTCATGGAGTAACTAGAACTGTCATATCATTATATATAGGCACTAATAAGTTAAATGTGTATGATTAGAGAGAATGTTGTATTAAGCCACCTCCGATAAATTAATAAAATTCATAATTATAATATACAATGACGCTTTACCTTCGTCTACAATGCAAATTAATTATAATCTACCTGGCGAGAAATGTTCATGTACCCCATCTTTATTAATTTGTGTGGCTTGATTTACATACTTCTATCTATCTATCTATCTTTTGCCGGACGCCTTACTCCCCTTAATGAGGGTGGCCATAAACAGAATGCCCCCAAGCGGACCTATTCCCTGTAAGAGGGACAACCCGAGCCATTTTACTGAAGGACTTACAGGATTGACCACTCAATTTAGGATCCATTCGACTCCGAGGCCCTCTGTGTATCTTGTTAGCATTATTTTTCTACAGTGGTGTTCGGCTAATCCATCCACAAGCCTGCCTTACCCTTAGGTAAGCAGTACGGATTTGTATCAGGTTTACCCCCCTAGACAGGTTGCCGACCTAGGCTGACGAGTCCCATCCACCTGGATTTGTATAAGTTTGTTTTCCCCTAGATGGATTGCCGACCAAGGCTAACGAGTCCCATCCACCCGGAAGTCCCATCCACCCAAATTATGCATGTCGTTAAATATGACAACAAATCATTTACTTTGAAGCAGAGATGTAACTATTGAGTATTTTGCAATTGCGTATAAGATAGTTTGCAGCAAGTTAAGTTTGTTTATCTTATATGCTCATTCATGTATTTATTTATTATTTTGTTCAAACCCTAGACCTGCATCAAACTATTAAATATATGCCCAAGATATTTATTAGTACAACTTTCGGTAGAATTATCTCACTGCCGAAGGCCGGATCTTCCTATATTACAGACTTGATATTATCTCTTGCCAGGAAAAAATCGACACTTAATGGCACGGAAGGTCTGAATAAAGACAAATAAATGGGCCGAAATGTCTTCAAATCGCCAAACTAATAGGGCGAACGCCTTAAGATGTCAACAGTAATGGGGTTAAAGATGGGGGAGAAGGGTGTCCAGAATAACAATAATATGAACAGTGTAGTCTATAGTAATAAATACAAAACTTGCATTTAATTACAGAAATGTACCAATAAGCTAAATGTCTCTGCTTACCGAGAATTTTGCAGTCAGCCACATCCAGCAAATTAATACAATTCATAATTTTAATACATAATGCTTTGCCTTCGTCTGCGATGCAAATTAACTAATTATGTTATTATGTTAGCAGTGGTAGGCTTCCTAATTAATTCGAAATAGGGCCTAGTTTAATCATGATTGTTTTCTTTATCTGCGCGGTCAAAATGCCATGAGCGTAATCAAAGTTAATATTAACCAAATTTGTCTTCCTATTTTGTTTAAGGGGAGGTATTTTTATGTTTTGCTGAACCCTCTTCATGTTTAGCCCCATTAGTTTTGAGATTATAAAACGTTCGCCCCATTCGTTTAGCGAGTTGACGACCTTTCTCCTCGCCAATTTCTAGAGTTTTCGTGATATTTCGGTGGCAATTTGTTCCTGGTGAGGGAAGGCAACCCTGTAATTTAGGAGCACACTAAAATAAAAAAAAATAAAAAAATAATAATAATAATTTATTAAAAATACAAAACCAACTTAACCCACTATATCTTCCTACTTGATCTGATGATGTTTTCTTATTGTAATCTATTGAACTTTATCAGGTTCAATTTGCAATGGTTTTATATCGATTATTATGGTTCAACTTCTTCAATACGGTTATCTGATTTTCATTTTATTCTGGCTCAGTCTTCTACTTAGCTTTGAAAAAATCTGTAGGAACCAAATGGAGAAATACATATGAAAAACCCTCCGACTCTCACACGATATTTCCGTCTATCTATCTATATGCTCAGGCCCAATCCCCATTTTGGGGGTAGCCGACTCAAGACAGAGCAAGAACAGGGAAAACACAAAAAGAACATAAAACAACAAATAAACACAGATAAAAAGCACCAACGCACACACATCCAGGTCACCCAGGAGAAGACCCAGAGACCAGGGTCACCAAGGTTGCTCCAGCACTCCCCCGGCCCCCGACCACCCGGAGAGGTTCCGATCTCAGCAGGCAGACATGCAGCGGAGCCAAAGCCACAAGCCCTCCCACCACACTTCCAGGCGCACCCTTCATATTAATCGTCTCCCCGGGCCAGGCGCCTGATGGACTATTATCTAGTCCAACTTGCGCCCGACCCCTTACTCCAAATGACCACGTGTTCACTCAACTATTCACAAGCATTCTCCATTCACTCCTGTCCACCACCACTTTCCTTGCCTGATCTATAGTCATTCCTCTATCATCCAAAGCCTTTCTTACACAGTCTCTCCATCTCAATGGGGGTCTTCCTGCCCTTCTATCTCCCCTTGTACCTGACTCACATATTCTCTTTGTAAGCCTTTCATCTCCCATTCGTTCAACATGACCATACCAGCTCAGCACCCTTCTGTCCACTCTGGCTGACAAATGTTCCTGCTGACCCACTCTCCTACGTATCTCTTCATTCCTCAATCTGTCCTCTACGAGTAACTCCACACATACTCCTCAAGCAGCTCATCTCCATCACATCCAACCCTCTTTTCTCCTTTTTCTTCAGAGCCCATGTCTCAGCCCCATACATCACTGTTGGCACAACAATTCCTTGATACAGTGCACTTTTATCTTTCACTCCGAGATTTCTCGTCTTCCACATACTTCCCATTGCTCCGAAAACCTTCCTTCCTTCACACACTCTCTGTTTTACCTCCACTTCCATACCTCCACTCCTGCTTATCGTTCCTCCTAGATATTTAAAACACTCTACTTGTTCCAATATTTCCCCATCCAGCCTCACATCTAGATTCACCCTATGCTCTCCCCTATTACACACAATTACTTTACTTTTATTGACGTTCACCTTCAGTTTCCTCCTTCCACAAACCACACCAAACTCTTTGACTACCCGCTGCAGTTTCTCATCAGAATCTGCCACCAATGCTGTGTCATCAGCGAACAGCAACTGATTCAACTCCCAATCTCTACCATTCTTTCCTACTAAACCCAATCCTCTTCCCATAGTTCTCCTTTTCACCTCCCTCACCACACCATCCATAAACATATTAAACAGCCATGGTGACATTACACAACCCTGTCGCAAACCTACCTTTACCTCAAACCATTCACTCAACTCACCATTTCCTACTCTCACACATGCTCTGCTCCCTTCATAAAAACTCTTAACTGCTTCTAACAAGTTTCCTCCTCTTTCATAAATCCTTAACACCTTCCACATTGCTTCACGGTCCACACGATCATACACTTTTTCCAAGTCCATAAAAGCCCTAAATATCTCCTTATGCTTCTCTAAATACTTCTCGCATAACTGTCTTACTGCAAACATCTGATCCACGCACCCTCTTCCCCTCCTAAAACTGCACTGTTCTTCTCCTATTGCAACTTCCGTACACTTTATTATCCTCTCTATCAACACCCTGCCATACAGCTTTCCAACCACTGACAATAAACTAATACCTCTATAACTTGAACACTCCTGCCGATCTCCCTTCCCCTTGTACAATGGCACAATACATGCACTCTTCCAGTCTATTGGTACCATTGACACAGCAAAGCACACATTGAAAAGTCTCACCAACCAATCTATTATCACATCTCCATCCTTCTTTTATACACTCCCACTAGCATACCCCAAACCTTCTTGCTTTTCCCGCTCTCCCAGGTTTCACTGCTTTTTCACATTTTCCTCAATTTATTCATTTTCCATGCCACCTGGGTGGCCTGGTAACATATCTCCAGTCCATACACCTCACTGCCTCAACATGTTTCTCTCTTTCCTCTTGGTATTTAAACAAAGATTCAAAATACTCGGCATATCTTTTCCTCACTTCAACTGGTTCCACTTGTAATTCTCCATATTTCTACTACACGATATTTCTAAACTAAATAAAATCGGCTAATGATAGCCAGAATAAAATCTAGAAAGGTTCGTAATATGAAAAAGTAATTATGTAGCAGGAGTCTGTTTCGTACTATTGGCTTCCTAATTAATTTGAAACAGTTACATTAGATAAGTTTTTTTTTTACCAGCAAGCCACGCAATTAATGTAATCACAGTATATATGTAAAGGGAGATTCATAATGTATCTGTTTATTTGATATATATATATACTGTATATAGGTGTATATCAAGGGAGATATTAATATCTGTTTATTGTATTGACTATAATATACTGTATATAGTTAGGTATTTTTTACCCTGTTTATGTATGTATTTATTCATATATGTAATTATTTGTTTTTACTTTCCTCCCTAGACCTTCATCAAGATTAATAAATTCCTAACCCCCTTCCCTTCGAGATATACTTGTACATTTTGTGACATTCTCCTAACTCCAGGACCCCCCTTCCCGAGATATACTTGTACATTGTTTGGTAGAACATTCCTCTACATTACTCCCAGGACCCCCCTTCCCTTCGAGATATACTTGTACATTCTTTGGTAGAACATTCCTCCTACATTACTCCCAGGCCCCCCCTCCCTTCGAGATATCTTGTACATTGGTTTGGTAGAACATTCCTCCTACATTATCCCAGGACCCCACCTTCCCTTCGAGATATACTTGTACATTGTTTGGTAGAACATTCCTCCTACATTACTCCCAGGGACCCCGCTTCCATTCGAGATATACTTGTACATTGTTTGGTAGAACATTCCTCCTACATTACTCCCAGGACCCCCCTTCCCTTCGAGATATACTTGTACATTGCTGGGTAGAACATTCCTCCTACATTACTCCCAGGACCCCCCTTCCTTCGAGATATACGTGTACATTGTTTGGTAGAACATTCCTCCTACATTACTCCCAGGACCCCATTACCTTCGAGATAAACTTGTACATTGTTTGGTAGAACATTCCTCCTACATTACTCCAGGACCCCCCTTCCCTTCGAGATAAACTTGTACATTGTTTGGTAGAACATTCCTCCTACATTACTCCAAGGGACCTTCCCTTCGAATATACTTGTACATTGTTTGGTAGAACATCAGCTCCATTACTCCCAGGACCCCCCTTCCCTCGAGATATACTTGTACATTGTTTGGTAGAACATTCCTCCTACATTACTCCCAGGACCCCCCTTCCCTTCGAGATATACTTGTACAGTGTTTGGTAGAACATTCCTCCTACATTACCCCCAGGTTCACTTTCGCTCGCCAAGAGAAATATCTAAACCTAAATGGCACCAAAGGTCTTACAATAACAACAGTAATGGGCCGAATAGCTTAAAACCTGAACACTAATTGGTTAACATGAGGGAGAAGGGGTCCAATAAAAACTCTAAAAACTCACTGTCTCTTCTTACTTAATTTGACGAAGTTCTTATTGTAAAACTAGTTACCGTTCTGAGTCAACATTCAATGTTTATATATTGATTTTGTTTGAACTTTTTTAATACGGTTGCCTCATCTTCAGTATTCTGTCTCACATTACACGATATTACTTAACACTGCAAAACAACATCTCTAGGAATCAACAGGGGAAATACTGTATGAACGACCCTCTGACTCTAAGAGGATCTTTGCTAAACTACACAAACTCGTCCAATGGACAATCAGAATATAACTTTGAGAGGCGGCCTAATGAATAAAAGGTTAACTATTTATGTTAGCACTGTTGGCTTTACTATTCTTCCTAAGCTAAATCATATCGGTTAATAATAGCTAGAATAAACATCTCGACGGCGTCCTAATATAGGAAAAGTTACATAATTATGTAGTAGTGTTGACTACTATTCTTCGCAAGATATCTGTTAATGATAGCCAGAATTAAAACTAGATATAGAAACCTAATACAGAACAGGTTTCGTCATTATGTTATTACTGTTGGCTACTATTCCGTAACACTGGTAGGCTTACTAATTATATTTAAATAGTTTAATCATGGAAGTGTATCTATTATCAGCGCCGCCAATACAATGCACGTAATCAAAGTATATTTTAAAAGGATGTTTTTTATTCATGGCAAGCGATAGCGAGCCTGTAATTTAGGAGGAACTGGCCTTTTTCCCCGGACATTTTGTACGGAAATATGTACAAAGTAATCTCGAAAGGGGGCCTTGGAGGTGTCCTTTCTAAAGCGTGATGGTGGTCTAGTGAGAAAACTTAAAACAAAACCCAATCCCAATATATACATCGTCCAACACTACTACAATAAAACTATTGGTAGCTTCCTAATTATTCTGAAATAGTTTAATCATGAAAGTTTTGTTTTTATCTGCCCGGTAATTCAATTAATGTACCGGCAATGTCAGATATATTAAGTTTTTTTTCTGGACCTCCTTCTTCCTCATGCTGAGCCCCATTAGTTTAGAAATTTTAAGACGTTCACCCCATCAGACTGGGTATTATATGACCTTTCGCCCAATTTGTTTGCCAATGTTAAGACCCTTCGTGCCATTTAGGTATAAATATTTTCCTTGACAACAATAGCGAGCCTGTAATTTAGGAGGAACCTGCTTTCGGCCGGGGCATTTTTCTATTGCAAAAATGCACAACTGTATGTAAAATAGGGACCTTCAGGGTATTTTTTTCAAGTTTGATTGAGATCTAGGGAGCAAAAAAAAAAAAAAAAAAAAAAAAAAAAAAAAAAAAAATATATATATATATATATATATAATATATATACAATTTATAATGAATACATAATACATTAATTAACTATTAAATACAAATATATTGTTTTCATCTGCGGGGGGAAATTAAATGGCTATTGGTAATGTCGGTCCTATTAACCTAGTGTACTAGTGTAACATTACTAAAGTAATGTTTCCTTCTTATTGTATTATATTTTACTATTTAATAGTGGCCCCTCCATCATTGACGATATTGCCTATTAGTATAATAGTCTCCATTCAACATCCCGCGTCAGCATTTTGAATCTACTGCCGCGGAAGTATCATGGAGTACTCATCATAAATGCACGCTTAATTCCCTTACGGGATCGTTATTATGATTGGGGACTCTATAGAAAAAACTCCGTAAAAAAAATAAAAAAATTAAAATTAACTTAATATTTGTTTTCCCCCCTGGGGGTAAGGGAATAGAATATGCCCCACGTGCCTTCTGCGTGTCGTAAGAGGCGACTAAAGAGGTTGGGTCGGTGGGCTTGCGACCCCCACCTGGAAAAAATACCTAAGCAAAGAAAAACGAACGAACAGCCTCGGATGCAGACGGAACCTATATTGACGAACCACGACCGACTGAGGACATTCCTTCGGACATTCTGAGAATGGCTACATGGAATGATAGTGGCATGAATGATGGCACAAAAGAGAGAGAGGTTCTGGAAGTGCTAGTGAATGCCAGGCTGGATATAAGTGGAATGACAGAGACCAAATGGAAAGGTTCAGATGTGAGAGAGTGGGAGTGTGGAATGGGTGTGTGTGCTGGAGTGAGTGAAGGAACAGCGAGAGAAGGTGCGTGCTTGTTTGTAAGTAGCAAATGGAAGGAATGTGTAAGAGAGTATGGGTCTGTGGCTTCAAGGATTGTGTGGGTGAGAATGAAAGTAGGAATACAAACGTGGGTGATTGTGTGTGTGTGTATGCTCCGACAGAGGATAAACTTGAAAGAAAGACAGAGGAGTTCTGGATGAATGTGGAGGCGTGCTTAGAGAAGTTTGACAAGAACGAAAGAATATTTCTGATTGGGGATATGAATGGTAAGGTGGGTGATAGGAAAGTTGAGGGACTGGTGGGAGGGTGGGGGGTACCATCAGAGGTTAATGGGAATGGTAGTGCACTTGTGGATGTATATGTGGGGAGGAGGCTGTGGATAGCCAACACCTTCTTCCGACACAGAATGATCCACAGGTACACGTGGAAACGGGTGTGGACGATGGAGGATGAGACAGTGGTGGAACGAAAGTCATTGATTGATTATGTATGTGTGGATGAACGAATGAAGAAAGTTGTGATGGATGCTAGGGTGTATAGGGGTATTGGAGGGGGTCTGTCTGATCATTATGTAGTGGTAGCTAAGGTTAGGATACAAAAGAAGTGGGTGAGGAGAGATGGAGGGAGGCGAGAGGAGAGTGGAATGGTGAGGAGGGTGGAGAGGTTGCAGGAGGAGGAAGTCCGGGAGGAGTACAGGAGAGCAGTGGAAAGACGACTAGGTAGGTTCGACTTGAAAGTTATGGAGGAAGTGGAGGCGATGAGCAAGGGGTTTAAGGATGAGATCTGTGCAGCATGTGAGGAGGTGTGTGGAGTGAGGAGAAGAGGGAGGGGAGTGAAAGGTACAGCATGGTGGACAGAAGAGGTAAGAATAGCTGTGGAAGAAAAGAAGAAAGCATATAGAGAGTGGTTGGGTAGTAGAGGGAATGAAGATTTCGAGAGACAGAAACGAGCGAGGTACGTGGAGAGTAAGAGGGTGGTGAAGAGAGTAGTGAAGGAAAGTAAGAGAAGAGTAGATGAGGAATTTGGAAGGAATCTGAGTGTAAAATGGAGGGAGAGTAAGAAACTGTTCTGGAAAGAAGTCAAGAAAGTTAGGGAAGGTAGCAAGGGAAACAGTAAGGGTGTGAAAGATAAGAATGGGAGAATGCTAGCCGAGAAGCAAGAGAGAGTCGAAAGATGGAGGGAGTACTTCAATGAGTTGCTAAATGTAAGGAATGAAGAGCCAGCAAACATAGCTGGATATGGTATGGGAGGGAGAAGAAGAGAAGTAGTGGAGGAGGAGGTGGGGATCAGGAGGTCAGAAGTGTGGGAAGCCATGAAAAGAGTGAAGTTGGAGAAAGCACCAGGAACAGATGGAGTGTGTGGGGAAATGTTGAGGTATGGTGGTGAGATAGTGATCGAATGGGTATGGAAAATGTGCAAACTAGCATGGGAGAATGGGAGTGCACCCGATGACTGGAAGACTGGCATAATAGTCCCCCTATATAAGGGCAAAGGGGAAAGAGGAGTGTGTGGTAACCACCGAGGAATATGTCTTCTAAGCGTAGTAGGGAAGGTATACAGTAGGGTAGTGATTGAGAGAGTGAGACTGAGAACGGAGATATGGATTGGCGACGAACAGGGTGGTTTTTAGGAAGGGAAGAGGATGTCTAGATCAGATTTTTACCCTGAATTTTGTTGTGGAGATATATCTGGAGAAGAAACAAAAGGTGTATGTTGCCTTTATGGACTTGGAGAAGGCCTATGACAGAGTGGATAGAGAAGGTTTGTGGAAAGTACTTAGAATACACGGAGTAGATGGCAAGTTGCTGAAAGCAGTGAAGAGCATGTATGAGGGTGCAAAGGCGGCAGTACGTGTGGAGTGAGCAGAGCGAGTTCTTTGACCAGAATGTTGATTTGAAACAGGGGTGTGTGATGTCCCCGTGGTTGTTTACTGTATATATGGATAGAGTCATGAAAGAAATACTATCAAGAACAGTGGATGTTGGTGTATCGGTGAAAAGGGAGGGAAATGAGTGGAAGCGACCTATACTGCTGTTTGCGGATGATACATTTCTGATGAGTGATAATGAATGGGAGTTGTTGTTGTTGTTGTTGTTGTTGTTGTTCCCCAAGCTGCCTGGCCGAACAGCCCCAAGGCCCCGAGCAAGGCCAAGGCAATAACCGAGCGCCCCCACAGAACCCTCCCCGCCGACCACAATAAAGCCTGGGGGACCGAAGCCACTCCATGGCGGGGAGCTGAGGAGGGTGCGGAAATGCCCGGGAAACCAAAGCCCCACCCAGGGCCCTGTGTCCCTCAGCAATTATGAAGAGAAAGTTGAGGGGCAAGGGAAAAATGTGACGCTTTGGCTTCCAATCTTGGTAGATTGGAAGGTCAATCCACGTTAGAGACGCCGTCACTTGAGATCTAGAAAATATATAAGTAAAAGGAACAGTCAGAGTAAGCTATGGGTATGGCAGAGATTGCTCAGTTCTCACTCTGATAGACCAGCCCATCACCACATGACTAGAACCCAATCCTCTCAGCATAAGCTAGGAAAGGCCCTAGAAAGCCGCCTTTGGCGGGGGGATAGCTCCCCTATTTCAACCCTTTTCGGGGTTGGGCACCCGCCTATGGGAGTTGCAGGGTCTGGTAAATGAGTTTGGAACAGTGTGCGAAAAACGGAATTTGAAGGTAAATGCTGGAAGAGCAAGTTATGGTCTTCGAAAGGGGTGAAGTCACAGAGTGTGAGGTGAAGCTGAACGGTCAGGCTATGGAGATCGTCAACTCTTTTAAGTATCTGGGCAGTGTGTTGAGTAAAGATGGGACTGTGGATGAAAAAGTGCAGGAGAGGGTACAACAGGGGAAGAGGGTTGTAGGAACGCTGAAAGCAGTAACAAGAAATAGGGTGGTCAGTATGGAAGTGACGGTGTGACGGTGTGGTAATCCCGACACTGACTTACGGAAGCGAAGCATGGACGTTGGTTGAGAGACTCACCAAGAGTGAGAGCAGTGGAAATGAATTACCTAAGAAGTGCGTGCGGGTTACATGGAAGGATAGACAGACTAATGAGGAAGTAAGAAGAAGGTGTGGTGTGGAGGTAGATATGCTGGAAAGTGTGAAAAGGAACAACTTGAGATGGTTCGGCCATATGGAACGTATGGAAAGCTGGAGAATGACTAGGAGGGTGTACGTGAGCGAGGTGGAGGCACAGAGAGGGAGAGGTAGACCGAAAGAGAGGTGGAAGGATGGAGTGAGGAAGTATATGAACGAAGGCGGTGCTGGTTGGGGGGAGGGGCATCGACTGACCGGGGACAGAGGTGCATGGGGGCGGTTCGTTCGTGGCCACCCCTTCGGGGATCACGGCGTCAGGCAATAGATAGATAGATAGATAGATATGACTTTCCATATGTGGATTTCTTGTGTTTTGCTTCCCCGACTTCAGGCCCCCTAGCGGCCATCTTCATCCTTCCTACTTCCGCGGCCATACAAGCCAGTGGGGTGCCGTTGTCGCTCCCGCTTCATTCGACATTTCCAGCGCTTTTAGCTAGTCCTTGCTCATTTGTATACACCTGCGTTGTAGTGAACAGGTTTAGATTAGCTAGGAACGGCTGTCCCATTGGTATGTCCGCAGGAAGTGTGTAAATTAGGGTACTATTGTAACAGGCACCTACGTATCCCAGGATATTCGCGCCACGTGTGTTATTATTATGTTGGGTTGCGCCTTTAGCTTTTCATATCATAGCTAGGAGGATACCACTCTACAAGATTATGCTTCAGGCCGTCACTAAGAGGCAGTTGCATATATTAATTGTGTTTTTTAGCAGATGCTCTAGTCTAAGGGTGACTCCATGTGGTGCTACACCTTCTAGAGTTCGTAATTGCTTGCGGGACCCTGTCGTGGTCCTTCCTCATCTGGTTGCGGTTGCTGGGTCTTCGGAGCGTTGTCTACCTGTGATGTCTCGTCGAGCCACGTGGCCAGCCTGATTAGGGGTCTCCAGTGTAGGCTGCAGGTAATTTAGGATTCTGAATTCTCTGTTTATGTTTTAGCCTATGTGTGCCCCTGGTAATTTTACATGTGTGCTTTGCATGTTATTTGGGGGGAGACGTCCCTGTATTTGTGTGTGGGTTTTGGGGAGAGGAGCTGTGCTTTGCCTCCCCTCTCTGAAATTTTGGTTGTTTGTCCCCGGCGGCCCCATGCAGCAGGGCCCTGGTTACCCGTCTTCAAAACGGGTAGGGAACAACCAAATGTCCCGGCGTGGTAAGTTGAACCACAATCCTTCCAGCGGAAATGCGGAATCCTACGGGAGCTCTGAACTCAGCCCGCCGAGTTAACTCGCCCTGACCACAATTGTCACGCGGTAAAGACTTCCTTGCCCTGTGGCGCTCCAGTCAAGTGTGCAAGTGTTTAGATACGTCATGCGGCAGATAGTCATGCACTAACAGTCTAATAGTGCCTGTGAGACTTGTCATAGGTAAGCAGTTCCAATCATCTTAGACGGAAAAGCCCCAGGTTTTTTCACGGCGAGTCCAGCGGAAGGTTAGAGTAGTTGTGACTATAGCTAATTTTCCGGCGAACTCAAGGTAGGATATATTAACACCTCGCAGGTTATCCTTATGAGCATTGATTCCTGGAAATTTTCTATTTCCAGAATTCCCGGCACCTTAGTGACTACAGGACCGGCGGGTGGTGGCTGCTGATTCCGGCGGAGGTGGAGCCCTCTTTATCCATCATGCCTCGGTTTGAGTTATGCGCTACTCCTAACTGTTCACTCTTACCTATATTCGCTCATAAACTCTGTTTAAAATGTGTTAAGTGTTTAGACCGCTATAGAGGTTTGTGGATGTCAAAGCGTTGTTCCGTTTGTGCCGACTTGAAAACGGCTTTGTTCACCAAGAAAGACTTGTCGTGCTTGGCAGCTTTGCAAGAAATAAAGGCCATTGTTAACACTTATGCAAAAGACACAGCCCATAAGGCTCTTCACTGTGATGACGAGGCCCTCTGGGAACAATTAATAATATAGTCACCTCGGGTCAAATCAGCCTCCCATAAATCTGTTAGGCCTAAAGTGAAATCTAAAAAACTTTCCAAAGAGGTAGTGAGTAGCAGCAGTGGCACTGACAGTGAAATTACCGAGGTTGCCCCCCCGACCAATCAAAGAGGAAACTTTCACCCTCTCCAAGCCGTAAGTCGAGGTCGAGGTCTCCCCGAAGATAATCCCGACACTCTTCGGCTGAGTCTTCCCGGTCTCACAAGCGCCGGAAGAAGGACTCTCAAGTCACGTAGTGGTAGCCGGAAAGAGACCCCACAGCCACCTCCCTCTTCCCCTATCTCCGACTCGCCCAATGTTGAAGCCGGCGGCTCGAAAGTGGGGTCAGAAGACATAAGAGTCCCAACCGGGTCGTGAACAATCTTTAAGTGTACCACCTGATTTCCCCCTTGCTATTCCTAAGTTGAATTATGTTCCACGTACTAGCTTCTCCGCCGGACCTACTGTAGACGAGTCCTGGCCGAGCAACATAAGTGTTTACCTTCAGGTTCACAATTTGTTGATAGCTCCCAAATAAACCAAGACTCACAGCCACCTGCGGTGCGGGGGTGCTGGCGTCAATCGGAGCCATCTCATGAAAGGGTTAGAGTAAGTCAAGAACCATTGATTGGGAGTAATATTTATATGTTATCTTCGTCTGTCCCTGATTTGGTGTGGCCACCGGCGGGTCAGACGCCGGAGGCACAACAGGATATTTCTGGAGAGGTTGAGCTGGAGGAAGTGCCTTTAACCTCGGCTCCACCAGGTCTAACAGGTGAGGAGTCTGAAGCTAGCTCCCAATCTTCTAAGGGATCCCACAGTAAGTGTGTTACCTCAGATGAAATAAGTGATATTTTACATAAAGTAATGGAACAGTATAATCTCCCTACCTCCTCTGACCCCCCTGCCAGTCTACCTGTAGTTTCCACGAGTCACTCCATGATAAGACCTCCACAACCTTTGGGTTTTCTTGCCCCCCTAAGCCTCTGTGCCTCCTATGTCCTTGTCTCCGTCAGTAACCGCGGCTTCCGGCACTACAGTGCCAGCCACACTGACTACCACTAATGTTAGAGTGATCTCGGATATTACTCCTCCTCCCTTAGATAAGGTTCCTCAGAGGATAGGCCCTATGCTTCACCTCTATGGACCTGACTGTTCATGGGTTCTGGCAACGCCACTAAACCCACATTTAGCAGAACCCACCATTTCAGGAGACCTTCCGGTCCCTAGTGAGTGGAAAATTGGGATAAACAAAACCGGTTCCATGTCAGTTGAACCAGTGCCACTTCAACCAGTGCCACTTTAACCAGTGCTAACTCAACCAGTGGCCACTTCAACCAGTGACCATTTCAACCAGTGACCATTTTAATCAGTAACCTAACCTAACCTAACCTAACTAATATAACCTAACCTAACCTAACCTAACCTAACTTAACCTAACCTAACCTACTGGTTAAAATGGTCACTGGTTGAAATGGTCACTGGTTGAAGTGGCCACTGGTTGAGTTAGCACTGGTTAAAGTGGCACTGGTTGAAGTGGCACTGGTTCAACTGACCTGTCACCAACAAAAACAGAAAGTTCAGGGCTAAGGACGAAGCGGGGAGATTACTGGATGTATCAATCAAAGCTATACCTAGTTCTTTTAATCCGGATTTTTTTGGTCATACGGCTGTCCTGGCAGTTCCCGCCGCCTCATCTGCAAGACTCTTTGCGGACTGATCTAAAGCTGATGGCGCTAATGATGTCAAGGCTTTGAATGCTCTCACGCCGGAACTGGATACAATTCCGGTACTGGATCAGTCGCATACGCCAGTCCTGCAAAGGGGGCGGATAGGGGTGGGTCCCGGGGTAGATTGGGAGTTAGAGGCTCAGGTATTTGCATCAACCATTACGTCTAAGTGCTCTCATCAGGTTCCACAGGAAACTCATAATTATTTCTTGTAACGGGGTGTCGCCGGATTTGTTTGCCTTTTTAGCGGCACCCAAAGTAGTCCTCTACACTCTAGATGAGCCCTTTGCACTCCTCCGGCAGCTCATTTGGAAAGGGATTTTAAATTACGAAACAAAGCCTACCGGATGTTCTCTCAGTATTTAGTCAGCCGCCAGGTTGCTGTCTCTCTTAGCAGGACTATCTCGGCCATTGCTGACCCACATGTTAGGAAGGCCACTGAATTGTCACACAGAATTTTATTTCAAAACTCTATTCAAACCTTAGGAGACATCAGAATAGCGATCATGGAAGCGGTTCCAGCCCGCCAGGATCTAAGAGTGCATCTAGTAAAAAAGTTACCGGATGACATTGGGCGCCGGGTAACTCTTTCGCCGGTACTTACTGCCTCCCTTCTTAACTCAGAAACGTAGAGTGTAGTCTTAAATAATATTATGGTCAATTGGTGGAAGCAGATTACCTCCCAAGCTAGGAGAGAACCATTTAAGAAGCCTTTTCATAAGCCAAAGAGCGGAGGTAAACCTAACCAACCCCATGCTAAACAGTCCTCTCGAGATCCCAGAACTCCTCCTCATCAGGGAAGTACTCAGCCCAAACCCAAACAAGGTAAATATTCAGGGTATAGAGGTAAGCCACACCAGAAGTCAAATCAGGGGCAGACGTCAGCCAAAACTAACCAGCCATCTGATACCAAGCCACCTCCCCCTCCAAAAAACTAGCCACCCAAACTCTCAGTTTCTCGGCGCAGTGCTTAGGCACGCCGGATTCGAGAGTTGCTTCTCCGAACAGGCCCTGTTTGCAAACTGGGTCGTTCCAGTTATTCCGCTCGACCTGGCCCAAGAAAACTTGGGCCAGGAAAGTAGTAAGCAAAGGGATCACCTGGCGGTGGCTCCGGCGACCTCGAATGCAACAATGCAACAATGTGTCACAGGAGGTGGAGGCCCTGGTCCAAGAAATGATCTCCAAAAGAATCATTGTACCAGTAAAACCAACTTGCCCAGTATTCACCTCCAGACTTTTCTTAGTGCCAAAAAGGGACAGTGTGCAAATGCGACCGGTGTTGGATCTCTCGCATCTGAACACCTTTATCAAGAATTCACCCTTCAGGATGCTTACAGTCAATCATATCAGGTTTACTCTTCCGCCGCAAGGTTGGATGTGCTCAATAGATCTCAAAGATGCCTAGTGGCATGTCCCTATAAACAAAAGGTTCCAGAAATTCCTCGCTCTGAGGATCAGGCAAGAGACTTATGCGTTTCGAAAAATGCCTTTTGGGTTAAACCTGGCACCGAGAATTTTCACAAAATTAGTCCGGCAAGACCTTTTGCCACTGTTGATCCAGGGCATAAAGGTGTTTTGGTACCTAGACGACTGGCTAGTGGTGGCAGAGTCAGAGGAGTTATGTCACATTCATGCAAACCAAGTATTAAATCATGTGCAAAACCTAGGGTTCAAGGTGAACTTGGCGAAGTCTCGCCTGGTTTCCACAAGGAATATTCAGTGGATAGGGCTGGTCTGGGACACCACCAATCTGACTCTTACTCAGAGTGTGGACAATCGCGACAGATTTAGACGGAAACTGTTTCGTTTTCTCCACGGTCTAAATACGACCAGGAAAACGTGGGATTCTCTGATCGGCTCTCTCAACTGGATCCAATTAACTGTGAAGTTGGGCCGGTTGAAAGTGAAGAGATTAATCTTGGAAGGCAACAAAGTTTTTCCTCTCTCGCCGGAGAATAAATTATGGCCAATTCCTCCATTAATCCACAGCTTACTATCGGTCTGGGCCAAGCCCAAGACACTATACTCTGTAACAACATGGGTTTCTCCCCCACCTACGGTATGGGTAGACGCAGACGCTTCAGGAGCACTAGGTTGGGGGTATCAGTCAAATCTAGGCCATCAAGGGCAGGGCACTTGGACCCAAGACAATCAGTTTCACATCAACAAGCAAGAGCTTTTAGTTCCTCTCTCTTTTTCCAAGATTACAGCATGTCGTTACAAGGAAAATCAATAGCGTTCCATATGGACAACCTAACTGCAGTCCATTGTATTCAGAAACAAGGCACGGTGAGGTCCCGAGAGTTGCTAAAAGTGTCAGAACAGATCTTTGCCCTGGCAGAATCGCTGGGGCTTCACCTACATGCAGCATATCTCCCCGGCGTGTCGAACGCCTTGGCAGATGCTCTATCCCGGAGGCGGAGCACCTTAGTAGAATTAGCTATCAAACAACCGTCTTCGACAGAATGATTGCGAGGCGTTACCGTCCACAAGTGGATCTGTTTGCATCCAAAGAGAATCACAGACTCCCTCTCTTCCTAACTCGCCAGGGGGTGACCCCGGCGGGGGGGACCGGATGCATTATTAGAGGACTGGAACAGGTGGCCTTCAATTTATCTTTTTCCTCCACCAGATTATGTGCTAATGTGCCGGGTAATTCACAAACTAAGAGGTTATCGGGGCCTAGTCTCGATGATCGCGCCGTTATGGCCGGCTCAGGCGTGGTACCATCAGTTGCAAGAATGGTGCAGGATCCCGGTGACGCTCCCGGCCTCCGCATTCCACTTAGAGACAAATGGCAACCTTCGGACCTCGCTCAGTTTTGCCTTCTGGACATTTACTACACAAAATGGTTAGCTCAATTTGGGAAAGTGTCACAAATAAACTTATGAACCAATATACCATGTCTACCAGGAGAAATATCAATCACATTGGAAAACTTTTACAACCCGGATTGTAGAGTCAGGGCAAACAGATGCATCGGGAGCCTTGATTTTCAAATACCTAGATTATCTATTTGAGCAAAAAACGGTTTTCAGTAGTCACATTAAAAAATCACTTATCGGCCATCAGAACTCCCTTCTTTGATATCACAGGTCTTTCCATACCGCAGGCAGAGGAGAAAGGGTTTATGAGGGCGTGTTTCAAGCTGCGCCCACCACCGCGTCGGCTGATGCCCACCTGGTCACTAGACAAAGCCTTATCATTGCTTCAATCACGTAAATACAATAACTCGCCGGATTTTGATTCACTCTTAAAGAAGGCTGTTTTCCTGATGGCTCTCGCCACGGGGAATAGGGTGTCTGAGCTGGCGGCGATGAGCAACGAACCTAATTGCCTTAGGTTTGGGAGACTGCACGATCATATGCAAATCGCGCCGTCTCCCACATTCATAGCAAAAAATTAGCATTCTGATTATGTGTTTTCTGAATTTTCTGTTCCGGCATTGAAACGCGGACACTCTCATCATATTTTATGCCCAGTGCAGGCCTTAACTAGGTTTATGAGGGCTGTGCCTCCTCACCAATCAGGTGCTCTATGGGTGAACCAGGCAGCTAATCGTGTTACGAGAAGAAAGTTAGCTTCTCTGTTAGTAGACGTCATTAAAGAAAGTAACCCCGGTGTGGTGGGCAGGGCTCACGACATCAGGAAATGGGCAGTCTCTCTTCGTTTCTTACAAAACTTTTCGATAGAAGACATTGCTAATACTCAATTATGGGCGTCCAATCATACTTTCGTAACACGTTACCTGTCGGTCGCTCTCTATAAACCAAAGTGTACCTGTGTAGCTTTACGACAACGGGTCCAGTAGGTTAGGTTCTATTGTGTAAGGTTTGTTTTAAGAGAAAGGGGGGGGGGGGTGCGGAATAGCCCATACCTCACTAAGTCCCCGTCTGCCGTAGAATTGTGATAAATCACGAGCTGTGATCGAACTGGTTGTAAAGTTCAACAAATTTTATTTTATGTTAATTTTAAGAAGAAATCTAGCATAGTTGCAACTATGTAGTTTTATCAGAATGTACAAACATATAATTATTATACTGTACAAATATTGTTCAGGTTAGAACTAAATTCTACAGAGTTATAGTTCTATTTATGGGAACACATGTGTGTCCCCAAAAGTATCATGCATAGATCTTAAGGAAAAGATCTGGTCATGAGTAAGCAGACATTCTTGATGTTACGTACTACTTACAATCTTTTATATTTTTTATAAAAATTATATTGTTTGCATACAATAAAACTTAATAAATGTTATACAGATTATTTTGTCCCCTGACGTTAGGATATTGTCACGATTGTCCCCCTCCAGACTTAGTGTTCAGGCAATATCGTCAATGATGGAGGGGCAACTATTAAATTATAGGTTTGATTCCCGGAGGGAAGTAGAGAAAACCTAATATTTAGTAGGGCCCCGTAATCATTGACGATAAAATGACTCTCCCATCCATCCCACTTCCCATTTGTTGATTTCTAGAGTTGTATCTTGGTATATCAATGAAGGACGAAGATGGCCGCTAGGGGGCCTGGAGTCGGGGAAGCAAAACGCAAGAAATCCACATATGAAAAGTCATATGATAACAAATATTAACTTAATTTTTCTTTTTTACTTTTTACAGAGTTTTTTCTGTAGGGTACCCAATCATAATGACGATCCCATAAAGGAATTAAGCGTGCACTTATGATGAGTACTCCATGATACTTCCGCGGCGGTAGATTCAAAATGCTGACGCGGGATGTTGAATGGAGACTATTATACTAATAGACAATATCGTCATTGATTACGGGGCCCTACTAAATATTAGGTTTTCTCTACTTCCCTCCAGAAATCAAACCTATATTCTCTTACTAAATATTCACTGTTGTTGTGTTCTAATATCGAATCATTATGTTAACATTTTCAATACGATTACCTCATTTGACTTCATACACTTTTATACCTTTCTCACCTAATATAACATGGGTTTACCACTGTTAATTTAACTCAAATCTTTTCAGTACGGTAGACGGTCTTTCAATTGTATTGTATTCTTCCTATCATTAGAACATTTTAGTAAGTTTAGGAGGGATCTATAGCAGTTAAAGGCGGCAAACTATATCACTGAACCCTTTTAACTGCTACAAATTATTTCAAAACTGCATTAAATCGAGTAAATATAGCAAGAATAAACCAACAAACCACCACCCGTACTGAAAGGGGTAAGGGGTAAATTAGTATGGACACTTTAATAACCCTTTTCATACCTTCTATAAACCCATAATTGCTTTGTGTAATACTGGAAGGGCGAACTAATTAGGTTATAACTGTTGGTCTTGGCGAAGTTCCCTTCCTAATTAATTTAAATAATCTAATAGATAAAGGTTTGCCTTTATCTGTGCGGCAAATTCAATTAATTTTAATCCAACCTGTTAATAGCCTTGTGACTCGCCTTGTTTAATTCAGTGCAGGTTGTATTATTAGAATTAAATAGACTTCCTCCGGTTCAAAATTCCGTGTTTTAATTTTTCGTTTATAAGATAGCATTATTATAATTTACTTTAATTGTTTATGCGTACAGTTTATCATCACTGAACAATTCTTGAAACATTCTCAATAAGATTTTGTTTTTTCTATGTAAGTGAGGGCGGCAAAAGGCAGAACTGCCTATAGCGAGTGCCTCCCTCATAGTTGGAAGAGTGACAGGGCCATAATCAAGGGGCGTTCGAGCCAAAATGCCATAGGAAATCATAGGAAGAGGGAAAAACTGATTCTGGGAGAGAGTTCCAGAGCTCAGCTGTTGAATAGAAAAATGTCTGAGAGTAACATTTAACTCTTGGGTTGGAGAGTTGCACAGAGTAGGGGTGGGATTGTGTTGCAAGACGGGTACCACGTGCCCTACGTAAAGGAGGTGGTATACACTGGGAAAGCTTTGAGGAACACTGATTATTATAGTAGCGATAGAATAGCGAGAGAGATGCAACAACAACGAAGAGAGAGATTGCAGAGAGTTGGTGAGTGGACGGGAGTTAATGATACAAAAGGCCTTCCTTTCAATTTTGTCTAGGAGAGCGGTGTGAGAGGAACCTCCCCAAACATGTGAACAATACTCAATACAAGGACGCACTCTGCCTCTGTACAGAGCAAGTAGCTGTGCAGGGGTAAAGGACCCCTTAGGCGGTTGAGCACACCCAGCTTCTAGGAGGCTGCCTTAGCAAGGCTGGTAATATGGTCCTTCCAACTGAGAGCAGAAGAAAATGAGAAACAAAGAATATTGAGAGAAGATGAAAGATTGATTTTTGTATTGTTGAAGAATAAGGGATAGTCCGCAGGGAGTTCCTGACGGGTAGATAGATGGAGAAATTGGGTTTTGGAAGCATTAAAGGTAACAAGGTTTTCTCTGTCCCAATTGGATATAGTAGTTAGATCAGAATTTAAGTGTTCTATGCCTTCATTCCCTTTGTATTATATTAATTGTATTCTGGCTAACCTTAGGGCTTAGACGATAGTAACTGAACTTTGAATCTCTAGAAATTGAAAGAGGATATGCTGTATGAATTGTCTATCTGACTCTCGCAGACACTTCCTAAACTAAATGAATTCGTCTAATGATAGCTAGTTTATATATTAGTTTTGTTATTATTATTATTTATTTTCTGTTTTTAGGAAGGAGTCATATTACTGAAATGGTGAAGTAATTATGTTAGTATAAAGTAATAGTGGTCGTTTCCTAATTAATTTGACATAGTTTATTCACAAAAGTGTTGATTTCATCTGCTCAGCATATTCAATTATGGTAATCAAGCTTAATACAAAAACACCACCAAGACCCCATTTGAGATAAGTTTGTACATTCTTCAACTTGTAAATGTCCCGGCCACAGGCCACTTCCTCCTTAACCCTTAAAGAGCGGCGCTCGACTTAAGTCGTGCACCAATTTGCAGCAAGTTAGGAGCATTATTAAGGCTTTTATTGGGTTAAAATCGAGTGCAAATGGCCGGGAGAGCAGCTGGCCAGACAGCCGACTCCCAGGGCTTACCGCCGCCCATTAACTCATGTTCCCTGTGTTCTCGAGAGGCCGGAAGTGTAGCCAGTAGTTTGCATAGCTGGGAAAAATATACCAATATATGCTAAACTTCCATGTTCGTGGCACCACTGCAAGAGTACCACGAGTGCTACGTAGCTCGTTCTGGTCTCATTTTGAAGCTTTTAGTGCCTAGTTTTTTGCTAAATAATTTTGTTTTCATGCAGATGCTTGATTTATCATGCAGATGCTTGATTTATCATGCAGATGCTTGATTTATCATGCAGGAGGGCCTGAATATGCCCAAATGAGCCCAAAACACCCCGCTAGACAAGGGTTAATTACAGGCTCGCTATCGCTCGTCAGGGAAAGAAATGCACCTACATGAAAAATAAATGGGGTGAAAGGTCGTAACATTACCAAACTAATGGGTTGAATGTCTTAGAATGCAGGAGAAAGGTGTCAATAAAACAATCTTTGTTTTATTGACACCTTGTTCCTGTATTCTATGTTGAAGTATGTACAAACTTATCTCAAAGGGGGGGTCTTGGTTAACGTTATCTTATTATTTATCGAATCATTGCCTCACTCTAATTCGTTTAATAATGTTTTTTACTATAATATATAAAATACCGCGAAAACGATAAGAGAATACGTCAGGAGACCAACCAGAACCACAGAAGAAGGCGAGGACGGAAACCCCAAGTAGACGAGTCGCGGCACTATACCAAGTCACGCCGGACAGAGAGCCAAAGGTCTCGCCGATCAGCCAACGCCCCAGCACACCAGGCAGGACGATCAGCCACAATACCCCCATGAAGAAGAGAGTACTCTTCAGTCAGCCCTTCTGAGCTACCTGTACTCTGCTCCTATCCACTATGTGTACCTTCGTTTTCAATATGTAATACCAATGTTCATCCTGACCCCTGTGCATTATTATCCTATAATTATATATGCCAAATAAGAATAAACAAACTTGTCTTCACCATTGAAGAAAATCAATGATCCATATATTCTTGTGTTTTCCTTTTCTCCCCACCTCACCATATAGCTCGGGGAGAATAGATAAGTAGAAGTTAAGAAAAACGCGTATCTTCGCTACCGAAGAAAGAAAGCACTGCCAGATGAAACAATTATATGAATGTATGAAAACCTATTTTATGCAATAAGATGTGAACATATACCTCAATAGATCTTGGGACACTGCTTTCCCACACATACATACTGTACACATTTTTTTTTTTTTTTTTTTTTTTTTAGAGACAATGAACGGAGGAAGGAAAAACACAGATAAAACAAAAAGGTCCATGTGCCTAAAGGCATCCTCCATTCATAAAATGTTTGTAACAACTGGATTTAAACATTTGTAGATTGTAAGTTTGTGGAAAGCAATTCGAGGGAAGTGAATTCCAAAGAGTAGTAGCTCTGGGGATAAATGAATTCTGATAAGCAGAAGTTCTGCATTGTGGAGGAGAAAGTGTAAATTCATGGGCGCTCTCAGCTGCCCTAGTTCTACGGGGAAAGATGTGGAGAGGCGGCACAATTGAAGCAAGTTCCTCGGAACAATTGCTTTGAAAATATCTGTAGAATAATGCAAGGGATGCAACGTTTCTTCGTATGGATAATGTAGGAAGGTCCTGTGTGATTGCAGGGTTATTGATTAATCTAATAGCTTTATTTTGAATTTTATCCAACTGCCTCAATGCAACCACTCCACTTCCACCCCACAGAGGTGAACAGTAACCCATCTGAGAACGCACATGACTTTTATTTATCACGGCCAACTGCTCGTCAGTGAAGAATTCTCGAACTCTGTACAGGAGTCCCAGTTTTTTAGAGGCATTCTTAGCAATGCTTCTAACATAATGTGTCCAGCTCAAGTTAGTAGTTAATGTTACACCGAGAATGTCAATACTAGGGGAAGTGAGAATATTTACATCATTAACAAATATATGGGAGTCAGTGAGATTCTGTCGGTTAGAAAATTGAATGTACTTGGTTTTCTGTGCATTAAAGGAAACTAGATTCTTTTATTCCCATCCATTAATTCTAGAAAGGTCTTGGTTCAGAGAAATTGCAGTGTTTATTTTTGAATTTATAAGATCGGGTTGGGTGAAAGAATTGGTAAATGTAAAGGAACTGTGGAGTGTTGAGTCATCTGCGTAGGAATGTATTGGATTATGAGTGGTAGATATGAGATCATTGATATGAATGAGGAACAGAATTGGGGCCAAAACTGATCCCTGGGGAACACCAGCATTTATTGAGTGAAATTGAGAATAAAGGCCATCTACCATTACACATATTTTTCTGTTATGAAGATAAGAAGAAATTAGTGGAACTAATGATGCAAGGCCGTAGTGTGACATCTTCGACAATAAGGATTGATGCCAGACTCTATCAAATGCCTTTGATATATCCAGTGCTATTGTATGTGTTTCACCATGTTGGTCTGTAGCTTGGTTGATTTGATGCGTAAGAAGGCAAAGCATGTCTGCAGTTGATCGACATCGTCTAAAACCATATTGCCTATCACTGATTAATTTATTATTCTCAAGATGCTTAATTATGTGATTATTTAATATAATTTCAAAGACTTTACCAAGAGTGGAAGTTATAGCTATTGGTCTGTAGTTTGATGGATCTGAAGAGGCACCTTTTTTAGGAACTGGATGGATGTTTGCTTCTTTCCAGGGTACTGGGAAGCATGAGGTATGAGTACACAGACGGAAATTTTTTGCCAATACAGGAGCGAGCACCAAGGAGCAATTCTTAATTACTATTGGAGGAATTTCATCTGGACCAGGAGCCTTATCTACTGAGAGATTCTGCAAAATAGTTTTGACATGTCTGGTGTGGATCTTAAGTGAGGGAATTTCAGGCGAATTAAAATTAAGTACAGGGACATCTTGATTTATTTCATCTAAGGTTGAGTTGGTGGAGAAAATATCCACAAGAAGGTTAGCTTTACCTCGTGGGTCACTTACAAGATTGCCAGTCGGAGATTTTAATGGTGGAATGGATGAAGCAGTAGTGAAGTTGGATTTAAATGAGTTAAGAGTACACCAAAATATTTTGTTATCATTTGGATTATTTAGAAGTTTATTTGCCTGCTTGTGGAGAAAGTTTGATTTAGTTAGGTTTAATACAGTTTTGGCATGATTTCTGATGTTTCTAAAGTAATTAAAGGCTTCATGTGTTTTTGATCTTGTGTATGCATTGTAGGCTATTGCTTTTTGTTCAGTTACTCTAGCACAATTATGGTCAAACCATTTAGGTGAATTAGATCTTTTACTGTACTTTTGATGAGGAATAAAAGTTTCTATTCCAATTTTTACAAAATCTTGTATGTGGCTCAAGGTGGAATGTGCAACATTAGAAAAGAAAGAGGTCCAGGGAATATCAATAAAGAAACCTTGAAGACCCTCCCAGTCTGCCCTATCGTAATGCCATTTAGTCACCAAAACAGGTTCAGAGTGGGAAGGTGTGGTAGGTGATAGACAGGTGGCCTGTATCAGACAGTGATCAGAAGATCCAAGCGGGTACCTCACTGTAACATCATAATTTTCTGAATTGGTTGTTAAAAATAAGTCCAGTAGGTGGGAATTATGATTAGGATTATCTGGTACACGGGTGGGTTGGTTGACTAGTTGAGTGAGATTAAATGAGTCTGCAAATAGCTCACATTCAAGACCAGCATCATCAGTCCTGGCTGAATGAGTGAGCCATTCAACATTATGGACATTAAAATCACCCAACACAGTGATTTCAGAAGAAGCATTTAAGTTGAGGACACTGAGTTGTGAGGACAGAGAATCAAAAAGACTTTGCTCTGGAGGAGTATTTGGGGAACGGTAGATGCAACATATGTATTTAAATTTACCAGCAGAAATTAATTTGTATATAGAATAATCAAAATAGGGACAATTGAAACTAGTAACCTCCTCCAGGGCAATTTCAGATTTTGCGAAGCAACATGATCCTTTAGGTCTGAAATTTTGGAGCAGTTGATAACCTGGAAAATTAAATCTAGACGTGTCAGATGTGGATGTTACTGGAGTCTCTGTCAAAAAAAGGAGAGTAGGGGATTCTGCTTGAAGAAATTGGTGTACAGAATTGATGTTAGAGTGAAGTCCCCTTATATTGCTAAAGAAAAAGCTGCACCGACGAGCAGCTTTGGGACGTTGCAATGCTCTAGACATAGTCGCATGATGACGACCAGGAAGGCCCTGTGTCAATGACCCAACCCTGCCGGGGGTGGATATCCGAGGGACCACCAGGTTTGCTCTTAACAATTGTACTGCCATATTTATTGGGTAAGGTGTATGGTGTTACATGTATGATATGTAGTGGGAAGAGTAGTGTTTTATGGATAGAGGATAGCAATGTAGGGCAATGTCGTGAAGTTGGATGTGTATGTTATATAAAGAGGGTTTTCCTGATACCCCTGATGTGTGAGGCAGAAAGATATGTATCCAGCTACCAAGGCCTGGGAGAGAAAATGGAATTCAGGCTATTCCCTGAGTCTCCCGAAACCTTGGCGGTAGTACTTCCCTGGGCGGGGCTGCCTACCCCTACTACCTACAAAAAGCATGCCTTTTTTTGACACTCTTCAACTAGTTTTGCTAGTTACACAACCCACACATGCTTCCTTCTAAATAAGTATACTCTGTACCTAATTGTCTCCACATACAAACAACGCGGGAGGCCTTCCGCGCCCATGACCCGAGAGAGGGCGCTCCATGCGTTTGAATACCCGTGTGTTCACCCAGGCCTGCCAACCCGAACCAGGAAGGTTGTGTATGTACACACTCTCTTAGACAACGCAATACAGAGGGAGATTTATATATTCTTATACACAAAATTACTACCAACAAAGATCCGTAGTAAAATCCACCAGCCACCGGGACAAGGGTAAACGCTGTCTCGCGCGCATCATAGCCCTCACTTGTCCGGTGCGCACGACACACCTTCAATTCTCCCGACTCCACCAATCCTCCCCGAGAGTCCAAATTTCAGAATTCATTCCCTTTACTCACTATTATTGTTTTCCAGAGTTCTATTGAGTTTATATAGACCCCCTATGAATTAATAATTAACCTTTGATAAAGTACCCTACTCTAGGAGCTATAATTGACCTTTCTCATCACCCCATCACCGAGTAATATCATTGCATTGAAGGAGACCTTGACTAACAGAACAAGAAGGGCTCAAGGACCCCATCTAGGATACCTCCTCATGCCCTTACCATTCTAGAGGTTCCGGGGAAGTACACTCAGTATCCTCAATACCAGTTCAGGATTTCTGAGGAAAGTCAAGCAATTTTGAGGCTTCAAAAGTCCTTATGAACCTTATGAAGTCTTAAGATTACCCTCCATTCAGTTAGACTGACGGCCTGCCGAAAGCTCAAATATACTGTCTGTGAGTAAAAACCCTATACTAGGGATCATTGTTAGCCAGAGGCCTGCCCAGCTAACATAGAGACCCTACTTAGGCGGTCCCTAGCTAGTCTAGTGGGAAAGCGTACGGCCTGCCGGAAACTTTCTTCTTAGACTACAAGTTACCGATAACTGTGGCCTGTCCCAGGAACTCTGTCCTCATCTGGCATACCAGTGAGATACACTGCTCCTGAGATAGGAACAACTTTCCTAAAGGGTTAGGAAGAGACTTACTGGCCTGCCGCTCTCTCTTCTTGATTCTGAGGTTGGAAAGGAGGATACCGGCCTGCCGCTCCTGCTTGTCAATCTCACTAAGGTGTTACGACCGGCACTACGAAATAAACAAAGGCACTTAATAATGGACTAGGTGATAGGCTATATCTGCAACAACGGTACACTAATTCCAAACCCTCGAACTATTACGCCGGTGAACAAAACACTTAAAACCCTCCAGAGTTAATCTACTGGATAACGGGGTATCAATTAACTGGGTTTTTAGTGCACTTCTACAAAGGCTTTCCGGTGATGGCAAAGCCAACTCACAACAGGAGTACTTACCTTACGAAAATGCTCTTAAGTAGTAACAATGCTTGAATAAACTATCATAAGATTTAATAAAGGAATTTATGTTTACGCTAACTTTAGTGCGAGTCTGTACTCAACACTAAACTCCCCAATGCTCTATGAAAACACTGGAAGTCCAGTCCTACAGCAATCAGATATGGAATCTTCTGAAAAGGTCTGATGCTCTAAGATGCTCGTTAATATAGAACAGAAGTAATGCAGGGGCAGGACACCAAAGAGTGTATCTTAAATACACCAGTAATTAGGATACATATATATAACAAGGGAGTGCAACAACTCTGTGACAGCACTAATAATAGCCACTCAAAAACAGTACTTCCTTAGCCAACGTAACAGCCAAACTGGGTTGTGCACTATGCATCAACCCCGGCTAAAATAAGGTATGAATAATTCCTAAAGCATACACAATTAAAGTTAATATACACAATGCTGTCTTTCTCACTAATAAAGTCTAGCAGTGGCATAAAAGGTATCAGGAAACTAGGCAGAGCGCAAGCATGCTCGTAGCCTACTGTCTCCCCTTGAACAGATTTCCCTTATGTTACGTTAAGTGACTTGGAGGCTCTCTTGGTAAGCCCAGATCTCAAGTATCTGGTCTTACCCTGGCGCTCCACAAAGGTCAACAAAATGAGGTAGCAAGCATACAGGTAAGAGTAGGCAAAAGCCCTTCACCTGTATACTGCTACACTCGCAAAGGAAAATATGCACAAGGGTTACAGGCTACCTAGCTTCATCGAAGTCGTACAGGCTCTGACTTGCCACATACATAACTCAGACAACAACTAAAGATACCCTCCACTGTCTAGCATTAAATAGTAGGAAAGAACAACTCAATAATTAGAAGCACCCCAATACTATGATACCATTTGACTATGACTCTAATAATCCCTAAAGCTAGTGCAAACATATATGGAGAACTGGTACTGGTAATACGACTGGCCGACTATGGAAGTCGTATGCAGAACCAGAAGGGATAAGTAATTGAATAAAGAGAGAAGTATGAAAAAGAAGAAGTTCAGAGAGAGAAATAGTAGTACAGGGGGTTAGATGGGGGTACAGATTGCAAAGGATATGTAGGACCAAGCACGCTATGCCAAGCTCTGCAGGAGAAACGCGGGCAGGAGCCCCCCAGCACTAACAAAGACAGCGGCACCCAATCACAGGCGACTACGTCATGAGGTGCAGGCGTCATATGACGCGTCAGGCCCGCCGGCCAATCACGAGCGTGGGAAACTCCTCCGACCGAGGGAAGCACACGAACATACACACGCACATATTACCACCATGCTGCTCGCTCTCTTTCTCACTACAACTTCACACAACACATCCTATATTCTATCAATGATATAAAATACTTCCAAGTGTCACAGACAAGAATAAAGACCACCACTGATCTGTCTGTGACAACGTGAACTCTATGAAAGAAAGAGCATAGTTCTACGATTATTGTAGCCCATTTCACTGCCCTGGCGAGCGCTAGCGAGTTATGAGTGCATTCTGGCAAGCTGGCCAGCGTAACACCCCACCCAAGATGTGGGATGTTTCAGCCTCAGGTGAACTCCACATCTGACCAGACAGAATGCCCACCAACGCCGTATCACCCAGCTACTCTCCCAAGTTGTGAAAACAAGTCACGATCACAAACATAAAACACTTCATTATGAGAAAAAAAAATATGCACAACACTTCCCCAAAATAATAGCATCATAAAAATTATATCACGCTCAACGAGCAAGCTTCACCAAGCCTAGCCTACTAAGACAACAAGTAAGAGTGTCTTAGATTCATGCTGTGATATACTGCACTTATAATACTATTGTGACGCATGTCCAGTGTGAGCATGCTGTACAGAACGCCTAGTCATGCCCCACTCTCGCTAGGATCGTCAGGGCAGGAACTTTGGCTGTAGTCTATGTAGAGTTTCCTAACTTAGTTCATGTGAGCCGTTGTACTATAAGTAATATGAATATGTATTTTGTTTTCATCTGAGTCAACGAGTTCTATTTTATATCATTAGTTATAAGTATTGTGTGTAAAACTAATTTGTAATGATGGGAGAGGCAGCCACAGTTGGGGGTCAGTGGGTGCGCCATGTGGGAGGTGGGCCTAACTCACTAGCACTCCCCCCCTCCCCCCTCCCCTCAGTGCTAGGAAAGCCTTCGCCTATCCCAGAGGAGAGAGAGAAATTACGTAATGATTGTCAGTGGGCGGTGCTTAGTAGTTCACGTTGGGCTCACTAGAGGGCCGGGTATAAAAAGGGAAGTCTAGCCATTTTTTCTTCAGAACTCATTAGGCAGAGCGACTTCTCATTTCCCTTGCTAACTATATATATTCTTCTGACTGATGTGAACTTTCTCTACTACCTTACATTCTTATCTCCTCTTTTCCCTACCCTTATTAACTTCCATGGTCCCGTTGGTGCAGAGCTAGTCAGCCAACGTATTATCGCTTGAGTTCTCACGAGATACATGCCTATTAGATAGCCTATTTTGGAAGGGTTAACTTAGAATAGGATTGATTTATGTTTGTTGCACTTGTATATGCATTTCCCTGTGTGTTATTATTATTATTCCTGTTTTCTTTCCTGTTTTCTGCTGGTCTAGGTAATGCTAGACTGGGGTAAGGCTTTTCTGTTTTACGAGTTGTTGTTTGATGCTGTGGTTAAGCGATAAACCTGCATACTCGTTTCGGTTCAGTGAAGCCTAGGTTGTCTTCGCGGCTGACTGTGTTGAGTTAATAATTTACAGTGCGTGAGGGCAAGAGCCTAACCACCCTGTATTTTATTAACAGTTTGTTTTTACTTTGTCAAGGAGCCGGGAGAAAACCAGATACAAGGGATCTGGATTTCTCAAAGTGCACTTGTTAGTGTTAACGTAATACTTTAAACAGTTGTGAGGACTTTGCTAGGCTACGAGCCGTTTTTGCTCAGTCAATGCTACCTTTTGCCCACAGTACCCCAGCTAGACTTGACTCGATTAGTAGATACGGAATAGTATTGAAGCTTTCCTTATATATGATATTGTTTATGCACTATTGATTTCATGTGTTGCACGCTTGGCTACTTTAGTGATTAGTGGCCCACGAGCACAATCCGAGTAGGCTATTGCCATTGCATTTGCGGAGTACTTCTTTTTAATGTTTGCCATTTACTATTGCATATTCTTTTAATTATTCTTATGCCAATTTAAACCTTTAATAGTATTTAATTGCCAGTGTTTTGCTTATTGAATTGGTGTTCAAAATCCGATACGTACTTCTTACGAGCATCCGAGAAGCATCTAACTTTTTTCAGAAGATTCCTTGCTCGATGCTTAAGGACTATTAACGCCCTAAGAGCGGGCCCGTCAGTAAATTCTACTACCCACCAAGCGGGTAGTTTTACCCTAAATGACCTTGTTTCTGTGCTCTTTTTCATGCATAAACAAGAGCCAGAGCGTAATACAATTATGTATCCCTGAAAGGGCGTTAATTGAGCTTTCCAATGACACCAGAACCATCCTTCTACGACCACTGGTTCTCTTGCAACGATCGTGCAACACAAAGGAAAAATTGCTAAAATAAGGTAATTTCCTTACATAAGTCAATTCACTGTCAATGTTATTGCCATTGCCGGTCAGAGTGAACCCACGCTTCCCACCGCTCGTCTCTCTCTAGAGCCAATTATGCTCAAAATTGCTACCGACTTAAGGCGGGCCCCGCCACATAGTCCTTTCTTCTCTAGACCGACTTAAGTCCGGCCCCGCTAGACAAGGGTTAATTAACGTAACGTAATAGTGCCGATCCGAAGTAGAGGGTGGAGGACTTCTTAAGTTCTTAGTCAAGGGTGGATTACTTCGGCTTCGGCCAACACTATTCTTTGGTGTTGTTGTTGTTTCTTACTTCATTGTTTGATTGTTGACCAGACTAGATAATTCCTGTCTCTTTATTAGTCTGTTGTTGAACACTAGTACCGAGTTCTTGTATACCCCGTTATAGCAGATTGAACTCTGGAGGGTATTGGTGTTTTTTTGTTCGGCTGGCAGTACTCAGGGGTTGGGATCGTGTGTTTCCGTTGTGGCAGCGAGCCGTATTCGAGTCCTGATTGAGAGCCCTTGTGTACCCGAGTGCCAGGTCGTAACAAATGGCGACTTTGCTTAGGATTTTGTGAACAGTATACATTTTTGCAGAGTTGTACAACATTTGTTTGTTTGTATTTTAGCGTGCATATTGAAGAATATTTTTTTTGTATGGCAATTAGTAAAGCATTTAAGAGACTCCAGTTAATTTAGTCATTAGTGCTTGCATAGGAAGTTTAACACTTTTGTCTCGAGAATTTTGTTGTGGACTTCAGTATGTCGTGCATTAGCACTGACGATGAGCGAGAGATGCCATTTGAAGGTGTGCCGTTAGTAACCAGTGAGGAGGATGCTAGAGTTTTTGTGAGTAAGCGGTACCACGTGACGGAGGAGAGGCTGACTGGGGTGGATGTTTGTGGCTTGCACCTGATAGCCAAGGTTTTGGGCATTTCCAATGTAGTAGGGATGTCCAAGGGGGAGCTGATTTCCTGGGTGTTGCGTGGGCGACATGGGGTTTCGGAGGAGAGGGCGTTTGGGGGGGTTCCTCCCCAGATCCCCTCTCACTCGACTCCCACAGTGCCGTCCACTCAGTTACCGGAGGTTAGCACTCTCCCACAGAGGGATGAGAATTGGCAGATTGGAGTGCCCTCGGGTGGTGCACATGGTGGTTCCCCAGTTTTTGCCCCCCCTCCTTCAGTAGTGGCAGCTCCCTCTTCCTGCCTGTCTCCAGATATGGTATTTAGACTTGAGCTTGCTAAGATTGAGGTTAGGAAGCAGGAGATTGAGGCTAGGAGGCATGAGGCTGAGCTTAGGTACGACTCGGAGAAATATTGTGCTAAATTAGATTTAGATAAGACTCATGTCACGGCCCAAGCAAGAGAACAGTCCTTGGCCCAATTAGTCAAATTGGTGCCGGTATTTAGTGAAACTGAAGTCACAGAATTTTTTAATCGTTTTGAGAAGAAGTGTAGGGAGCATAATTGGCCTGAAGAGAAGTGGGCAGCTCTAGTCTCCTCAAGACTTACGGGTAAGGGTCTGAAGGCTTATGATGCACTGCCTTTAGAGTCTTGCATTGACTACCCAGAATTGAAGAGAGCTGTCCTACGGGCATACGAGTTTGCAACCGGAAACATATCGATTGAAGTTTCGGGGTGTTACAAAGACTAGGGAGGCGACCTTTCTTGAACATGCCCGGGACTTAAAAGATGCACTTAAAAACTGGACACGTTCTGAGAAAGCTGAGACGGCCGAACAGTTGACTGAGCTGTTTCTGCTCGAGCAGTTTTATAAGTGTACTGGTGCAGAAATGACTTTAACTATTAAAGAAAAGAACCCAAAAACTCTACAGGAGGCAGCTGAGATGGCTGACCTCCGGCTATCACTAATTCGTGGGTGCGGGTCTGCCCAGCGTAGTGAGGCAGGTAACAAGGGGCGTGACGCCCCCCCCCCCCCCCCCCGAGTTATTGATATACCTTATGCAAACAAGTGCATGAGCCATGATACCAAGACTGACCACAAGACTAGCACCGTCCCATTTAAGAAGGGGCCGGGCCCTTCCCAGTACAAAGGGGAGCCCAAAGGGGAGTTGGAGTGTTATCAATGTCATAAAAAGGGGCACTTTGCAAGAGTCTGTCCTAGCAAACCACCTACAGCAGCTGTGTCTTTGGCCTGCAACATTGGTGTGTCTCCGAAGTCATCTGAGTTTGCCCGGGGCAGTTCGTCAGAGGCTGAGGCACAGCCAATGCAGAAGCACCTGGGAGGCTCGAACCCTGCTCAGGATGTTTTTTGCGACCATAAAGGGCGGGGTTGCGTGATGTGGGCGGGGCGCAAGCATGGAGTAGAGGTCTTGCGTGATACAGGTGCTTCCCAGACTCTGATGAAAAACTTGACTGGCTACCCTATAAACACGGCTCGGGTGGTAGTGGTGCAGGGTATTAATGCAACTCGGTCAAACCCGCTGGTGCGGTTGGAGTTGGAGGTGGATGGTGTGGCACGTGAATTGGATGTCGGGATTGTGGAGAAACTGCCAGTGGAGGGCGTCGACCTTCTTCTCGGCAACGACTTTGCAATGCCCGCTTCTGAGGTTTTACCCTTAGTCGTTGCCGAGAGGCCGGCCGACGTGAGTAGGGAAGAGCAAGAGTGGGTCGAGCGGTGCCAGACACAACCCATGGCGTGTGTTGTCACCCGAGCTCGGGCAGCTAAAGTGTCACAGCCTAGTCCTCCGTCTTCAGACCAGCGGAGGAACGATCAACAGGAGGAGGCTAAAGCTGGAGTTGGTTTTAAGAGTTTTGACTCGGCGGCTCTCCTGGGTGATTCAGTATTAGCACCATTACTTAATTCTGGAGTAGCCCCTGGGCCTGTCATCGAGAGTGACGAGGCTGGGCATGACGAGTCTCCACGACAGCAACGTTATGTACATCGAGAGAGACAGAGGGAGCAGCCCAGTATCGGGGAAGGTCATGCATTGCTCCGGGAGCAGTTAGATCGCTTGGCACCCTCAGATATACGTCGGTTGCAACTAGAGGACCCTGAGCTCCAAACGTGTGCTAATGGAGCTGTAGAGCTCGACGAGGACGGCGATGCACAGCCAGGAGATTTTTTGTATTTAGAAGGCATCCTCTATAGGCGTTTTCAAGACCCTAAACGTAGTTGGCAAAAGGGGTCCGGAGTAGTGGACCAGTTGGTGGTGCCACAGGAGTGCAGGGATAGCCTACTGAGGTTGGCGCATGACACACCACTGGCAGGACATCTAGGGGTGAGAAAAACGGTGGCGGCTTTGGGGAAATTGTTTTGGTGGCCGGGGATGAAGTCTCATGTGCAGTCATGGATAAACTCATGTGATATTTGTCAACGTGTCGGGAAACCGAACCAAGTTATTCCTCAGGCTCCGTTACACCCTATTCCTGTGATTGGGCCACCCTTTAGTAAAATTATTGTTGACATGGTTGGTCCACTCACTCCCACTAAGGCTGGAAATAAATTTTTGTTAACCATAATGGATGTTGCCACTAGATACCCCGATGCATACCCTATGAAAAATGGAATGGCTAAGACGGTAGTCAGTAACTTGTTGTGGTACTTCTCAAGGTACGGGTACCCGGAGGAGATTCAGTCTGATCAGGGATCTAATTTCACCTCCAACATGTTCAAGCAAACAATGCAACAGCATGGGATACGAGCAGTAGTATCGTCAGCGTATCACCCTGAGAGTCAAGGGGTGCTTGAGCGGTGGCATGCTACACTTAAAAGCATGCTCAGGTGTTATTGTGCTGACAACGGTATGGATTGGGATCTTGGATTGCCTTATGTGCTGTTTGCTGCTCGGGAGGTACCTGGTGAGAGCCTGGGATTTAGTCCAAACGAGCTGATTTTTGGACACCGTGTCAGGGGCCCCCTTAACATGCTGAATGAAATTTGGGAGGGGACTGTGCAGCCTTGTCCATTATTAAAGTATGTGCTTGAAAGCCGTGAGCACATGCTTAAGAGTCTGGAGATGGCAGGTAGAAATTTGACAGAATCACAAGCTTTGATGAAGGACAGGTATGATCGCAAAGTGAGGTTCCGGAAGTTCACTGTAGGACAAGAGGTATTAATTTTGTTGCCTTTGGTTGGTAACCCCCTCTCTGCGAAGTACACTGGACCTTATAAAATTGTAGAACAAATTTCAGACTTAGATTACCTTGTTGCCACCCCAGACAGGAGGAAAAAGAACCAGTTATGTCACGTAAACCTTATTAAAGAGTATGTGAGGCGCCCCTCTGAGCCTCTCACTGTCCCTGTGTTGGCTTGTTGCGGCTGTGGTGGAGAAGGAGAGGGGGACAGTCAAGCTTCAGAGGAGGATAGCTGGGATCAACATGTTTCAGCGGATCAGTGGGCGGGGAACTCGAGCCTAAGGGCTGACGAGGCTATAGCTCATTTGCCTGAGCCGCAGTTTGATGCTATCCGTCAGTTGTTCGGTTCATACCCCACTGTATTTGCTGAACACCCAGGCCTCACTACTCAGGCTATGCATGATGTTGACGTGGGGGACCATCTACCCTTTAAGTCAATCCCGTACCGTGTGCCCCCCATAAAACTACCAGCTCTGAGGGATGAGTTGGAGTATATGCCCGGTAGAGGGTTGATAGAGAAAGGCACAGTTAAGTGGACTTCCCCCGTAACACTGCAGCCTAAGCCAGATGGCAAGGTACGCTTTTGTATTGATTTCCGTAGGTTAAACGGTTTGACTCCAACTAACCCATATCCTCTTCCTCGGGTTGATGATAGTGTTGACAAAATTTGTAATGCTCGTTTTTTGTCTAAAGTAGATTTAGTAAAAGGTTACTGGCAAGTACCTTTGTCCGAGCGTGCTAAAGAGGTATGTGGTTTTGTTGTGGACGGGAGTACCTACCGGTGCAATGTTATGCCTTACGGACTTAAGAATGCACCAGCAACGTTTCAGAACCTGATGAATGAAATTGTAAAGGACATTCCAAATTGCACCGTATATTTGGATGATGTAATCATTTATGATGACGACTTTGAGAGCCATTGTGAGCACCTTGAGACCTTGTTCCGGAAACTTAGTGAAGCAGGTCTGGTAGTAAATTTGGCAAAGTGTGACTTCGTAAAAGCCACTGTGCAGTACCTTGGGTTTGTAGTGGGAAGGGGACAGGTGTGCCTTCCTCAGAACAAGGTACAGGCTATCAATAAATTTCCGCACCCAACAACCAAGAAGCAGATTATGAGATTCTTGGGTATGATAGGCTACTACAGACGCTTCATAAAAGGTTACTCAACGGTGTTGCCACCTCTCACAGATTTGTTATCTAAAGACAAAAAGTTTTTGTGGGCACCTGAGTGTGAAAAGGCTTTCACTTTGGTGAAACATTTGCTATGTACTCACCCGATACTCAGGGCCCCAGACTTTAACAGGCCTTTTCAGCTGGCAACAGATGCTAGTGGTGTAGGGGCTGGTGCCGTCTTGCTACAGACAGACAATGAAGGTGTGGAACACCCAGTAAGTTTCTTTTCTAAGAAGTTCAATGCTGCACAAAAAAACTATTCTACAATAGAAAAGGAATTACTGGCGATTGTGCTGTCGCTCAGGCACTTCGAGGTGTATGTTCCAGCCTATGGCCCAGTCGTGGTTATCTACACTGATCATCACCCTTTGAGATTCCTGAATCAATTTCACAATCGCAATTATTATGTTCCTTCCAACAACAATATGAGACTGACCAGGTGGTCTTTGATGTTGCAGGAGTATAACCTGGACATCCGTCATATTGCTGGATGTGACAATGTGATCGCGGATTGTTTATCAAGGGTGGATGATCAGTCGTAGGCTATCACAGGTGTGTGGGTTTGAGTGGAGGAAAATAGGCTGCCCTTATAGTGCAGCCGGGAAAAACATATTAAAATATAAAAATCATATACAAACTCTTTCTTTTGATATAGGTAATCGTATAAGTTTGTCATAGCCTATAGAGTTTGAGTAGTTCACGAACTATCAAACGGCTTTACTGCTGTAAGCTCGCTCTGGGAGCATGATATTGTGTCTTTTTGCTATTGTTGGGAGGAGTTATAAAATGTGATTTTTTGTTTTTTAATAATAAGATGTGTTTTGGTGATAAACTCAGCTTTGTTTTAGTGCCATGCGGTCACTGGGTGTGAGGGGCTTGATGGGGTTCTGTGTTTGTCAGATTTTAGCTCAGGGTTGAGCAAGTAAAATCTTGGGGGAGGTGTGACGCATGTCCAGTGTGAGCATGCTGTACAGAACGCCTAGTCATGCCCCACTCTCGCTAGGATCGTCAGGGCAGGAACTTTGGCTGTAGTCTATGTAGAGTTTCCTAACTTAGTTCATGTGAGCCGTTGTACTATAAGTAATATGAATATGTATTTTGTTTTCATCTGAGTCAACGAGTTCTATTTTATATCATTAGTTATAAGTATTGTGTGTAAAACTTATTTGTAATGATGGGAGAGGCAGCCACAGTTGGGGGTCAGTGGGTGCGCCATGCGGGAGGTGGGCCTAACTCACTAGCACTCCCCCCCCCCCCCCTCCCTCAGTGCTAGGAAAGCCTTTGTCTATCCCAGAGGAGAGAGAGAAATTACGTAATGATTGTCAGTGGGCGGTCCTTAGTAGTTCACGTTGGGCTCACTAGAGGGCCGGTATAAAAAGGGAAGTCTAGCCATTTTTTCTTCAGAACTCATTAGGCAGAGCGACTTCTCATTTCCCTTGCTAACTATATATATTCTTCTGACTGATGTGAACTTTCTCTACTACCTTACATTCTTATCTCCTCTTTTCCCTACCCTTTTTAACTTCCATGGTCCCGTTGGTGCAGAGCTAGTCAGCCAACGTATATCGCTTGAGTTCTCACGAGATACATGCCTATTAGATAGCCTATTTTGGAAGGGTTAACTTAGAATAGGATTGATTTATGTTTGTTGCACTTGTATATGCATTTCCCTGTGTGTTATTATTATTATTCCTGTTTTCTGCTGGTCTAGGTAATGCTAGACTGGGGTAAGGCTTTTCTGTGTTACGAGTTGTTGTTTGATGCAGTGGTTAAGCGATAAACCTGCATACTCGTTTCGGTTCAGTGAAGCCTAGGTTGTCTTCGCGGCTGACTGTGTTGAGTTAATAATTTACAGTGCGTGAGGGCAAGAGCCTAACCACCCTGTATTTTATTAACAGTTTGTTTTTACTTGTCAAGGAGCCGGGAGAAAACCAGATACAAGGGATCTGGATTTCTCAAAGTGCACTGGTTAGTTTAACGTAATACTTTAAACAGTTGTGAGGACTTCGCTAGGCTACGAGCCGTTTTTGCTCAGTCACTGCTACCTTTTGCCCACAGTACCCCAGCTAGGCTTTACTCGATTAGTAGATACAGAATAGTATTGAAGCTTTCCTTATGTATGATATTGTTTATGCACTATTGATTTCATGTGTTGCACGCTTGGCTACTTTAGTGATTAGTGGCCCACGAGCACAATCCGAGTAGGCTATTGCCGTTGCATTTGCGGAGTACTTCTTTTTAATGTTTGCCATTTACTATTGCATATTCTTTTAATTATTCTTATGCCAATTTAAACCTTTAATAGTATTTAATTGCCAGTGTTTTGCTTATTGAATTGGTGTTCAAAATCCGATACGTACTTCTTACGAGCATCCGAGAAGCATCTAACTTTTTTCAGAAGATTCCTTGCTCGATGCTTAACACCTTACGAGCGGCCTATGCGGTTTATTTATGTGTACCGCACAGCGGGGTGTTTTTAGCCAAAATAGGGCTGTTTACGTGATCATTTTCATGCCTAAATAAGACCCAGAACGTAAAACAAGTAACTATCCCTGAAAGGGCATAAACAGAGCTTTCGAATGACACCATAACGATCCTTGTATGATGGATAGTTTTCTTGCAATAACCGTGCAACGCGAGTGCAAAAAGCAGGTAATTCGGTACTTTCAGTACATAATTGAGTATGTAGCGAGTGAGAGAGGGAGGAGGGAGCTGAGATTTGTGTCAGTAGGTTCGCCGCGGTGGTCTGGAGCAGTCATACGCTCGCTAGTCTCCTGCCACCACTTGTCTCTCTCTCTCAGCCACATTACGTGCTGAAATTGCCACTCGACCTATGTCGAGCGCCGCCACATAGTCCAGCTTTATTTAACTCGACTTATGTTGCTCGCCGCTAAATAAGGGTTAAGGACTATTAATTAACGTAACGTAATAGTGCCGATCCGAAGTAGAGGGTGGAGAACTTCTTAAGTTCTTAGTCAAGGGTGGATTACTTCGGCTTCGGCCAACACTATTCTTTTGTGTTGTTGTTTCTTACTTCATTGTTTGATTGTTGACCAGACTAGATAATTCCTGTCTCTTTATTAGTCTGTTGTTGAACACTAGTACCGAGTTCTTGTATTCCCCGTTATAGCAGATTGAACTCTGGAGGGTATTGGTGTTTTTTGTTCGGCTGGCAGTACTCAGGGGTTGGGATCGTGTGTTTCCGTTGTGGCAGCGAGCCGTATTCGAGTCCTGATTGAGAGCCCTTGTGTACCCGAGTGCCAAGTCGTAACACTATCAAAAAGAAAGAGTTTTTATGGGAGTTTTTAATTTTTTATTTTTAATAGTGTTTTTGGCGGCGTTGCACTACAGGGGAAAGCCTAATTTTTCTCCACTTTCAAACAAACACTGACTGAACGGCGAGGGTTCTCCTTGAAACATACCCTCCCGTGACAAACAATCAGCCAGAACATTATCAGTGCCCTTAACATGCCACACATCCAACTTGTGTTCTGGCAGCAAAACAACACCTGACACTGATAAACTGCCCAGTTCATCACAAGACTGGCACTTCTCTTCGCTCTCTCTGGCAACGGGGCCTGCCAATAACCTTTCACTTCCACCTTAGTGATAAATGAGGCAGCCCCGATGCGGTCTATGGTGTCGTCAACTCTGGGTAATGGATAGGCGTCTGTCAGGGATAATGCACCCACACTCTTGCAATCAACATACACACGGATCTTGCCACTCAACTTGCAAACTCACTGGCAACGGCCACTCACAATATCCTTTATCCCTCAGACCCTTCTCCAACATGAAGTCTAGCTCTGCTTTCACGACAGGCTGTCGAGCAGGATTTATACGGTAGGGAGACAATTTGAGCCTTGCACTGTCTCCAGCCTCCATGTCGGATTCTACCCCGTACATCAGGCCTGAAGAATCAACAAACATGCGGACGTACTGCCACAACCTAGTAAACAACTTCTCTTGGCGCTCAGGAACAAGAGGCTGCAACTTATCTCGAAGAACAACATGCCTAGTGCCCTCCCACAACCCAGCCAGGACCATAGTTTCTACACCATAGTCTCCCTCCTTCTCCACCTTTGTTCCTTGAACAGCCAGGTCATGAGAGGGACAATCTGTACCACCTGTGCAGTCACTCCCATAGTTAATAATTGCTAAGGCTTTCCCGCCGATACCGTACATGCGCACCCCCACATTCCTTGCGACTACATCTGCCTGCGCAGCATCACCGCCTTCAGCGCCACGGTCAGATACAGTCGGTCTATGGTAGGGCTGTTGCATTCGACTAGAGCATCATTGGGAGGCTATGCGACGACCGACCGGGCGCATCCACTCCACAGCCAACCTCACCAATCTGCTCAATGTCCTGATTCAGACCACCACCCTTAGCAGCCATGGGTCGACCCTGACCTGACAACCATGCCAAAGCCTCGTCGCCCACCTTGAACCACTGAAACAACGAGGCCAACGGTTTGCTAACACTCAAGTGACCTGCCAGCGAAACATCGTGCACCGCATGAGTTGTGAGGCCTGGGTGCTCGGCACAAACAGTGGGGTATGAACCAAGCAGGTACTGGAGCGCTGCACACTGCTGCTCAGGCAGGTGTTCAAGCGCTTCCACAGCCACCTGACTCGTGTCCCCCGCCCACTGCTCCGCCGAGACATGACAATCCCAACTTTCCTCCACCTGTGCCCCACTCTCCTTCTCCACCTTGGCTGCTGCAGACCAACACAGGGACAGTAGGCTGCTCAGGTGGTTGCCTCACAAACTCCTTTAACAGGTTCACATGACATGCTTGCCCATCCTCGTCGAGTTCAATAGCCCCGTTCCCACAACTCTCAAGACTAAGATCTTCTTGTTGCCCCTGGGAACTACTCTGTCGCGGAGTGCCATCACGCCCTACCATGTCACTAGGGGGGACAGGTTCTGGGGCCACTCCGGAGCTCAATTTGGGTGCAAGTACCGAGTCACCAAGGAGTGTCGCTGGGTCCAAACTCTCAACCCGACCACCAGCCTCGACTTTCTCCTTCCGACCCTTCCTCCGCTGGTCATAAACTTGGGTACTAGGCTGTGACACCTGAGCGGACTGAGATCTCTCGAGCCCCTCTTGCCCCTCCCTACTCGTGTAGGCCGCCCTCTCGGCAACGACCAAGGGTGGAATCTCGGAAGTGGGCACCGCAAAGTCGTTGCCGAGAAGGAGGTCGACCCCCTCAACTGGCAATTTCTCCACCACACCCACATCCAACTCCCGTGTCACACCATCCACCTCAAGCTCCACTCTGACCAGCGGGTAAGACCGCGTAGCATTGATGCCTTGAACCACCACAACCCGAGCCACGTTAATAGGCTTGCCAGTGAAATTCTTAACAAGTGTCTGGGAAGCGCCCGTATCACGCAGCAACTCAAGCCTATGCTTCACACCAGCCCACCTCACAGTGCCGTGCCCCCTATGACCACAAAAAACATCTCGGACAGGTGACGAGCCCTCCTGCTGCTTCTGCACCGGCGATGACTTCGCAACCGACTGTTTACCCCGGGCAAACGCGGAAGACCTCAAAGACACGCCAATGTTGCTCACTAGTGACACCACTGCTGTAGGCGGTGCGCTCGGACATGAGCGCGCAATATGCCCCTTCTTATGACACTTGAAACATTCCACTTCACTCTTGGACTTCCCCCTGAGGTGGGTAAGGGCCCTGGCCTTTCTTTAACGGGAAGGGTTTCGACTTGGGATCATAATTGGCAACAGTACTCTTAAATGGATAATTATTTGTGTCATTAATTCGGGGGGGGGTGGAGTGGTACGCCCCTTGTTACCTGCCTCAGCTCTTTGTGCAGAACCGCACCCACGAATCAATGTCAACCTGAGGTCAGCCAGCTCAGCCGCCTCTTGCAGAGTTTTCGGTCGCTTTTCTTTCAGGTTAAGAGTCAAGTCACTGCCAGTATATTTAAAAAATTGTTCCAGCAACACTAATTGTTTTACTGAATCAAAAGTAGTTGCCTTCTCCGACCTCAACCAATTTTCAAATGCATCTGACAGCTCTCTAGCGTGTTCCTGGAAAGTACTCTCCTTTCTTTTTGGAACCGCCCTAAACTTCAGCCTGTAGGTCTCTGGCTGTAGCTCATATGCCCTCAGGACAGCCTCTTTCAACAACTCATAATTCACACAGGAATCTAGGGGCAAAGCATCGTACGCCTTGAGTGCTTTCCCCGTCAATCGTGAAGAAACAAGGGCTGCCCACTTCTCCTCGGGCCATTGGTGCTCCTGGCACGTTTTCTCGAAATGGAGAAAGAATTCTGTAACTCCTAACTCATCAAACACTGGAACCAACTTTAGTAGATGCGACAGGGACTGGTCATGTGCTCGACCCCACTGGACGACCCGGTTCCTCGTCACCTCTATACAAGTTTTCTCTAGGTCAACATCGGCACAATACCTTTCAGACTCAAACTTGAGCTCAGCCTTTCTCAGCTTGAGCTCCTTCTCATACTTATACTTGCGCTCTGACTCCCGCTCACGCTGCTCGACCTCAGCCCTTCACTGCTCAAGCTCAGCCTCATGCTTTCGCTGCTCAAGTTTGGCGAGCTCGAGCTGAAACAACATCTCGGATGACAAACCCTGAGGAGGGGGTGCTACTATTGGGGACCCACCCCGTGAATAACCTAGAGGCATACCCAACCGCCAGCGGGCATCGGCCTGCGGGAACGTGCCCGGCTCCGGAACCTGAGGGGGCGCCACGATAGGAGTTGAGTGGAATGGGGGCTGGGACGAAGGTGCCCCAGCTCCCGCTCCACCCGAACCCCCATGCACCCCCCCCAGCACACAGGCAACCAGCTCACTTCTCGACAAACCGCTAGTACCGGGAAACCCTAAGACCGTGGCTACACACTGCAGTCCATACCGGTCTAGCGCCGACACACGATCCGCTGACACAGGCTCCTCCAAAAAAATCCGAGCATCCTCCTCATTGTTCACCACCCGAACGCCGTTAAACAACTCCACCTTCTCCACCTCCTCGCCTGCCTCTTGCACTGTGCCCTCACTATGCTCAGACCCGTCCAGTTTCATAGACAAAAAAAAAAAAAAAAAAATTAAGATCCTAGCCCGACAGTACCTTAACAGGACTTCATCAACGGTTGATATACTGATCAGGACAATCGAGTAGTTTCTCCTACTTCTGAAATACTCGCGTTAGTTCGGTATGGTGCCCAACTGTAATCCGCCCGACGGTTACTATATATTACGGAGCCATACTTAAGATCTCAAGCCCAATCAACCCATCTGTAACTACTCCACACAGCCGGCCCATGGGGAAGCAGAAGACGAGAGCCAACCACCTCCTTAAGCACTACCAGGAGGGATCACCAGAGAAGTTACCGCGCCGACATACCAAGAGAAGAAGAGAAAGTGACCAGAAGTAGAAAAGTGCCGAGTGAGTGAGAAATAAATAGAGTCCCTCAAAAGTACCCTAAAAGCAAATAAATTCCTCTAAGACCAAATAATCGGAGTAGAGCGAAAAGAATTAGTCTCCCGAGTAGCGTAGCGAATATCATGATCATCTAAACCTATAAAAGTGAAAATCCGAATTAGCGACACTTAAGCTAATTTTTAAGGGTTCAGCGACTCTGACTAAAAACCCAAGATTTTCTCCAGAAATAAAGTGTCTTTCCAAAAGTGCCTTAAACAGTTAAAATCCTCTACAAGCACTAATAACCGGGTTAGGAAGTTACGAGTGGTATGTACCTACAGTGCGAGTGATCCCGAAGAACAATTAGCCATCAAACAGTGATTCGATTCTGAATTATTTAATTTTAACCTATTTTTGAGAGGCCAGTGACTCTACCAAAATCCGCAAGATTATTTGAAAATATTTCAGAGTCCCTCATCGACTCTACGTTTTCTATTGGATACGGATACCTACCTACTAGTGTCAGTTGACCTTGAACTTGACCCGCACTGACATTCCTGAGGAAAGTGATAGTGTACACCACCACTCCTTAGAAATACTTCTCTCTCAATAACCTCCCAGTGTTAAAGCTTTCTCGATTAAAAGTGAAGTTGGACAGAATACCTGCTCCTCATCTAGCTCCGCGACTGTGCTAGGAATTAGTGATAAGTCTAAGTACTGTTCACTGGTAGTGATTCGTGTTCCATGTTTTCCAGATTATTTCCTATATATAGTGAAGGAGAAATAAAGCCGTATTATTAAACCATATTTTGCGATATACTTATCCTCTGCTTTGTTTTATTTATATATAGTTATATGAACTTGGAAGTCCCAGTGGAGTAGAACTCACCTGTATCCATTGTTAATCCTGCATAAAATCAGGGCATAACAATATTTGTTACACTTTCGCATTCCATATTTCCATCCATATGTTTATACTTGGTAATACAATATTGCTATAAATAATATGACGACCTTTTACTTATGTTCCCTAAATAGCTATCTCCTTCCGATGAAATTCAGAATAATATATGTCCTACATTTCAATACACTAACATTTGGTGCCGGGCTGACAATTAAGTTTGGAGAGCAATTGATAGACAACGATGGAAGGCTGTCGATCAACATCACAGCTTTCTATAGAAGACAAGCAGTGCCACATTCAACAATAGACCGTCTACATACACACATCATACAGTCTTACTGAGGACGATTATTGTACTTGTTGATGTTTGGGCAAGCCATAGTGGGCCTAGCTATAACACAAATTGACTCCTAATGATATCTTCCTCAGCTAGAAGCCTCTGGAGAATTTATTCGAGACTGTAGGATTATAAATCCGGTGCTATGACCACTCGGCCACATCTCCCTTTGAACCACATTTGAAGTTGGAGTTAGTGAACTTTTGGGACGTCCAATCTGGAGAAGTAAATTGTGGCAGCGTGGATGACACAAAGTAGCCCCTGTGTGCCAGACTGAATAGAGAACCCGAATCACTCACCACAGCTTTAACACCTTAAGAGCGGCCTATGCGGTTTATTTATATGTACCGCCCAGCGGGGTGTTTTTAGCCAAAATAGGGCTGTTTACGTGATCATTTTCATGCCTAAATAAGACCCAGAACGTAAAACAAGTACCTATGCCTGAAAGGGAATAAACAGAGCTTTCGAATGACACCATAACAATCCTTTTATGATGGCTAGTTTTCTTGCAATAACCGTGCAACGCGAGTGCAAAAAGCATGTAATTAGCCACTTTCCCGATACAATTCCTTATATAGCGAGTGAGAGAGGGAGGAGGGAGCTGGGATTCGTGTCAGTATGTTCGCCGCGGTGGTCTGGAGCAGTCATATGCTCGCTACTCTCCTGCCACCACTTGTCTCTCTCTCTCAGCAACATTACGTGCTGAAATTGCCACTCAACCTATGTCGAGCGCCGCCACATAGTCC